>JAZKJV010003539.1:0-221264 GCA_037367405.1 Ottelia alismoides | reverse complement strand
TAAAATAAAATATAAAAAGTTTTTTCATTACTGTTGTCATTCAAAAAAATAAATAAAAAGGGGGAAGCAGCAGCCAGGAGCCGCCGCCGCCCCCTCCTTTTCCGCACCGCCTGCGCCTCCCACCGAGTCCAGGCCGCCGATCCATTGTCGCGCCACAGCGACGCTCTACCGCGGGTGGCCCTTACGTTCGACAGCCACCATTATCATCCCCGAGCTGCACCGACGGTCCATCGCGCGATCTCCTCCGCCATCTCGCACCCCCGCGAGCAGCCGCATGCCACCGTGTATCACCTGCGCACGAATCCACCTCGATGCCCGCGACTCTAGCTATACCCGACATTGCCTCCTTCCAGATAGCCCACCGGCTACTGAAGCACTTCTACGCTCCTCCGCCAGTGGCTGGCATCACCATCTGCCAGACCGTCTCGTGCCGCACGTCCTCCCTCGCCTTGCTTGTGACATGGGTGGCGACGCCCCCTTGCCCCCTTGGTTGAAGAGAAAATACAAAGAAACCCCAGGGGAGGGGTTTTTGAAGTTAAAAAAAACTTGGCAAAATTACAAAAAGACCCACGAAGTTTCTAATATTGCAGAATCAACCCCGCCTCTAGAAGATCACGTGCGTTGCACATGCTTGCTAGGTAAATTGTGTTTTCCTCCTGCATTTTATTTTTGATACTCATTTCACGTGAAAACTTTACATATTTGCAATTCAGTCCCTGCAATTTTAGACATAAACTTTGCATAGTATTTTTTAATGAAATAAATATTTTTATTAGTCTAAATATTTTTAAAAAAATTATGTATGCTCCTGCTATGTGCCCAAACATTTTATAAAATTTTCATAGCAATTTGTAAAATTTTGATATATTTTAAAAAATAAAAAATAGTGTCTTTTTATTAGCATGAAATTAGAAAATTCATAAAAATTATAAAATTCGCCTAAAAATTCCCCAAAAAATACTGTAGTTGTATTTCATTGTCTTTTAAATTATGTCCAAATTTCGCTCACTAATCCTTTTCAAAACCCCAAAAAATTGAAAAATACTAAAAATCTTATAAAAATCATAAAAAATTCTATTAAAAAATCCAAAAATCATGATTTCAGTTCCTGTTTGTAGATAATTGCTTCTATTTTGTTATAAAAATAATTGCCAAGAATTTTGGATAATTAAATATTTTTAAGTTGCAAATTACGCCAGGCTGTGCACTGTTTCTAATTTTTGTCACTGTTTGATTTTTAGAAAAATACAAAAACATCTGAAAATTCTATAATAATTCGCAAAAATATTTCAAAATATTTAAAACCCAAAAATATTTTCTCTGGATTTTTCCGAGTATTTTTTTGTATAATTGAAAATTACGAAAATCATTGGTGTGCATATTTCTTGTTTTGTGCATATTGTTCTTGATTTAAAAAAATTTGTAAAAATTAAAATCACTAAAAATTTGAAAATCAGAAACTAAAAAAATAGAAAATAAAAAATTAAAAAGATCAAAATCCACAAAAACAAAGGATAGTTTGCCTTTGAGATTTCCTTTTTCTTTTTATTGATTTTTTAATTAATTGAATAACCCTCGTGAATTGTAGCCTCCTTTAGTTCGATCATGTCCGCTATTCAGGTAAATAAGTAGAAAAAAATAAAAAAATTGTTTGTTTGTCACAGGATTTTTGGGGATAGCAACGACACTCGTATCATTAATTATCAATTCTCGAGATTTCGTGGCACAATAAAATGACGCTGTTGCTAGGGATATAAAATAAAATAAAAAATAAAAACACTCCAAATTTTCTTGGCACAACAGTTAGTGAGTGTAGTCTGTGGAGGTAGCTGTCTGAATAAGAAGAAGATCCTAGAGCAGATGGTAGAAACAGGCAGGTCTCATGCCAACAGGGCCTATCAGATGTCTCCCTCAAGCATATCTAATGAGACATCTAGGAGGACTGTAGCGGATCTGACATATGACCTAATCCCTAGCATGGGGATAATAGCTGACGAACTCACCATGGTAGAACAGATCCACAAGAGGGTCACTAACCTTGAGGCGCTTTCACGATTACTGAAGCAAGTGGAGGAATTGACTGAGAAGGTAGCCATGATACGACTACCGGCCCTTCTGCACCACCTGTACCTGTATGTGGAGTTCACCTAGTACATGAACAGGTATAGGGGCCTCAGAGCAGCTGGGTTGAGGAGCAACAGTACACTCAACAAGAGCAGCACACACCCCACAGGTGGAGTCAGTCTAGGAGGAGCCTCCGCAGGTGTTTGAGATCAACAGGCTATGGTACAACCATGACCCCGTCAGCATACAGTCGAGGATAGGGAATGGTCCGACACACCGACCTTCCCTACCTTTCCAAGAAACCAGCTCTGTCCCCACACCGCACTTTGTACAACCCCAGCTAGGATAAGGATATCAGCCTCAGCAGCAGCAGCAACGCACATTCCACTCGGGCCAGCAGGGCCCTCCACCACCTTAGACCGCATAGTCCCACCTGCAGCAGTATCAGCAAGGACAACATGGCCAGTATAGACAACCGAATCACTCATCCTCTAGTCAGCAGCAGCAGGCCTCGCCCACTAGTGAATTGGAGTCCCTCACCTTTGCCATCCAGACTTTGACTGATAGGGTTCAACAGAAACAGAACGATTACCTGGATATAAGAACAGATCTGAACTGTGTCTCATGCCACCAGGACCAGCAGATGGCACCAAAGACCCCATTTCCCACCCATGTTCATGCCAACCCCAATAGCCTGAACCAGGGACAGCATCAACCACGCGATCAGGTATACTATTCAGATTATTCTCTATCTGCACACGAGATCCTTTCGTACGATAATGTTAATCTATGTCCCTCAGGAGCGGAAGGATTGTGACCATACCTGATCGGGTGCGAGTACATGAGGAAGACGCTGCCAAGTCTCTTCCTGAGGAGAACTTGGAGGCAGAGGAGCAGCATCACCACCACCATCACCAACGGAATAAGAGGATTTCAAAGTCCTCAAAACACCATGGCAAGAAGAAGGAGAGGAGCACCAGCAATGAATCAAGCAAGCCAGATGAAGAGCCCGCACCTCCATCTGAGGAGGATGCACCAGGAGTAGTGGTAGATGCATCACCTGTTTCGTTTCATGAATTTCTTTCCAGTCATTGTCAGAGTCATAGTCAGAGTCCCAGTCCTATACAGAACTCAGTTTCCCGTTTGAATAAGAATATTTCAGTTTTAGAATCTGAGTTGTCATCAATAATCCCTTTCCCCATGCCCTTAAGGGCGGAAGGCAGAAACCCCAAAAAAATCCAAAAATATGACCCTGAGATGGCTAAGTTTTGCAACAAATATATTAAGGTCACAATCCCCTTTGATAAATTTGTGGATATGACACCTGCATTTAAGAAGTACCTTAAGGTGAGATGCACACCTATTAGGATTAGCAGGAAAACCAGAAGCCGTGTTAAGAAGCACATTTTATCAGTAGCCACTACTTACGCCATCAAGAATGTGTTTCCAAGGAAGCGAAGGGACATGGGTGCCCATTATGTGGTGAGTCATGTCGATGACACTACGTTTGCTCGCACTCTCCTAGAAAATGGATCCTCAATTAACCTGATGCCCACAACACTCTATGAGCAGCTAAATCTAGGACCTCTTAGGAAATCTAGAGCCTTACTCTAGTTCGTAGATAAATCAACCAAGAGGTCCAAGGGAGAATTGAGGAACATTATCATCAAAGTCGAGGGCCGAGATTACATGGTGGACTTTACAATCCTTGATATGGAGACCCCTCGAAATTGGAGAGATTCCCATATCATTCTAGGAAGGCCCTTCATGAGAACATCACGGGCCTTATTTGATTATAAAACCGAGAAAATTCAGTTCCAAACTCAAGGCGGAAATGAGGAACTCGAGATGAAGCAGACAAGGTGGTAGAGGCCAGATTCTGAATCAAGCACTGAGTACACTTTGTCAGAAGCAGATTGTATTCATATATACACCATTGGGCCATGGAGACAGAACCCAACTAGCACCAATGAGTCCCTCTCCTCTGGAGAGGATCTTGTACATGAGACAGTTTGTGAGATCCTTAGGAGCGAATACATCACAGATCCTACAGAGAATGCATCCCCCTACATCTTCGATGACATAGAGGCCCATCTGGGCCTGTCAGTCCATCCCTTTTTAGGACAATCAGAAGATAAGGATGATGAGTCGGACGTGGCTTTCACCGATTGCTTTGGATACTTTTGACGATTCGACTCCAGAGTTGAATGAGTTGGTGGTAGTTACTTTAGAGACAAATCCAACCACTACCAACACAGAACCAGAATTGATTGAGCCAGATTTTCTCGATGACCACACTTTACTTGAGTTCAAACCATTACCCAGAACCTTGAAGTACACCTTCCTTGCGGGACAAGAAAGGAAATTTCCAATCATCATCAATTCATGATTGACCGAGGAGTAGGAATCTCGCTTGCTAGAGATCCTGGAGAAAAATCGCAAGGCGATAGGCTGGAGCATCTCCGATCTCCACGGGACAAATCCCGCTCTGTGTTTGCACCATATCTACCTTGAGAATGAAGCTAAACCCTCTCATGAATTCCAAAGCGGGTTGAATCCAAATTTATGAGAGGTCATGAAGAATGAGACTGAGAAATGGTGTGACATGGGTTTTATTTATCCCATCTCCGATTCCAAGCGAGTGGCACCTATCCATGTTGTCCTGAAAAAGTCGAGAATTCAGACAACCATCAATGAGGATGGAGAGGAGATCGTAACACGAGTACCCACCTCATGGCATGTCTATGTGGATTATAGATGCTTGAATGCCGCGATGAAGAAGGATCATTTTCCCTTACCATTTATCGATCAGATCTTAGAAAGATTAGCGGGAAAAGAATTTTTCCACTTCTTAGATGGGTTCTCGGGCTACAACCAAGTAGCTATCGCTCCTGAGGACTAGGAGAAAAACCACATTCACATGCCCCTTTGGTGCCTATGCTTTCAGACGCATGCCTTTTGGGTTATGCAATGCTCCAGGTACATTTCAAAGGTGCATGATTGCAATATTCGTCGAGATGGTCGGTGAATTCTTGGAAGTCTTCATGGATGACTTCTCGGTCCACGGTAATTCCTTCGATTCATGTCTTAGAAATCTGGACCGAGACCTCAAAAGATGTTGTGAGGTCAATCTGGTGCTCTCTTGGGAGAAAAGTCACTTCATGGTGACGAAGGGCATTGTGTTGGGGCATGCCATCTCTAAGAGAGGAATGGAGGTTGATACTGCCAAGGTGGATGTGATGAGACGATTCCAACCACCAACCAATATAAAGCAGTTGCGATCATTCCTCGAACATGTTGGATTTTATAAGAGATTTATCAAAGATCGCCCGACCGCTAACTGATCTTTTAGGCAAAGACATGGAGTTTATCGTCGATCATAAATGTCTTGAGGCCTTTAAGCTACTTCAAGGTATGATCATGGATGCATGACAAGTTCGGAATTGCGCTTGTTAAAGAAATGTATTTGATCGTGTATTATCGTTCGTGAAAAATAATTTGTCATTTCGTTGTAGGCGGCAATCAGAATCGGTCAAGAAATAACCACACAAAAATATTTGTCAATTTTGATTAATGTGGTTTTATGTTTATTTTACTTGGGCAAGTCCCAAGGTCGAACACAAGGAGGCAAAGGAACAACCTAGAATTATGTCTATCAAAATTCGTAAGCGTTTCCAAGGCGGTCTTTTTTTTTGTAATTTTTAATGCAATAAGAGACGCAAAATGCAAGTTCAGCCTATTTTAGGGACTAAAATGTAAATATACTCAAACGATGTCCGAAAATATGAAACTTGGCCGACATGATAATTATGATGAAATAAATGCACTATAAATTTTTTGGAATTTTTGGATGCAATATGAATTTTTATTATGAATTTTTCAAATGCAAACAAAATAAATTTCAATATTTAATTATAATAAACACTAAACCTAATTACATTCAATGAATAGAATTATCTAAGATCTATCACTAAGTAATGGACCTCAGAAAAATCCTAAACCTTGAAAATACAAGATTCAATACCTATTAAAAATCAAACATTGAAATATGCAAAATGCTTTTTACAGGGCAAATTATGCATGCAAATGCAATTCTTTTTGGGCACAATGATTTCAGGAATTTTTAGAGCCACGGTTAATCTTTTATAAAAATCAGAGCACAAAATGGGTAAAGTATGTAATTTTCTACAAAATAATTATTTATTAATTAACCAATGATCACAAAAATGTCCACAATATGTCAAGATGTAGATAATGAAATGAGGAACAAAAAGCCAATTTTTGATAAATAAAAGGATGCAATGAAGATGTTCAAAATAGAGGGAGAATTTAGGGGCATATCTGTAAAATTAATAAATTAAAATACATAAAAATGCAGGGGGGACCTAGATGTAATTACAACAATCCAGAGGGTGTCTTGTGCAAAACTGCCAGAGGGGCACATGCACAGCACGTGCCCTCTGGACGGTCGGGCCTGGATGGCAAATGGCGGGAAGACCAGGGAAATTCTTGCAATCCCCCCCCCCCCCGCGCCACGTGATGCACGTGTGCGGTGGCAGGCTTGGGGAAGGGTCGGCTAGGTCTCCATGTGGCAGGCGCCTGTGCTTCGGATGAGGCCCGAGGCTCTGGCTCAGATGGCTTGTTCGGAAGTAGGCTCGGACGTAGATTTGAACCGTCGACGGAGCTTGATCTGATGTGATCCAATGACTGATTGCTCGCGGATGTTTCAATGGCGTGGATGTCTGATGATCTTCATCCAACAGAGCCTGTATGATCGGCCTGCGTACGTTGGCCGACACACGGTCGAGGGTTGTCGGAGGAGAGGCGGAGGCAGAGCGTTGATCGACGAAGATAGAAGCTTTCTTGAGGATGATAGCTGGCGTTGTTAACGTCGTTGCTTGGTGGCCTGGTGATGACGTCGTTGTTGAAGACGAATGAAGGGGTAGTTGTCAAAGAAGATGGTTGTTGTAGTCGGCTCGGTAGTGGAGCACCGGAGCAGAAGCAGGTTGTCGGGGGGGGGGGGGGGGTGCCGTGTCTGCAACGAGGGTCGTGGCCCTCGGATCTCGCCGTCGAGGGCCACACGGAGCTGTCACCTCCGGAGGGAGAGCTAAAGTGCTGATCGGTGGATGAAGGTGACGAGGGGGCGGCTATGGTTTAAATAGGATCGACGTGCATCACCGGAGATGGCATGCGATCTGGTGGGGATTCGAATGGGGATGCAGCGAGAGATTGATCTGATGGGGAATCGGGCAAATCGCGTGATGGAGGGACGATCAGAGATTGGGCGATATTTGCGGGGCGGATCGAAATCGAAGGGAGGCGACGCCGCCTGCTATGGAAAGGGGGAGGAAGACGAAGGTCCCTGGGCCGTCCGATCGGCTAAGATCGGACGACCCACGTGATGACACGTGGCAGCAGGAGAAGGGGGTAGGGCGTAGTCGGTGCACGTGCTTGGCGCGTGCTTGGGAGGCACGTGCCTCGCACGTGCGAGCCTTTTATTTTTTAATAAAAATGAATAAAAATACGCCCAAAAACGGCTGACACGTGGCGGCTCCAAGAGCTGCCACGTGTCAGCTCCCCAAAATTCAGAGAATAAATAGAAAGAAAAATAGGAAAGAATAGTAAATGACCTCGGATGAAAAAGTTTCTTCACGAAAATTGCTCGTCTCGATGAGATCTACAACTTTCATGAAAACATCAAAACCAAAATCGATCAATTGCACAAAGTGGTATTTTTAGGGTATCCCATGTACATAGAATACCTATATTTTTGGGTTATATATTTTTTTGTCATTTTCAAATCAGATAAAATCCGAAAAAATATGATAAAATCAAAGATAAATATTTACACATTAGTCTAATTTTTTGGATTTTTATTAATTAAGAAAAAGAAGAAATAACATAAAACATGAAAAGACCAATTTTGTACAGATAATTAGTGAGGACTTGGACTCAATTTGTTTCTTTGATTTCAAGATCAGTTTGGATTTGGATTTTTGTGCATTTTAATAAAACTTTTATCGAAGAGGACAAATGAAAAAGAAATAAATTAAAATAGGTTAATTATATAGATAAAATAATAGGTCAAAGACTGCTAAAATACAAAATGTACAAAAGAGGCCCAAAACCCAACTTTCATATATGAGCTCCGATTCCACTTGAACTTGGTCTTTTTTGAAGGTAATTGATTGTACATTAGTTCAAAAGTCAGTAGGATTAAAACGTACACTGGATGAGGAAGATATGAGGTTTTTAGTCCAGAAATCCTGAAACTAGGGTTTGGGTTTTTAGTCCACTTATTTGGGTTAATGATTTTTTTTGTATTTTTTATTTATTCTTGTTAGTGAAATGTACATAGTGGAGGTGGTTTTGGGTCATTCGGAGTTAGCATGAATTAGTTAAAAATTAGGGAAGTTAGGCTATTTACAGGTCAATTTTGGCTGTGATTTTTGACTTCTTATTTTGTGCAGAAATTAGTGCTAAAATGCAATTCTTATCAAAACATGCATGAATGCTAATTATGCAAAATAAATGAAGAAATGCTAATGATTTTAAGGGATTTTGAGCTTAATAAATGAGATTTAGAGTGATGAATCTGAGATTCATCAACGCCCTGATCCTACACTCCACAGATTGGTCTCTTCCTTTTGAGATCATGACGGACACCTCAGATTTTGCTGTTGGGGCCGTATTAGGATAGAGGCAGGATGGTATCCCGTTCGTTATACACTACGCAAGCAAAGTGCTTGACATCGCTCATCGTAACTATACAGTTACCGAAAAGGAGATGCTTACAATAGTGTTCACCTTGGTTAAGTTCAGATCCCATCTCATCGGATCTAAGGTGATTGTGTTCACAGATCATACAGTACTACAGTACCTAATGGAAAAAAGGACGCGAAGACGCGTCTTCTTAGGTGGATTTTACTCATCCAGAAGTTTGACTTGGACATTAGAGATAAACTTGGAAAGAAGAACGTAGTGGCTGATCACCTCTCCCATCTCGAAATTCTTGATACTTCTGATGATACACCTATCCAAGACACATTTCCAGACGAGTTGGTTTTTATAATCGACTCACTCCCATGGTACGCCAATATATCGAACTATCCTGTCTCCAAAGAAAGTTCCCGAAGATTGTCCCAAGAGCAATATAGACCGACTCAAGTCGGATGCGAGACATTACCATTGGGAGGATCTGATCCTTTTCTTTGAAGGACCAGATTGTGTCTGGAGGAGGTGTATTCCTCAGGGGGAATATCATAGTGTCCTTACTTTTTGCCACAGTCTGGAGGCAGGAGGACACCACTCCAGAAGAGGACCACATGGAAGGTACTAGAATGTGGCTTATACTGGCCGACTCTTTTTCGCGATGCTCTCACCTTGGCGAAGTCGTGCCCAATATGCCAGCGAATGGGAGGAACCGTTGGTTCCAAGGATGAGATGCCAATGCAACCTATCATCATTTGTGATGTCTTTAACGCCTAGGGCATCGACTTCATGGGCCCATTCCCTGTTAGCCATGGTTTTGAATATATCCTTCTTGCGGTGGATTATTTGTCAAGGTGGATGGGGGCTATCCCCACCTGAGCCACAGACAACAGGACTGCCTGTAATTTTATTATAAATCATATCATCTCTAGGTTCCGGATCCCCAAAGTGTTAATATCCGATGGGGGTAGCCATTTTGTGAACAGAGACGTGAAGAAACTTGTAAAGGATTATGGCATCGAGCACCGTGTCGCTAGTCCTTACCACCCACATACCAATGGCATGGCAGAGGTGTCAAATAGGGAGGTTAAGACTATATTGCAGAAGATTGTCCGCCCAGGCAGGAAGGACTGGTCTCAGATCTTGGACCAAGTCCTTTGGGCTTATAGGACAGCTTACAAGACACCATTAGTAACCTCCCCATTCAGAATGGTATTTGGGAAGCCGTGCCATTTGCCCACAGAATTAGTGCATAAATTTGAATGGGCAATCAAGAAGGTCAATTGGAACACACACCTAGGGAAGAAACAGAGAGCAATGGATCTGAATGAACTTGTGGAGATTAGAAACTGAGCATACGACAATAGTTTGGTCTATAAGGACAAGGTAAAGCATTGGCACGATAGATTTATCTGACGAAAGACCTCTATTCCTGGACAGAAGGTATGGTTGTTCAATGTGAGGTTGAAGGTTTTCCAAGGGAAGCTTAAATCCAAGTAGATGGGTCCATTCATAGTCCGTGCTGTGCATGACAGCAGATGTGTAGAGATCTTAGATCTTACAGATGGAGCACAAACATCCCTAGTTAATGGACAACTGCTGAAACACTTTGTCGAACCTAATGAACAGTTAGTCCGTGTTGAGGAGATTGTTTTCATGCGTGAGGCATACCTAGAAGACACACATAAAGCCGCACATGAGGCCTTGAAACATTGAGCTCTCACCATCAGCAGCATCGAAAAGATTCAGATCTTGATCCTTGTATATACTCACCTCCTTCTTGTATGTATTTTCTGTCTCTCCCCTCCCCAGTGATTCGAATCACTCGTCCCGGCTCCATATCCTTTCATTTTATGACTATACTTGGGATGACCAGATCCTAAGTATAGGGGGGGGGGGGAGTGACCTGAGTCTATTCACCATTCATTGTACATCCTCAAGATCTCATCGGTTCTCACATCCACTTATGTCCTAGACTTAGACTGACCAGAGCCTAAGTGGGGGGGGGGGGGGGCGACGCCCATCATGTATATACTCATCCATTTGCCATCTTGAACTCGCCCGCCCAGTTTTTGTTCTTATTCTACACTTAGGCTTCCAGAGCCTAAGTATAGGGAGGCGGGACGACTTCTATACATTTTTGTTATTTTAACTCTCCTACGCTTAGCATGAGCTATGTCTTTTTCCTCGCTTTTCGTGCTCTGAGGCATGGCACCCGCTAAGTATAGGGCGGGGCATGTATTTATTACATATATACTTTACCCATAGCTCATACTTTCACGTATTTTTACGTATTTTTGTATGTATTATGCAATAATTATGGGGTGGGTAAAAATTGAAACACACACACACACAAAAACAAACACACAAGAATAATAATAATAATAAAGGCTTCTTATTTACTCTTGCATAGCATCCTTGCATAAGAAAAAAAAGTGTCTTGCATTTCATTCATCTCTATAACATGTCATCTACATCTCATATGCATATCTTGCATATGCATAGTGAAAAGCTAGCAGGTTATGAACCAAGTTATGAATAGAGGTCGAGGATGGATTTGATTTGATCTTAATCTACCTAATTTCAGAGGAACCTCATAGGAACTAGAGTTAAGATTTTTCAGATCAAGTGACTTAATTCTTTGAGTCTGCAAGTCTGTGTTCACATGTCATCTTGATTAGTCTAAGTAGAATATCTCGTACACATTCGCGATTCTTTTAGACAATGACCTAACTCAGACAAGCACCATGCAAGTATCTCTTCATTGATGAGGTGCCGAGGAGGTAGAATCATTTGGCTTGGAGTAGCACATGGGTGGAAACATCCGTCCTCCTCTAGGGAGGGTAGTGCATCTCAACGTAGTCTTGGTGTTGACATCTAAAGACAGGATGTTGTGGGTTGCAATAAAGTTTCAAAAGAGGGATAGTCTACTGGCTCAAGAAGAAAACATCCTTATGTACATGCTTCACCTTGTATATATGTCAAAAAAAGGAAAAAAAGAGAGAACTCCAAAAAAAGTGGACAAGCCTGATTGAAAATAAAATGCCTGCCAGAGTATGTATATTTGCAAGGCATATGCTACAAAGCCTCATATCATAGAAGCCTGCAGCTGGATGACTTGGCTACACAGATCAAGCATCCTAGGATAGGTAGCTACACTGGCTACCGTCCATTCTTCTCTCTACCCCCCTCTTCTTGACTACACTGGTTCATGACCTTGGTATGGAACCCAAAATCATTTCACTCTTGCATTTCATTTTAGTTTGCTCGGGGACGAGAAAGGTTTAAGTATAGGGGGTTGATGAATTTGTGATTCATCACTCTAAAAGTTGAAAATAGAGCTTTGTTCCTGAGTAATTAGATGCATATTTCCACTTATATTGCATAATTAGCATCCATGCATATCTAAATAATATATGCATTTTAGCATTCATATTTGCATTAATATAAGAAGCCCAATTCACTTGTAAAAATCACTTGTAAATACCATATTTTATCTATTTTGTACTAACTCCAAATCCATAAAATCAACTCTATAGTGTATATATTACTAACACTAATTATGGAAAAATATCCAAAAATATTAACTTGTAAAATTGACCAATAAAACCCGGGTCCAAGTTTGAAATTAGAAGCCTTAAAATGCACATATCTCTCTCATACAATATCCGATTTAGGTATACACTTTTAAAGTAATATACATTCAAAGACCTTCAAAACAAGACCAATTCTATAAAAATCGGATATCGTATGAGAAACTTGGGTTTTGGGCCCCTATTGTATATTGTACTTATCAACATTTTCACCCTTGAATTCTTTCCCTATGTTTGACATCTTTTCCGTTTTTAGTCAACATGACAACTTTCATGTTTTGAGTTTTTCCAAATTCGGCCATTTTCACCATCTTTTTAAGGTTTTTCATCTAAATAATCTTATTGGACCACGTGGCACCTTCTGATTGCGCCACGCGACCCGTCTCTTCGCATGCCACACGACCACCATTTCCCGCCGTTCGATCAACCTCTTCCCCTCCAGATCCAAGCCGTCCATTCCTTCTTTAATCTCAACCCTTGGATCAAGTCCATAGATCGCATCTCCTCCGTTTGTTCCCGCCTCGCTCTCAGCTCACCACGTGTCTTCCCATTAGCCACACGATCGTCTCCTGGCGATTCCATCGCCACCGCTCCTTCTTGCTTCATTCAGACCGTCCTATCCTTCTGATTGATCAAATAACGACCGTTCTATACTGCCCTCCTCTGCACATGACACGTGGCGCTCTTCATGACCATCTAATCAAGGCCTGGAATCCATCTCAGCCACTCGCCTCCTCCTGCACCTAATCACGACACGTGGCACTCTATAAGCCTTTCGATCCACCCCTATCGATCTAATCTGGACCTCTTGTTTGTGCCTTTCTCTTGATCGTTGGATCGCAAGATCGAACATTCAGGACCTCGTCGTCTACCTCCGACCCTCTCCTTGCCCACGTTGCCCAATCATTTTTCACCTCACCCCTTTCCTATTTTCGCTACCTCTTCCACTAACCTCGCCACCTCCCAACCATCCCACGATGGAGCCCTATCGTCCACCATCCTCGCGAGCATTGTGATTCGCCTCATAACCGCTCCTCTAGTTCCATATCTTCCACTCAATCATGATGACCGCCACCAGAATCGGCAACCTTCCACCTTTAAATACCGTACCTTCTCCCCACTTGACCTCTATCCACCGTCTACGAGAGAACCTCTAGCCCCTCACCATCACCGGTGACAACGTTGATTAAGTGAGTTGAGCGACGACAAGGGCAATTCCTCAAGGCGTGATCCAAGGCTCCGACGAGCCTTATTGCAGCCCGTTGTGTTGCTCGAGCTCGAGCATCCCCCGGCCTTTGAGTGACGACCGGGCTCCACCATAGCCTCGATTCCCAGGCATTCGTTCACATCCTCCAGATACTCCTTCTGTTCTTTTCTTCCCAATACTTCTTACCCTGTTCTTCTACTTTTCCCTGTTTCCCAATTGCACCACTTCCTCGTTCATCTTTTCTCTTTCTCTTCTCTCAACACCTTTGCACCCTTCGTCCACACGACTTCGTCGCCCGCACATCACAAACGTCGACCATCTCTTTCAACCTGTAGACTTTACCTCGACCGCAACTCCATTGGCTACGATCCATCTTCTCCATGCTTCCACCACCTTGGACGCGCCTCGAGTTCGTTGTTCCTCCGCCTCGACATCGAGCAGCATCATCGCCAAGCTCCCACTTCCGCCTTCGCACGCTCCACCTCGGAGCACCACCGTCAGCACCCCCCCCCCCCCCCCCGCGTTCTTGTTTGCAGGGACATCCACCCCTCCAGCATCGACAGGGCTGTCTTCGAATATCCACCATCCTCCACCTCATCTCCAGCAACTCACGAAGGAGCTCTGTCATTGCCTTCTATAACACCAGTCGTGTGTCGACCGGTCTTCGGCCAGTTGACCTCCACCGAGATTCCTCCGACGTACTTCTACGCCCTCCGCCACGGCCGCTGCACGTAGTACACGCCCCGCTCGATTTTCATCGAGTGGCCCAGATTTGATCAAGCCGTACACAACCGAGCCTCGCCCGCCTGCCTCAGCTTTGGAGTCGACCGAAATGCTAGTGAGTGCCACGTGGAGATCCGTCTCAAAGTAGCCGCAGAACAAGCCAAGCGCGTGACCTGCGCATGCGAAGGTGGGAAGTTGTGCCCGAGTCCCTGCAAAATCAACTTTTTACGCCCGAGTCCCCGCCTTCAGGGTGCACGTGAAGTGCACGTGATGCCCTGGGTCAATTGCATCCAAGCCCTCATCAGTTTAGGTAATTACAATTTGGTCCTGTCAGCATATTTCTTTTTAATCAATTTTATTTTATGTATTGCATCCATACCCCTGTGTTTGCATATTTATTTAAACATCCATTTAGCATCGTTTTGTCATTCCAAAAATTACATATTGTAGAAGAACTCATATTTTATCACTGTGAATGTTGATTATATTTTTATGAGCAATATTTTATTTAATATAATTATTTTTATGGAAAATAACATATTTTGCCCATTGTTTGCTTTTAATTGATTATTAAATTAATTGTTACTCTAAAAATTACCCAAAAATTCACAGTAGATAGAGTTTGAGTAGTTCTACTTTGTGCCAAAAAATCACATCATTTGCATGCATAACATGATCTAAATTAATTAATTGGTATTTCGCTTAATTGATTTTTAATAAGTCAAAAGTTAATTATTTTCAAGGTCTAGTAATTTTCCTGGATCCATCTCACAGATAATTTTTATCTCTAAAAATAATTTAATTTGGTATTTATTAAAATTAAAATTGCGAAGGTAATTCATTTAGAATCGAAAAATTCCAAAAAAATTAGGGTAGCTTCATTTCATCATAATTGACATTCTGGCCAAGTTTGAGAATTTTTGGACTTAGTTTGATCATATTCACATTTTAACTCTCTAATTGGTCCAAGATTGCATTGCATTTTTTAATTGCATAAAAAACCATAAAAAATATATCTCCTGAAAACCTGACATCTATATTGACTTTTAAATTAAGCTAAGGAGAAAGCTGCCTCCCTGAGTTCGACCTTGGGCTTGCCCAAGGTAAAATAAAAATTGTCGCTCGATATTAATTGTTGTATTAATTAAAGCGGTTTTGATTAACTGGATTTTATACGACTACAACGTTAGTAGTTAATTCCACATTATTAAGAGGGTAAAATCCTGGTTTTCTACTGACTGATCCATCAGATGGTCAAGAAGAACCATTTCAGTCATCATTGCTTTCCGATGTGCTCCACTCAGAGTGGACTTCACAGTCATAGATATTGAGCACCTTGGAGAGTTCACCCAATCTCCCATCATTTTTGGGAAGCCGTTCTTAGCCTTCACTAAGGCAACTATAGATTGCGAGACTTGGGATATTGATTTCCCTGCATTGGGTTCACATCGATCAATCGTGATCTTTGAGGACACAATCCAACCCGAAGCAGCCCACATAGCCGCTGACAGTCGTGACCATCGAGAGGGAGATGAGTCCCGCCTCTCTACTATACTTGAGATACCGACTGTTGACCTGACAATTGGATTAGAGACTCCCCACACATGCACAACTTCCGCTTCTTGCCTTCACCACCACTGTGACAACTTCAATAAAGGACTCACAAACCGAAGATATCCTTAGGTCGGACACAACTTTTTGATTGTCTTGACCATTTTGATGATCCGACACATGAAGCTACCAATGCCAAGCCAACTGAGATCACTAGCACCTATCCGAGTTGTGTGCTGACCCTTCAGGAATATTGCATATATAGGGTGACTCATCCAATGAGGAACCCATGGCCAGCACCACACCACATCCTGGACCTTCAACAAAGAAGATAACCAAGACCAAATTGACCCTTCCCAAAAACACGATCGCTCCATCCTCGAGTCAGTTATCCAATGAGAGGAAGTTGAAAATTGATTCCTCGAGGCATTCCCCTGAGCCCCTCAAGGCGCGTCCTTCTCCTCTCCCTCTCAATGCTTCAGATTCTAGAAAACTGACCATGAAAGTTTCCTTCAATATACCAGGGAAGGAATTTTCTAAGGAGTCCTCATCAGGTTCGGATGAGGTGATTTATATGAGTGAGCTCAGTTCGACTGTCCTTAAGCCATATCTGAGCAAGCAGCCGTGTGTCGACCCATGTTGGACGATCCCTTCACCTCACTATTATTCATCTGTGGACGATTCCGACAGCGACAGATATGTATATTACCTACCTCCTCGCTCCCACAAGAAGGTTCGTCACAAACCTTCTTGATCCTTGTATATTCTCACTAATCCTTGTATAGATTTTCTTTCTTATATTTCCTTCCCTCCCTCCCTAGTGATTCGTATCACTTGCCCCTACTCCATATCGTTTCATTTTATGTCTATACTTAGGATGACCGGATCCTAAATATAGGGGGAGAGTGACCCGAGTCTCTTCTTCTGTTCTTCACCATTCATATATTCTCTAGATCTCATCGGTTCTCACTCTCATTCTTGTCCTAGACTTAGGCCGACTAGAGCCTAAGTATAAGGGGAACCGATGCTCACCATGTGTATATACTCATCCATTTCTCCTATTGACCTCGTCCGCCTCATTTTTGCTCTTCTTCTACACTTACGCTGACCAGAGCCTAAGTACAAGGGAGCGGGTTGACTTCTATACTCGTTGTTATTTAAAACTCTCCTACGCTTCACACGAGCTATGTCCTTTTCTCATTTCTTGTGCTTTGAGAACATAGCACATGTTAAGTATGGGGGCGTGTATATATTTCATAGCTCGTATATATACTTAACCCATAGCTCGTACTTTCACGTATTTTTGTATATATTATAAAATAATTACATGATGGGTAAAATTTAAAAAAACATTTTGTAAAATACATGTATACTTTTATAGTATGTATATTATATACAAGCTGTAAAATTTGTACAATGTGTATAAATTTTTAACATTCTTGTAAATAATGCTTTTGTAAAATTTATTGTCAAATAGGAGGTATATCAAAAAAAACTTTCGAAAAAAGGGCTTCTTATTTACTCTTGCATATCATCATTGCATTAAAAAAGTGTGTCTTGCACTTCATTCATATGCATTTCATGTCTTCTGCATTTCATTTGCATATCTTGCATATACAAAGTGGAAAGTTAGTGGGTTCTAAACCAAGTTCTGAATAGAAGTCAAGGATGGATTTCACCTTAATCTACTTAAATTCAGAGGAACCTTATATGAACTGGAGTTAAGATTTTTCAGGTCGAGCGACTTAATTCTTTGAGTCCACAAGACTATGTTCACATGTCATCTTGATTAGTCTAAGTAGAATATGTCATACACATGCACAATTCTTTTAGACAATGAAGTAACTTGGGCAAGAACCATGCATGTATCTCTTTATTGATGAGGTGATGAGGAGGAAAAATCCTTTGGCTTGGAGTAGCATACAGGTGGAAACATCCGTCCTCCTATAGGGAGGGTAGTGCATCTCAACCTAGTCTAGTGGCGCCGACGTCTAATGACGGGATGCTGTGGGTTGCAATAAAGCTTCAAAAGAGGGATAGTCTACTGGCTTAAGAAGAAAAACTCCTTATGTACATGCTGCACCTTGTATATATGTCAAAAAAGAAAAAAAAGAAAGAACTCCAAAAAGGGGACATGCCTGATTGAAAATAAAATGCCTGCCAGATTGGGTATATTTGTATAGTCAAATAATCAAGGCATATGCTTCAAAGTCTCATACCAAGGAAGCCTGCAACTAGAGACTTGGCTACACTGGTCAAGCTCCACAGATATGTGACTACATTGGTCACAATCCAATCTCTTCTCTACCCTCTATTCTTGAGCTGGTTGCACTGAACTTAGAAGGGAATATCCCGCTTCTCGAGGAAAAAGTTGCTAGACCAGGGAATTAGGGTTACCTTATTAGAGGAGGATGTTTCTTTGCCATTTCGGATGTGGAGAGTTATATTTTACTCACGCAATACAAGTGAGACTCATAGTCATCAGAATTTGCATACGAGGATTTGTTCTGACCTGATTGTTAAGGCGACCTGAATAGAGACTTGTGGAACTTAAAGGCTGTTAGGTCTTAAATCCTCTTCCCAATAAGGTTCCACCACATCATCAATCCAAAGGTCAAGTCGAGCTCCACTTTCACCTTTTGTTCAAGACCTTAAAATGGAACCCAAAATCATTTCAATTTTGAATTTCATTTTAGTTGCTTAGGGACGAGCAAGGTTTAAGTATAGGGGGTTGATGAATATGCGATTCATCACTCAAAGTTGAAAATAGAGCTTTGTTCCTGAGTAATTAGCTGCATTTCATTGTTTATTCCAAATTCTTACCATTCATGCAATTAGAATTAAGGTCTACATTTTAGCATACATTTTTGCATTGAATAAGAAGCCAAATTCACTTGTAAATATCACCTGCATATTCACCATATTTTCACCATTTCTACCTATTTTTCACTAACTTAGAATTAAATAAAATCAACTCTATAGTGTACATATTACTAACACTAATAAAGGAAAAATGTGAAAAATACTATGTAAAATTGACCAATAAAACCCTAACCCTAGTTTGATACTAAGAATCTTAAAATGTGAATATCTCTCTCTTAAAGTCTCCTATGGACCCTACTCACTTTTGAATTAATATAAGTTGAATTACCTTCAAAAGAAGACCAAATTCAAAAAAAATCAAAGTCTATTTGAGAAACTTGGATTTGGGCCCCTCATTGTATATTGTACATATGCCCCTTTATTTATTTACTATTAAAAAATTAGATTAAATTGTAAATATTTCTTTCATATTTTACCTAATTTTATTTTGACTTTTATCTTATTTAAAATGACAAAAATTGCAAAAGATAAAAATATGATATTTTATATTTATAAGATATCATCCAAAAATACTTTTTGTACAGATGATTTATTTTGGTTTTCAATCTTTCACAAAAGTTGTAGATCTTGTTGAGACGAATAACTTTGATGTTTACCACTTTTTGTTTTGACCCCTTTTGTTATTTACTTTTTGTTTTTGTTTGTATTTAACATTTTAATTTTTCTGGGAGCGATACGTGGCAGCTCTTGGAGCCGCCATGTGTCACCCTTTTATTTTATTTTCTTTTAATTTAGTTTATTTAATTATTATTATTTCTTATATCTTAATTAATTAATTTTATTTATTATTATTTCATTTTATTTATTTATTTTCTTATTATTTTAATTATTTTATTTTATTTAATTGTTTATTTCTCTTTTTATTTTCTTTTATTAATTATTTACCTATTTATTGTTTTAATTATTATTTAATTGTTATTATTTCATTAATTTTATTTAATTCTAAATTTATTTTTTCCTTGCTGCGTAGACGCCCCCGCGCGCGCCACATGGCATCCTACTTCTCCTCTCCCCCTGCAGCCCGTGTGACCCCTGCCTTGTGCGGCGGTGCGCCCCCACCCTCCACAGGAATTGTCGCTCCCGTGGCGGTTGCGCAACCTCCGCAACCCATCACTCTCCCCTCGCTTTTCCCTCTCCCCATACGCACCTACATCAACCGCCCTCAGTCCTTGCTCTCCCTCTGCGCGTACCACCCGCGACCTCTACAACCGCCGCTACTTCCTCGCCAACAAGCTCGACAACCAGAGAACCCCCCAATTGCCCCCCAAGGACCTGACCGTCATCTCTCCCCATTCCCTCTACGCACGACTCGCCAACCGACCATAAAGTCCCCTCCACGTCCATCGTTCATCCATAATCGAGAGAAGAGAGGCTACCGGCTCGATCGCCACCATTGGTGACATCTCAGGTAAGGTATAGGAGTCGACGACGACCATCAACTTTTGATTGAGGCGCAATTCGTGGCTTTGCCCGGGACTTGCTGTAGAGCTCCGTGAAGGTCCGTGAAGCTTCAACCTTCATTGTTGAGGTTTTAAGGTGACCACCAGAGCTTCAACTCCAACATCTCAGGTGATTATTCTACCCACATATATTCTCTTACCGTTCCTCTTTTGCTTCTTTTTCCTCCTTTTTCTCGTGTCCCACAAGGACTCGCCACTGCTCCTCGACCGCTCCCTCATCACACCTCCACATCATGGTCACTGAACTACCCTCAGATCCACTATCCACCTTCCATCTTTCGGTCGCCACCCCCTTGGGTGGTCCGCCTCTCCGCTCCTCACCAACCTGCACTCAAGCCATTGTTCGCTTTGCTGTCGACCGACCCGCCTCCACCGCCTTCATTTGTAGCCCCCATCAATCATTCACATCCGCCACTTCATTGACCCTAGCTACCTCCGCAAAGGCCCACCTCCGCGATCCATCGCCACCAGGTCGTGAGCCACCATTGTATGGAGCATCTCCACCGCAACCAACTTGGTTCTCCATCGCAATCGCCTCCAACATCTTCGACCACACCACAACACCATTGCCATCACCCTCTTCACGGAGTCCCCACTCCTCCCCTCCACCGATCATAGTTGCACCCAACAACAACGTTCTTCTTCGACCATACGACAGCCCCTTGGATCTCCTGCAACCATCTTCCCCCTCGAAAATCTACGGCTGTCTTGGACGCCCACGCCTCCTTCATACCTGGAGCAGCTGCTCACCATTGACCGCATGCACCGACATCCACCCGCTGCTTAGGAGCCTCCGCTCCTCTATCGCCCCTCGCGACCACTTTTCCCCTGGACGTGCCTCCGCCCTACTCAACACCCTCACAACCCCTAAGAGCAGAGCAGCCCTGCCTTGGAGCCCAGTCGCCCACCTCGGACTGTGCGTCTGCTCGCCTCTGCATCAACCCCACCTCATGTGCAAGGCAAGTGAGGGTTGGGTCATTTGTAGAATGACCAACCCACAAGTTCTAGGATCACAAGAAGGCCCTCCCCAACCCCCTCGTATGAATCACGTGGATTTGGGATAGTTTGCATCCCGCACCGCTCGAGTTCCTACCGTTTGCAAAGCGCCCTCCGCTTTCAAGCAGGCACGTGCTTTGCATGTGCTCTGATGGAGAAATTGCACTAAGACCCTTTGGGTCTGGGTTATCATGCTCATATCCATGTGCTTCATTTTTTATCATTTTATTAAGTAATTTGCATTTAGAATACTCTATTCTTCATTTAATTGGAACCTCAATTCTATATTTTTTAATCATAAAAAATAGTTATTTTATTGTTCAACTAATTCTTTACATTGTGGCATATGCTTGATATTTTTATGATCTGAAGTTAATTAATTATTAATTTTCTTATGAAAAATTTACATATTTTCCCATTCCGTGCTGTAAAATTCATATAAAATTAACCATAGTTTCAAAAATTGCCAAAAATCTAGAATTGTTAGAATTAGTTGATTTCTACATTGTGCCCACCATGTCATTTGCACACACATCAAGGTTAGAATACAATATTTAGTGATTTTAGTAATTAATTTTAGTTGGTCACACGTCAGTCATTTTTTAGGATTTATTAATTTTCTTGGATAGGTTCTCATTAGATACATCTAGGATGATTTTAGGTCTTGAAATTAAATTGTTATGCTATTTATTAAAATTAATTTGCTCAAAATCACCTTACTTTCATATTTAATTCATTATTAATTCATCTTGCATCTGAAAATTGCAAAAAAATTACAGTAGCTTAATTTTGCATTCATTCACATTCTGGTTATGTTTCATTGGATTTGGAGTTCATTTGATTGAAATTTGCAATTTAGCCTCTGAACTTTGCCACAATTGCATTGCATTATTGATTACATTTAAAAATACAAAAAAATTCCCTGAAAACTTAATCTCTAGATCACTTGATAATCAACATAAGGAGACGACAACCTCCCTGAGTTCGACCTTGGGCTTGTCCAAGTAAAATATAATATTGATCGCTCGCTTTTAATAGAATAATTAATTAAGCAGTCTTTTTGATTGATCTGAATTGCTTGCCTGCAACAAAGTTAACGTTAATTTCACGTAATTAACGAGGGCATTTTCAGGTCTTTCTACTGTCCAATACCTTTGAGATGAAAGATCTCAGAGAAGCCTCTTATATCTTGTGCCTGAAGCTGTTCAAAAACAGACAAAAGAGGATATTGAGACTATCACAATAATGATACATCAAAAGGATCTTGAAAAGATTTAGTATGGATAATTCCAAGAAAGACTTCCCTCCCTTAAGACATGGTATTCACTTATCTAAAGGGATAGCTCCTCAAACTATTGAGGAAAAGAAAGCCATGGCCGGATGCCCTTATGTATCGATTCTAGGAAGGTTGATGTATGCCATGATGTGTACTAGACAATATATTTAACATGCTATGGGAGTGGTAAGCTATTACCAATCCTGCTATGGAGAGAAACACTAGACAGTGGTGAAAAGCTTCTTCAACACCTAAGAATAACTCAAGACTACGTCTTGGTTTATGGAGATAATGATCTCCAAGTTATAAGGCACATCGATTTGGACTTCCAATCAGATGTTGATGATAGGAAGTAAACCTTAGGGTTCTAATTCATGTTGAACAGTGGTGCCATGAGCTGGAGAAGAAAGAAGTAGGACACCACTGCTGATTCAACACCCGAAGTAGAATACATAGCCACAACAGATGCTGCTAAAGAGACAATGTGGTTGTGCAAGTTCTTCCTAGAACTTGGCATAGTTTTCTCATCGGAATCTCTCATCTTTTATATCTACCATAACACATGTGCCATAGTACAAGTGAAGGAACCCTAGTGGCACTAAATATGAAAATACATGGAGAGGAAATATCGCATCATCTGGGAGATCCATAAGAGTAGTGATATCACAATCTCAAAGGTTGTCTCTACTAACAACATTGCTAATATGCTAACTGAGTGATTGACTCAAAAGGTATTCGACCAACATGTAATGAATATGGGATTGAGAGTTGAACATGAATGTCTCTAAGGGCTAGCGGGAGGCTATTGAACTTGTAAGCCCTTGGCGACCCATTAATGCAATGAACATTATTATTTTATCATGTCAATTTGAAATGAGATGAATGAATGAATGTGAATGCACTTTACTATTAAGGTTCATTTGCACAATTAAGGTTACATACCATGGCCATATTGAATGCCATGCAGCTGGGAGGACACGACTGATTTCAAATATGTGATATTCAATAAAGAGTATGAGAAAGAGATGTCAATCTTTCTCTAAAAGCTGACTTCTAACCGACTTCTTGATGCAGGTCATCTGTATATGAATGAAGATTCGGAAGTGTTGGAATAATCAAGTCAAAGAGTTGACTTGATGAGGTCAAAATAAACTAAGACTTGAATCATAACTGTCACGATCAGGAACACATCTTTTGTCCTGAGACAAATATACATCTATGTGCCTGAATATGCACATTTGACAGATGATGTAAGCGAAAACCAGGTGGTCTTAAGTCCAACACAAGGCGGGAACTTAGTCGCTGAACTGACCACTCAGAAATCCGGATTACAATCAACAATGAACCCACAATATAAATCAAGCAATGAGAAAAAAATGTGGAGTCAAATTTATTTTTAACTCTACAAAAATGTGTATAGTGCAAGTATGTAGAGTGTCGAACTCAGGGAGCAAGCATGATAAATCAAGCAAAATTGTGCAAAATGTGATATGTGATCAAGTATCTACAAGTATGCTATTTTTTGCGGGTTTTAATTTTATATATTTTTTATTTTATTATTTAATTTTTATATTTTGATTTTGATTTTTTTTGATTTTATATTTTCTTTTTATATTTTATATTTTATATTTTCTTTTTCTTTAAATAGAGTATACAGAATATATGAAAAGAGGAGGATAAGGTATTTATAAAAATAGAAAAAAATAGCCAAAATTCAGAAAATCAAATGTTTTTGGTCTTTTTATAATTTTATAACGTTTTTGTGATTTTTACAGATTTGTCCTAATTTTTTTGGTATTTTTAAAAGTCAAAATACAAGAAAATAATAAACTAAGCTACTGGCCAAAATTAAAATGAGGATTAAAAATATAAATTAGAGTCTAAAAATCCTCAAATTAATTTTAAATAAACGAAAATAAATCAGAGAAAATTCAAAAACTGAAATTGGATTTTTAGGATTTTTCTTGAATATTTTAGTTTTTTTAGAAGATTTTTGGAGTTATCTAATTTTTAAGGTTTTTGTTTTGAAATTTTTAATGATTTTTGGTCCTAAGATAAAAGACACTAAAATAAACCTAAGGTATTTTTTTTGAAATTTTTCAAAAGTTTTACTAATTTTTATAGATTTTCTAATGCAAACAGTGCTGAAAATGCATATTTTTGATTTTTAATAATTATGAAAATGCAATAAATATGCAAAATAAAAATATTTCGTGAATCTACAATGCAACATGAACCTATGATGATTTTTATGCATTTTTTTATCAATTTAGAGATGCATGAAATAAATACTAGAAACTTAAAGAAACTACACCCTGGTAGGGGTATAAACGTAATTAGGCAAATGTCCAGGGGCCAAAAGATAAATTTCCTAGAAATATAGAACTGAATAAATAAATCCCTGGACTAAAAAGAAATACTCAAAATATCAAGCCCTTTCCCGCAAATATGCCAAGCCCACGTGAGTAGGCACGCACACCTGGTAGGGGTATAAATGTGATATACGAAACATCCGAGGGCTTGCATGCAAATTTCCACAAAACTTATACCTGCATATGAAAGTTCACAGACTGAAACTAAATATACAAAAATCCTCGGGTTCCTTTCCTTTGCAAAAATGCCGAGTCACGTACGCGAAGCACGTGACCTGGCAAGGGGCAAATAGGAATATTACAAAATCCTGGGGGCCTTAGTGCAAATATTACAAAACTATAAAGCGACAAATGAAGGTTTATAAATTAACTAATAAATATACAAACAAGTGAGGGTGAAGTTGCAAAATTCCCTCGCTTTCAGATTCGACGATTGAGATATCTCACTTAACGCCACATGTCGAAGATCTGTCAGCCCGTACCCCTTCGCCTGTGCAGCCAGGATTAGAAGATGCTCTGATGATTCGACGGCTGGCACTGCAAGGGATCCTATGACGGCTGTAGCTCTCCAAGAACAGAGGCTAATCGGACGGCAAGAAGGAGCCGACGAGGAACAGGGATGTACTCGCCGCGAGGCGAGTTTTCCACGCCCAGATCTTCCTCCTCCGCCGGGCTTCGACACTCCAAAATGCCCCTAGCTGTTCCTGAGATGGTCCTCTACCTGCCTGAGGCTTCAAAACAGGACGGCGTGCACCCGAGCTCCTCCGCGACGTCGGAGAAGAAGAGGGGGGCCAGGTACCTCCGGCGAGGTCAAAACTGCCTCCAGGTGCTCCTTAAAAGTGCGCAAGGACCTGCAAAACAAAATGAGAGGGTCGAGGGCAATTTGCCTCGACCCCGCGGGGGTGGAATGGTGCGAAATGCGACAACGTGTGGTGGTGGTCGGAGCGAGCTCCGGTGAGGTATTTGATTGAGTGATTCGACGGGAGAAAAATGGAATGGGGGTTGGCTACAGAATCCTACGACTACAGAGAAGAGAACGTGAGAGAAAGAAGAAGGTGAGGGGGAATACCTCGATGGCTGGGGCCAGAGGTTGAACCTCTACGACGAGGAGTCTCGCCGGAGGTGGTGGAGCCTCCTCGGGCTTCGCTCGACCCGCCTGAAACATGTTGAAGGGAGTTGTCACCTCCCTTGATCGTTTAGGAACCAAAAGGGGAGCTTAGCTTGGGATTGAGGGGTTCGACATGCGAAAAATGGAATGGGGGTTGGCTACAGAATCCTACGACTACAGAGAAGAGAATGGGAGAGAAAGAAGAAGGAGAGGGGGAATACCTCAATGGCTGGAGCCAGTGGTTGAACCTCAATGGCGAGGAGTCTCGTCGGAGGTGGTGGAGCCTTCTCGGGCTTCGCTCGACCCGCCTGAAACATGCCGAAGGGAGCTGTCACCTCCCTTGATCGTTTAGGCACCAAAAGGGGAGCTTAGCTTGGGATTGAGGGGCTCGGAGGTCAATGGACGGAGAAGGTGGGTTTTTGAATGGCTGACCGATGGGAATCAAAGGACGAGGAATATCGGGCGAATCGATGTCCCTCTCCCCCAAAAAACACAAGGGCGTGTATCCTTGTTCCAAGGGGAGAAAAAGTCGCGAAGGGTTCGACACGAAATGGTGCAAGACATAGCCTCGAAAAATCGTCAAAGATGGGTGAAAACCAATGTTTCTGACAAGGCAGGCACTGGGTCAGAGAGTTGACCCAAGGTCAACTCTCGAGCCCTTTTGGTTGGTCCACGTGGACCAACCAGGAAAAAGCCCAGGAAAATCATTTCAAAATTCATTAAAAAATAGTAAATGATTTTATTAATTTTAGGTTTTAAAATTAAAATTATTTATTATTTTATAAATTATTTTATTGTGATTTTTAATTATTTTTATGAGGTATAATTTTACAAGTTACCCTTTTAGGCTATATAGGTATATATATCTATATATTTTATTATTTTATTTTTATTTTGTGAATTTAATTTTATTTATTATTTTTATATACTTAATTATATTTTTATTTTATTTTTCTGATGTATTTTGTACACTTAATAAAATATAAGTGTAACTTATATAGGTATGTTTATAGGTCTTGTACCTATGTATTATAAATATACAAGTATTTTATTTTGTGTTTCTTTTGTATTTTTATTTTGATTTTAAAAAATATATTTTAAGTAATATTTACAAAATTATAAAAAAATAAAATTATAAAAGCAATAAATAATAAATAAAATGAATATTTTAATCTGTACAAGTATACAATATGGGTCCAAAACTCAACTTTCAAATCGTAGCTCCACCAAATGCGAAACCACCGCCATTAAATAGCTTATTTTAAATTATATACAATTAAAGGTGAGTTTGAAGCATTTGGAGTTTTTATTTGAGAGATGTAGGTCTGGGAAGTTGGGATTCTGGAATCTTATTCAGATCATAACTTTTTATCTGTACATTATTTTTGAGTGAAATCAATTTTGTATTTTTCTTTATTTAATTATCTACAACTTTCATATACAAAGTTTCTTTATTTGAGGTATAAAAAGTGGAACCAAAAATAGGCCCCAAAATGAATAAAGAATGAAGTAATGTTTATTGTATTTTGGCCCTTATCTCCCCCTACTCTATTCCTTGTCGACCTATATATCAAGATGCCTAGGTCTCGGGGTTTCGGGTCATAAAATATTTACAATATTTTATTCTTTTTATTTTCTTTTATTTATTCTATAATTTTGGCTTTAAATACAGTATTTTATACACTATTTACATGCACATGCATGAATGCTAAGATGCACGAATTAAGGGTATTTACACACATTTGTTAGGGTTTTTGAGGCCAAAATGATAGAATAAAGATGATGAAATGTGGATTCATCATCCCTCTATACTTTACCTTTGCTAGTCCCTAGCAAACACTTATGCAATAAGTGCAGAAAAGAAAAACAAAGAAAAGAAAAAGAAGAAATTTGGATTTAGTTTAATTATCAAACTTGTCTTCACAAAATCAAAGTTTGTAGCTTAAGTCTGACCTTTGGAATTTTGGTGCGGGCGGAACCTTAATGAGAACCGAATTTAAAATCCAACAGTCCTTGAGAATCCCAAAACTCTGTTCAAGTCTCCTCAATAGCCAGATCAGAAATATCTCAACTCATATGCAAACCCATATGAATATGAATCTGACTCGTACAATGTAAGTGACGGTGGCTCTCCCCAACTAGAATGACAAAGAGATTGACTTCTCCAGTATGACAACCCAATGATTCCCCAATCCAATGAATCCTTCCACGAGGAGCGGGGTATTCCCTTCTAAGTTCAAGTAGCAACCAACTCAAGAGGAGGGGGTGAAGAGAAGAATAGACGGTAGCCGGTGTAGCTACCTATCCTGGGATGCAAGACCAGTGTAGTCACGTCATCCAGCTGCATGCTCACATATTTGACTTTGGAACTCAAGCTTGCTTATTGGCTTTACAACATATGTACATACTTAGCAGGCATTTATTTTTGTACATGCCTGACCTTTTTTTTGAAATACTATTCACATGAGCAATTACATAGGGAGTTTTTCCTCTTGAGCAAGTAGACTATCCCTCTTTTGAAGCTTTTTTGCAACCCACACTCTCCTGTCTCTAGACTTCCTCATCACTGGACGGGTTGGGGTGCACTTCCCTCCCTAGAGGAGGACAAGTGTTTCCACTTGTGTGCGTCTCATACCGGCAAATCCAATCCCCTCACCACCCCAACCGAGTTGAGCCATGTGAAAGGTGCAGATGTCCAAGTTAGGTCATTATCAATAAGAGTAGTGCGTGTGCTCCGAAATACTCTACTTAGGCAGTTAAGATTCTATTGAACTAAGTCTCGTGATCCTCAAAGAATTAAGTCAACTAGACCTAAAGTACCTCAAACCCAGTTCCTATAAGTTTCTTGTTATTAGGTAAATTTTAAGGTCCAACCAAGCTCCAATCTCCGGATTTTATTTAGACTTGTTCAACTATCAAACTCAATCCGAAAAATGCTAATGCTATGCATAATGCAAAAAAAGTTTTGTGATGCAATTTTCAAAGATTTTGAACTTTTTATGGATTTTTGAAAAGATGATGATGCATATGCATTTTTTTGTATTTTTCAAAGAGATTTTTCAAATGTTTTGGATTTTAATTTTGCAAATGTTTTTGGGATTTTTGAAAATAAAGAGATTTTGGATAAAAACTAGGGTAAGAATATTTACACAGGGGTACTTCTTATATCTACAAGAAGTGGATTTTAAGAATTTATCGAGGTAAGTGATCACTTATATATATAGATAAAGGATTTTGGTGTGATGTATATATTCCTCAAACTTATTTGACACAGATTTTTCAAACAATTTTTGAAAACTATAGTCCAAAATAATTTTTACAAACATTTTACAAACATGTACACACATTTGAAAATCATTTTGGAAAGGTTTTTCAAACAGTATATATAGTCTTTTCAAATATTTTTTGCGGTCATTTTTCAAATCATTTGCAAATCATTTTTCAAACATTTTTATTTTACACAAAGAAAATAAATTTTCAAAATAAACCATTTTACAAAGGTTGAAAACATGTAACAAAATATTTTCAAAATAGTTTTCAAAAGATTTTTCACAAAGTTTTTCAAACTATTTTTTAAACATTTTGCAAAAAATATTTTCACCTGATTTATTAATCAGTAAAGGCAAAAAGAATTTGAGGAACAATAACATCTTTTTATTAAGGTTTTTAATGAATTTTAAAGAATTATTAGCCATATTTATTAGGAAAATACAAAAGTACGAGTTATGGCTGAAGTATATACGTAGTATATATGACCCCCCTATACTTAGCTTGAGCTATGTCCTCATAGATCGGAGAGAAAAGAGAAGACATAACTCGTACTAAGTATAGGCAAGTCAAAAGAATGAATAAATGAATCAATGAGAAGTTGATCACCCCCCTATACTTAGGATCAAATAATCCTAAGTATAGTAGACTGTACACAAAGCAGGGAGGGTCAAGGGTGAGAATGAACAGATCGTACTCAGATTGTCTCCCCCTATACTTAGGGTAAGATGTCCCTAAGTATAGACAAGAAGAGGAGACAATGGAGAGGATCAAAGAATAGAAAAACTCGGGGTGCACACCCTCCTATACTTAGGAAAAAGTACGTCCTAAGTATAGAAGACTGTCTACAAGGGGCAACACCTTTTTGATAGATAAAGAAAATAGAAAAGGAAAAGAAGTAAAGTAGAAAAGATATCAACAGATGAAAGAATGATATGGACAGATGGATCTATACAGCGGAAGATGGAATTGATCACCATGCATGAGATGCAAGTGATATGAGTCAAAGAACACATCTCATACCAGAAGAATGGGGGCAACGTCAACGGTCGGCGGATCATGATCTAGATATAGCTTCAGGCACTGACCGTTAACACGGAAGGTGGATGAAGATGACAGCTCAGATATATCAATGCTACCATTGTCATGTACCTTCCTGACTACATACGGACCTTTCCACTTACTCTGCAATTTCCCTAGAAATAATTTCAGCCTGGAATCAAACAACCATACGCGCTGATCTGGCTCAAACTGTTTATGGCTGATATGATAATTGTGCCATGTCTTCACTTTTTCCTTATACTGTAGTCTGCTAGAAAAGGTTGTATCTCTCAACTCCTCCAGAGCTGCCAACTCTGCTTTCCTCTGTTCTCCTATACTCTCAGGATCTAGTAATAACTCAGTGACTGCCCATAGTGACTTGTGCTTGATCTCCACTGGTAGATGGCATGACTTTCCATAGACGAGACGAAAGGGAGACGTCCCTAATGGATTTTTGAAGGAAGTCCGATAGGCCCACAAGACCGAATCCAAAAGCTGTGACCAATCCTTTCGGTCTGGGCGAAAAACCTTCTGTAGGATAGTCTTGATCTCCCCGTTCGATACCTCGGCAAGACCATTAGTCTGAGGGTGATACGGTGTGGCAACACGATGGTCAATGCCGAACTCGTCCACAAGGGCCCTAACCTTGTCATTGAGAAAGTGAGACCCCCCGTCTGAAATCAAGACTCGAGGTACCCCGAACCGTGAAATGATATTTTTCCTCAAAAGTCGACACACGGTCTTAGCATCCGCGGCTCGGGCAGGGATGGCCTCAACCCATCGGCTGACATAATCCACATCGAGCAAAATGTGCTCAAACCCCTGACTCTTAGGAAATGGGCCCATGAAATCAATACCCCATGCATCAAAAACCTCACAAAAGTGAATGGGCTACATGGACATCATGTCTCTCTGTCCGCAAGTACCCATCTTTTGACAGTTAGTACATCTCTTCACGAGCTCATCTGAATCCATGAAGAGAGTAGGCCACCAAAGGCCGGACTGGAGCACCTTTTATGTTGTCCGTCTCCCAGAATAATGTCCTCCTGTCTCAAGCTTGTGGCAGTATGTGAGGACGCTATGCTGCTCTTCTTGAGGAATGCACCTCCTCCAGATGTTGTCCCCTCCTTCATGATATAGGACGGGATCCTCCCAATGGTAAAACTTGGCCTACGCCAAGAAAGTCTCAAGTTTCTACCTGGGCCAACCTTGTGGAACTGTCTTGGCAACAAGATAGTTCACAATGTCGGTGTACCATGGAAGTAAGGTGATAGCCAAGATCGCCTCATCTGGGAATGTCTCAGTAATAGGTGCGCTGGGCTCAGATTCCTCAAGGTTCTCTAAGCGGGAGAGGTGATCCGTCACCACATTCTTAACTCCTGGCTTATCCTTAATCTCAATATCAAACTCCTAGAGCAGAAGGAACCATCTGGTAAGGCATGCTTTGGCATCCTTCTTGGCCATTAAGTACCGGATGGTGGTGTGATCGGTAAAGATAATCACTCTAGATCCAAGAATATATGATCTATACTTATCCAAAGTAAAGACTACGACCAGCATCTCCTTCTCTGTCACAGTATAATTCTGCTGAGCGGCATCCAAAGTTCGGTTGGCGTAGTGAATGGCATACGACAATCCATCCCTCCTCTGTCCAAGCACAGCCCCAACGGCAAAATCAGAAGCGATTGTCATGATCTCGAATGGGAGAGACCAATCGGGTGGCTGAAGGACAGGAGCCGTGACAACCATATTCTTGAGAGTCTCAAAGGACACAAGACACTTATCATCTACAATGAACTCGGTGTCTTTTGTCAGCAAATCAGTGAGCGGTCGGGCAATACGACTGAAGTTCTGAATGAAACGTCGGTAGAAACTGACATGCCCCAGAAAAGATCGCAATTGACGCAGATTGGATGGTGGATTGAGTTTTCTAATGATATCCACCTTGGCCGGATCGACCTCCATGCCCCTGTTGGAGATGAAATGACCAAGGATCGTCCCTTTAGTCACCATGAAGTGACTCTTCTCCCAAGACAAAACAAGGTTGACCTCTATGCACCGCTGAAGCACACAGTCTAGGCAGTCAAGACAGGCATCAAACCCATCACCATAGACCGAGAAGTCATCCATGAAGACCTCCAAATAGTCACCCACCATGTCCGAGAAAATGGACAACATGCACCTTTGGATTGTCGCCGGGGCGTTACATAGACCAAACGGCATCCGTCTAAAAGCATAAGTCCCAAACGGACAGGTGAATGCCATTTTCTCCTGATCTTCGGGCGCAATGGCCACTTGATTGTTACCGGAGTACCCGTCAAGAAAATAGTAGTGACTCTTCCCTGCTAGCCTCTCGATAATCTGATCAATGAATGGCAGTGGGAAATGATCTTTCTTGGTGGCCTGATTCAATCGTCTGTAGTCCACACATACCCTCCAAGAAGTGGGTACTCGGGTAGCAATCTCCTCTCCAGACTCATTCACAACTGTAGTGATACCCGTCTTCTTGGGTAGCACATGTAATGGACTAAGCCACTTGGAGTCAGAGATGGAGTAGATAAAATCGACGCTCCACCACTTCGATATTTCCTTCAAGACCACATCATGAAGATTCGGGTTCAACCGTCGCTGGAACTCACGCGAAGGCCTAGCATCCTACTCAAGATAGATGTGGTGGGAGCACAGAGCTGGACTAATCCCCTGGAGATCAGCTATACTCCATCCTATCTCCTTGCGGTTTCTTTCAAGAACCTCCATCAGACGAGATTCTTGCTCTCCAATCAAACCTGCTGAGATAATGACTGAGTGCATATCTGGCTCACCCGCAAGGAATCTATACTTCAGCGACTGCGGCAAGGGTTTCAGTTCTGGACAACTGGGAGGTAGCAAATCTGGCTTCTGATATGTCTGTGTGAAGGCTACCAGGTCTGCATGTGAGAACTCTCGCTGCGCATGAACATCTGACGAAGGGAACCCTGCTAAATCATTTATGAACTGAACTGGCTCGTACTCCGTCCTAGCTGTCGGCTCAGAAGGAATCAGACACGGTACATAGTTATCGAAATCATCCCAATCAATGTCTGAATCCGAGGGATCTGAACTAGATGAACAAGAATGAAAATCTGCATCATCACTCGTCCCACAACTGTCAGCCTCAAAGGTATCCTCATCCAGGGGTGTGCTCTCTAGGCTCTCAACTGCCATAAGCTGTAAATATGGTGAATCTGTAGGCAAGGCGAGGGTCTGTTCTACGGGATCTGTCCAAATGGATTCATCATCTGTCATCATAAAATCACACTCCTGGTGGACATCTAGCTCATCCTCTGTCATATGCGCGGCATCGCTGGACTGTTCTGAGCATGCATATTCTCTCGCTCTAGTCTCCTCGATCGTCTCTATTTGTATGCTCTCTCCCTCAACGCAAAAACATACCTTCCCGCTATCATGATCGGTTACAGCCTTGGCTGTGGCCAAGAATGGGCGTCCAAGTATGATGGGGGCATCGGTTACCGACTCAAGGATCTCCATGTCCAATACAACAAAGTCCACGGGGAATTTCAGGCCCTGAATGGTAACGACCACGTCTCTCAGTAACCCCTTCGGCCTCTTAGTCAACTTATCAGCAAACTGAAGGACTATCCTGCTCCGAAGAAGAGGACCAAACTCGAATCGGTCGAGTAAGGCTGCCGGAAGAAGGTTAATAGAAGAGCCGCTGTCTAATAGAGTACGATCGAAGCGCTGCTCCTTAATCTCGCATCTGACATAGGGAGCTCCTGCATCTGGTCTCTTGGCTGGCAATCGGTTCTGAATGGTGCAGCAAGTAGAATGAGCGAGCACATGGATCTGATCTCTGTGGTTCCTCCTCTTCCTGTGGACTGTAGTCTTCTCTTTCAAGCTCTTTTGGAAGAGGGGGATGTGCTCGAGTGCTTCTTGTAGAGTCAGCTGAATCTGGAATCTATCAATCATCTGGTTGCTGAACTCTACTTGTTGGCTCTTTTTTGAATTTTCTCTTTTATTCCCCTTCGCCAAGCGGAGTGCTTCAGGGAAAGGGATGGTAGGGGCCTCAGCAGATGGAGGACTAGGGATAGGTTCCTGTGCCTGTGAAGGAATAGAATCCATACAATGATCATCACGCAACACATACGGATCTGAAGTGTACACAGAAACCTTTCCTTTATTCATTTTTTGCTCTTTTTGTTACCACAGTCCTGAGATACAAAAGGTGGCAACACAACATGTGGGATCTCAAAAGAAGTGGAAGTGGTGGCCTCAGTACCACCAACGGCATCTGACTTCGCAGCATCAGCACCACGCTCTAGCTCTGCATAAAAAATGGTGGCTTCATCTCCACCGTCTGCATCAGGTGTCACGACAGCCTCAGCATCGTCGTCTGGATCTCCATCGTTGGTGGCATCAACACCACCGTCATCATTATTATCATTAGCGGCATCAACACCGCTATCTTTCTCATCTAGCGCTCCTGGTTCTTCGTGTGGCTGTCGCTCAGATGAGGCGCCGCCGGCTGGCATTCTACCGCTCCTAGTAGTCACAAAATCAACATCATACAAAGAAGACATGTCACTCAAATAACCACTAGGAGAAGTATCCTCTGTAAACTGTACCTGCTCAGACTACCTCTTCAGATTGTTAGGATTAGGCTCGATCTGTGCGGGTATGGCGGCCTTGCCCTTGATGATATCCCTCATCTCCTGCTGGAACTCATCCATTTCCTACCGGAAGGATGCTCGCTGTTCAGAAAGCAAGCGGGCAAGGTCATCTAGAGCTGGGTTCTCAAAGGCAGGAGCCTGAAAATCGGAAGTGTTCCCCTGCTGGAAATGACGCTGTTGCTGGTAGTGGGGAGGATAGGAGTATGACTGGTGAGGCTGCTGACACTGCCTCCACTGCTGTCCCTGAAAGGCGGGACGAGGACCCTGCTGGTGTTGGGCATACTGGGGCTGGTGCTGCTGCTGGCTGTTTTGCTGTCCCTGAGCTGGTGGCTGCTGCTGAGAAGAGGTCCCTCCGGTGGTCCATTGGAATCCTGGGTAATCACGTCGAATCCTGACTGGCTGTGGGTACCGGTCGTATCATATCCCATTGACTTCCATCAATGGCTCCTCCTTGAAGAATGGTGGAGGTAGAACTGCTAGTGGCTGATCAGGCTGATAAACCACCATCTGAGTGTCCTGAGATGGTGGCTGCGATGGGTAATACTGTAGCTGCTGGACTGGCTCTGCCTGAATGTGGTTGACCTGGCGGTGTGAGGCAGAGGGTTGGGTGGAGCTGCTAATGCTTGGATCAGACCGTAATCTGGGGGGCTGCACGGACGTCTGTGCTTCTTGAATACACAAGATCTGTGTCTTCAGGTCACTCATGGTTTTCGTCAACTGGTCCATCTGGGCCAGCCCCTGACTCTGCTTCTTCTCAAGGATCTCGATGCAGTCCAGCTTCTCAGAAATGATACCCATGTCGGCAGCGGTGGATTCAGCCTGAGCTGCAGCTGCTGACGGAGTGTGTGTACTAGCATCGATGCATGAAATCCTCTGATACCCAACTGCTTGTGGTGGAAGCTTCAGCTGTATGTAGACGCGAGCTTGGGCCATGACAGTGGAATTCTCTACCATACCCTCATAGATCTCCCAAACTGCATCCTCTCCCTTGGAGAAATACGATCCACCACAAGATGCATTGATAAGCCCCTGCAGCTCTAGTGTCAGCCCACAAAAGAAACTCTGAACTAGATTGGGCTCGGATATATCGTGATGTGGACATCGGTCAATGAGCTCTCTGAATCGGTCCCAAGCCTCATGGAATTGTTCATTCGGTACCATGGTAAAGTTGCTGATCATAGCTCGCGCTGCGTTGCTCCGGCCGGATGGATAATACTTGTTCAAGTACCCGCGTCGGAGTTGTGCCCATGAAGTGACGTACCTCCCAAGGTGTTTCAGCCAGTAGGCTGCTCTGTCAGCTAATGAGAATGGGAAGGCAATCATTTTGATCGTGTCCGCGTCCACAAGTCTGTCGTGGACAGTGCTACAAATCATCTCGAACTCCTGCAGATGGAGATGAGGCTCTTCGGTGGCTAGCCCGTCAAATTTGGGTAATAGCTGGATAGTCTGCAAACGAAGCTCAAAATTCCCAACAATGGGAGGAAGTTGAATCCATCGATGAGTGAGGGTTGCGGCTGGGTTATGCAACTGCTTCATGGTCATCGGCGACGGCCTCTCCTGGTTAGGATCTCCTCCTTCGCCGGCTACTTCTGGTATATCACCACCACCGCCCCCAGGTTTGTCTTCTCGTCCTTCTCACATCTGCACGATCTCCCTCTTGAGGTCACCCATGAAAATTCCTTGGTCCTGGATCTGTCTCTGCATGGTCTCCAGGGATGCTAACAATGAGTTGTTGATGGCAGCTTGGTCATATAGAAATGGAGGGTGCTCCTGCTCACCTGGGTGTTCTCCTCTGTCTTCCATGGCTAGATTCTCTGAAAAGGCAAAATAACCCATCTCAGGTGCCGTCAAATGTTCTGAGCTCTGTGTTGCACTAAACTCTGAAACTCTTGGACTGATGGAAGGAGAAGGGTGGTCGAGGGGGAATAGGGTGGAAGTGAACTTAGGCTCAGAGAGTGGGTCTGGACTCCCTGAGGTCGTCCTAGATGAATAGGGAGGAGTGCTGGATAGCGGTGCCGCCAGAGACGGCCTAAGAGATCTCCTTCCCATCATCGTGATTATTGAGAAGAGCAAGGTTGAGGAATGAAGAGGGGGGGGGGGTGAATTGCGCACAATTGTGCAGTGTTTTTAGTCTTGACCTTAATGCAACTAGACAATCAAACACAATACAAGGGGTTCACCAACTCAACGCGTGAAGCCATGAAGGTTCGGCTATTATCTTTGTAGTTTTTAGATTGAATTCAGGCACTTATCTTTGAACGAGTCCTTAGAGCACTACACCTATAGGAGAGAGTACTGCCGGAAAAGAATCCCGTACTTATCCTCCTCCTGTGTAACCTGTAGTCTGCGCTATTTGAGGCCCTTGTAACCCTTCCTGGATCCCTACTCAGCCAAAGAAAAGAGGGAGGAAGAAGATAGGCGAAATCAATACTTCGGATCTCGCTCGCAACGGAATCACCCATGAGCGAGCAAGATCCTACTCGGACGCAAGACGATGAGACAGACACCCCCGTGAAGGCGTGGCCTATGCTCGATAATTCGGACAAGGTCGATGCTATACACAATAGAGAGTCATCAATGGTTACCAAGCCCTACTCGTCTATTTATGATAGTAGCACCAATACTTCGAAAATCCAGGCGATACACAAGGCAGCTACAGACTGGGTTTTGGGCTCTAATCCTTACGAAGCCGCTCTACTCACTTGGAAGGAGACCTTCCCATGCAACCTGAATACAAGTGAGGGTATTGATCACCCCAAGCAATGAGTCTAATTAGCCAATTTTATTTAGGTCAAGTTTTCTTTAGCAGTCCCATTTATAATTTTTTTGGTGTTATCACTTGCTTTGAGTCAATTCAATACAAGCGTCTAACGTTTTTGTATTTTTCCTTGATTCCTATTTGATCCAAAAACAGGGGTAGAAGAGTCGTAAAAGCAATGCAAGGCGGCACCAAGATGGAAATCTCACCTTTGTGCCCAAATGATAAATGCTCAAGTAGAAAGACTTACAGTGCCTCCAGCTCTCTTCATGCGGGATGCAAAACAGGAATTTTTAAACCTATGCTATATGCCGATATGCACACGGAAATCATCCTAAGCAGGCAATTGCTAGCGTGAAGAACCACAAGTCGGTCACCAATCTTCAATCCAAGAGTCCAGTCTAGGCTCACCCCTCCTCCTCTCGACACATCGAGTTCAGGTGCAGCGCTTGGCAGGGTAGGCTCGCGGCACGAAGGCTCGAAGGTGATGAGGCGACTGTTTAGAGTTTTAAACTAAGTCCAAAGTGCACTATAGGTACATGCAAGATATTAGGGTTTTTGGACCTAATTTACTCGATCAAGCAAGCCTAAAGACTAAGGGCTCATTCCACAAAAGTAAAGAAAATAAAACAAAACCGGAAAATGACAAGCGGAAAAACCGATGAAAACCGCGGTGAGCCCTCAAGTGTACAAACACTTGGAAATTAGGCCCGAGTGTCCGAAGTCCAATGTACCTGTATTATTACAAATTAAAAATGTCTCTCTTTCACAAAAATAAAAACCACTAACTATCCTCTCTCTCTCAAATCCTCCTGCTCTCTCCTGCCGGCTAGGCTAGAATAGCCGACTCCGCCTCCCAAGGATGCACATGATCCCCTAAGCGATCCTCCTCGATCCGTGGTCCCTCGCAAGAAGACAAGAAAGAAAATGGTCAGATAGCTCACAAGTATGTATCAAAAATAGAGAGATCAAGTAAAGCAATAATGTAGGCATTCAAACACAATCACTCAAAAATGAGATCTATACGCTGTTGCTCCCCGGCAACGGCACCATTTGATGTAAGCGAAAATCAGGTGGTCTTAAGTTCCACACAAGGCGGGAACTTAGTCGCTGAACTGACCACTCAGAAATCCGGATTACAATCAACAATGAACCCACAATATAAATCAAGCAACGAGAAACAAATGTGGAGTTAAATTTATTTTTAACTCTATAAAAATGTGTATAGTGCAAGTATGTAGAGTGTCGAACTCAGGGAGTAAGCAGGATAAATCAAGCAAAATTGTGCAAAATGTGATATGTGATCAAGTATCTACAAGTATGCTATTTTTTGTGGGTTTTAATTTTCTATATTTTTTATTTTATTTTTTTAATTTTTATATTTGATTTTTATTATTTTTTGATTTTATGTTTTCTTTTTATATTTTATATTTTTTAATTTTCCTTTTCTTTAAATAGAGTATACACAATATATGTAAAGAGGAGGATAAGGTATTTATAAAAATAGAGAAAATAGCTAAAATTCAGAAAATCAAATGTTTTTGGTCTTTTTATAATTTTATAATGTTTTTGTGATTTTTACAGAATTTTCCTAATTTTGTTGGTATTTTTAAAAGTCAAAATACAAGAAAATAGTAAACTAAGCTACTGGCCAAAATTAAAATGAGGATTAAAAATAAAAATCAGGGTCTAAAAATCCTCAAATTAATTTTAAATAAAAGAGAATAAATCATAGAAAACTCAGAAACTGAAATTGGATTTTTAGGATTTTTCTTGATATTTTAGATTTTTTGGAAGACTTTTGGATTTTTCTAATTTTTAAGGTTTTTGTTTTGAAATTTTAATGATTTTTGGTTTGAAGCTAAAAGACACTAAAATAAACCTAAGGTATTTTTTTTGGAATTTTTCAAAAAATTTACTAATTTTTATAAATTTTCTAATGCAAACAGTGCTGAAAATGCATATTTTTGATTTTTAATAATTATGAAAATGCAATACATATGAAAAATAAAAATATGTCGTGAATCTACAATGCAACAGGAACCTATGATGATTTTTATGGTTTTTTTAGCAATTTTAAGATGCATGAAATAAATACTAGAAACATAAAGAAACTACACCCTAGCAGGGGTATAAACGTAATTAGACAAACATCCAGGGGACAAAAGATAAATTTCCCAGAAATATATAACTGAATAAATAAATCCCTGGACTAAAAAGAAATACTAAAAATTTGAAGCCCTTTCCCGCAAATATGCCAAGCCCATGTGACTAGGCACGCACGCCTAGCAGGGGTATAAATGTAATATGAGAAATGTCCGAGGGCTTGCTTGCAAATTTCCACAAAACTTATAGCTGCATATGAAAGTTCACAGACTGAAACTAAATATACAAAAATCCCCGGGGTTCCTTTGCAAAAATGCCAAGTCACGTGCGCGAAGCACGTGACCTGGCAGGGGGCAAATAGGAATATCACAAAATCCTGGGGGCCTTAAACAAATATTACAAAATTATAAAGCGAAAAATGAAGGTTTATAAATTAACTAATAAATACACAAACAAGAGAGGGTGAAGTTGCAAAATACCCTCGCTTTCAGATCCGACGGTTGAGATATCTCACTTAACGCCACATGTCGAAGATCTGTCGGCCCGTACCCCTTCGCCTGTGCGGCCAGGATTAGAAGATGCTCTAATGATCCGACGGCTAGCACTGCAAGGGATCCTACGACGGCTGTAACTCTCCAAGAACAGGGGCTGATCGGACGGCAGGAAGGAGCCGACGAGGAACATGGATGTACTCGCCTTGAGGCGAGTTTTCCACGCCCAGATCTTCCTCCTCCACCGGGCTTCGATGCTCCAAAATGCCCCTAGCTGTTCCTGAGATGGTCCTCTACTTGCCTGAGGCTTCAAAACGGGGCGACGTACACCCAGGCTCCTCCGCGACGTCGGAGAAGAAGAGGTGGGCTAGGTACCTCTGGCGAGGTCAAAACTGCCTCCAAGTGCTCCTTCAAGTGCACAAGGACCTGCAAAACAAAATGAGAGGGTCAAGGGCAATTTTCCTCGACCCCGCGGGGGTGGAATGGTGAGAGATGCGACAGCGTGCGGTGGTGGTCGGAGTGAGCTCCGGTGAGGTCTTTGATTGAGTGATTCGACGGGCGAAAAATGGAATGGGGGTTGGCTACTGAATCCTACGACTACAGAGAAGAGAACGGGAGAGAAAGAAGAAGGAGAGGGGGAATACCTCAATGGCTGGGGCCAGAGGTTGAACCTCAACGGCGAGGAGTCTCTCCGGAGGTGGTGGAGCCTCCTCGGGCTTCACTCGACCCGCTTGAAACATGCCGAAGGGAGCTGTCACCTCCCATGATCATTTAGGCACCAAAAGGGGAGCTTAGCTTGGGATTGAGGGGTTCGATGGGCGAAAAATGGAATGGGGGTTGGCTACAGAATCCTACGACTACAGAGAAGAGAATGGGAGAGAAAGAAGAAGGAGAGGGGGAATACCTCGATGGCTGGGGCCAGAGGTTGAACCTCAACGGTGAGGAGTCTCGCCGGAGGTGGTGGAGCATCCTCGGGCGTCGCTCGACCCGCCTGAAACACGCCGAAGGGAGCTGTCACCTCCCTTTATCGTTTAGGCACCAAAAGAGGAGCTTAGCTTGGGATTGAGGGGTTCGAAGGTCAATGGAAGCAGAAGGGGGGTTTTTGAATGGCTGACCGATGGGGCTCAAAGGACGAGGAATATCAGGCGAATCGATGGCCCTCTCCTCCAAAAAACACAAGGGCGTGTATCCTTGATCCAAGGGGAGAAAAAGTCACGAAGGGTTTGACATGAAATGGTGCAAGACAGAGCCTCGAAAAATCATCAAAGATGGGTGAAAACCAATGTTTCTGACAAGGCATGCGCTGGGTCAGAGAGTTGGCCCGAGGTCAACTCTCCAGCCCTCCTGGTTGGTCCACGTGGACCAACTAGGAAAAAGCCTGGGAAAACAATTTCAAAATTCGTTAAAAAATAGTAAATGATTTTATTAATTTTAGGTTTTAAAACAAAAAAAATGTTTATTATTTTATAAATTATTTTATGGTGATTTTTAATTATTTTTATGAGGTATAATTTTACAAGTTACCCTTTTAGGCTATATAGGTATACATATCTATATATTTTATTGTTTTATTTTTATTTTATGAATTTATTTTATTTATTTTTGTTTATTATTTTATAAATTTATAGAATACTTTTATATACTTAATTATTTTTTTATTTTATTTTTCTGATGTATTTTGTACATTTAATAAAATAGAAGTGTTACTTATATAGGATTGTTTATAGGTCTTATACCTATGTATTATAAATATACAAGTATTTTATTTTGTGTTTCTTTTGTATTTTTATTTTGATTTTAATATACGAATATATTATAAGTAATATTTACAAAATTATAAAAATATAAAATTATAAAAACAATGAATAATAAATAAAATAAATATTTTAATCTGTACAAGTATACAATATGGGTCCAAAACTCAACTTTCAAACCGTAGCTCCGCCAAATGCAAAACCACCACCATTAAATATATTATTTTAAATTATATACAATTAAAGTGAGTTTGATGCATTTGGAGTTTTTATTTGAGAGATACATGTCTGGGAAGTTGGGATTCTGGAATCTTATTCAGATCATAACTTTTAATATGTACATTATTTTTGAGTGAAATCAATTTTTTATTTTTCTTTATTTAATTATCTACAACTTTCATGTACAAAGTTTCTTTATTTGAGGTATAAAAAGTGGAACAAAAATAGGTCCCAAAATGAATAAAGAATGAAGGAATGTTTATTGTATTTTGGCCCTTATCTCTCCCTACTCTATTCCTTGTCGACCTATTCATCAAGATGCCTAAGTCTCGGGGTTTCGGGTCATAAAATATTTACAATATTTTATTCTTTTTCTTTTCTTTTATTTATTCTATAATTTTGGCTTTAAATACAATATTTTATACACTATTACATGCACATGCATGAATGGTAAGATGCGGGAATTAAGGGTATTTACACTCATTTGTTTGGGTTTTTGAGGCCAAAATGATAGAATAAAGATGATGAAATGTGGATTCATCATCCCCCTATACTTTACCTTTGCTAGTCCCTAGCAAACACTTATTCAATAAGTGCAGAAAGAAAAACAAAGAAAAGAAAAAGAAGAAATTTGGATTTAGTTTAATTGTCAAACTTGTCTTCACAAAATCAAAGTTTGGAGCTTAAGTCGGACCTTTGGAATTTTGGTGCAGGCGGAACCTTAATGAGAACCGAATTTAAAATCCAACAGTCCTTGAGAATCCCAAAACTCTGTTCAAGTCTCCTCAATAGCCAGGTCAGAAATATCTCAACTCATACGCAAACCCTTATGACTATGAATCTGACTCGTACAGTGTAAGTGATGGTGGCTCTCCCCAACTAGAATGACAAAGAGATTGACTTCTCCAGTATGACAACCCAATGGTTCCCCAATCCAATGACTCCTTCCTCGAGGAGCGGGGTATTCCCTTCTAAGTTCAAGTAGCAACCAACTCAAGTGGAGGGGGTGAAGAGAAGAATAGACGGTAGCCAGTGTAGCTACCTATCTTGGGATGCAAGACCAGTGTAGTCACGTCATCCAGTTGCAGGCTCACATATTTGACTTTGGAACTATCCCTCTTTTGAAGCTGCATTTACATAGGAAGTTTTTCCTCTTGAGCCAGTAGACTATCCCTCTTTTGAAGCTTTATTGGAACCCACACTCTCTTGTCTTTAGACTTCCTCCTCACTAGACGGGTTGGGGTGCACTTCCCTCCCTAGAGGGGAAGCGTTTCCACTTGTGTGTGTCTCATACCGGCAAATCCAATCCCCTCACCACCCCAACTGAGTTGAGCCATGTGAATGGTGCATATGTCCAAGTTAGGTCATTATCAATAAGAGTAGTGTGTGTGCTCTGAAATACAATAATTAGGCAGTTAAGAATCCATTGAACTAAGTCTCATGATCCTCAAAGAATTAAGTCAACTAGACCTGAAGTACCTCAAACCCAGTTCCTATAAGGTTCTTGTTATTAGGTAAATTTTAAGGTCCAATCAAGCTCCAATATCCGGATTTTATTTAGACTTGTTCAACTATCAAACTCAATTTGAAAAATGCTAATGCTATACAAATGATATGCAGAATGCAGAAAAAAATTTTGTGATGCAATTTTCAAAGATTTTAAACTTTTTATGGATTTTTGAAAAGATGATGATGCATATGCATTTTTTTGTATTTTTCAAAGAGATTTTTCAAATGTTTTTGGATTTAATTTTGCAAATGTTTTTGGGATTTTTGAAAACAAAGAGATTTTGGATAAAAACTAGGGTAAGAATATTTACACGGGGGTACTTCTTATATCTACAAGAAGTGGATTTTAAGAATTTACTGGGGTAAGTGATCACTTTTATAGATATAGATAAAGGATTTTGGTGTGATGTATATATTCCTCAAACTTATTTGACACATGTTTTTCAAACAATTTTTGAAAACTATAGTCCAAAATAATTTTTATAAACATTTTACAAACATGTACACACATTTGAAAATCATTTTGCAAAGGTTTTTCAAACCGTATATATAGATTTTTCAAATATTTTTGCAGCCATTTTTCAAACCATTTGCAAATCATTTTCAAACATTTTTATTTTACACAAAGAAAATAAATTTTCAAAACAAACCATTTTACAAAGGTTGAAAACATGTAACAAAATATTTTCAAAATAGTTTTCAAAAGCTTTTTCACAAAGTTTTTCAAACTATTTTTCGAACATTTTGCAAAAAACATTTTCACATGATTTATTAATCAGTAAAGGCAAAAATAATTTAAGGAACAATAACATCTTTTATTAAGGTTTTTAATGAATTTTAAAGAATTATTAGCCATATTTATTAGGAAAATACGAAAGTACGAGTTATGGCTAAAGTATATACATAGTATATATGACCCCCCCTATACTTAGCTTGAGCTATGTCCTCATAGATCAGAGAGAAAAGAGAAGACATAACTCGTACTAAGAATAGGCAAGTCGAAAGAATGAATAAATGAATCAATGAGAAGTTGACCGCCCCCCTACACTTAGCATCAAATAATCCTAAGTATAGCAGGCTGTACACAAAGCAAGGAGGGTCAAGGGTGGGAATGAACAGATCGTACTCAGATTGTATCCCCTATACTTAGGGTAAGATATCCCTAAGTATAGACAAGAAGAGGAGATAATGGAGAGGATCGAAGAATAGAAAAACTCAGGGTGCACACCCCCCTATACTTAGGAAAAAGTACGTCCTAAGTATAGAAGACTGTCTACAAGGGCCGACACCTTTTTGATAGATAAAGAAAATAGAAAAGGAAAAGAAGAAAATAAGAAAAGAAGAAAAGATATCAACAGATGAAAGAATGATATGGACATATGGATCTATACAACGGAAGATGGAATTGATCACCATGCATGAGATGCAAGTGATATGAGTCAAAGAACACATCTCATACCAGAAGAATGGGGGCAACGTCAACGGTCGGCGGATCATGATCTAGATATAGCTTCAGGCTTGACCGTTAACATGGAAGGTGGATGAAGATGACGACTCAGATATATCAATGCTACCATTGTCATGTACCTTCTTGACCACATGCAGACCTTTCTACTTACTCTGCAATTTCCCTGGAAATAATTTCAGCCTGGAATAAAAAAACCATACGCGCTGATCTGGCTCAAACTGTTTATGGCTGATATGAGAATCGTGCCATGTCTTCACTTTTTGCTTATACTGTAGGCTGCTAGAAAAGGCTGTATCTCTCAACTCCTCCAGAGCTGCCAACTCTGCTTTCCTCTATTCTCCTATACTCTCGAGATCCAATAATAACTCAATGACTGCCCATAGTGACTTGTGCTTGATCTCCACTAGTAGATGGCATGGCTTGCCATAGACGAGACGAAAGGGAGACGTCCCTAATGGATTTTTGAAGGAAGTCCGATAGGCCCACAAGACCGAGTCCAAAAGCTATGACCAATCCTTTCGGTAAGGACGGACAACCTTCTGTAGGATAGTCTTGATCTCCCTGTTCGATACTTTGGCAAGACCATTAGTCTGAGGGTGATACGGTGTGGCAACACGATGGTCAATGCCGAACTCGCCTGCAAGGGCCCTAACCTTGTCATTGATAAAGTGAGACCCCCCGTCTGAAATCAATACTCTAGGTACCCCGGATCGTGAAATGATATTTTTCCTCAAAAAGCGACACACGATCTTAGCATCTGCGGCTCGGGCAGGGATGGCCTCAACCCATTGGCTGACATAATCCACAGTGAGCAAAATGTGCTCAAACCCCTGACTCTTAGGAAATGGACCATGAAATCAATACCTCATGCATTAAAAACCTCACAAAAGTGAATGGGCTGCATGGGCATCATGTCTATCTGTCCGTAAGTACCCATCTTCTGACAGTCAGTACATCTCTTCACGAACTCAACTGAATCCTTGAAGAGAGTAGGCCACCAAAGGCCGGATTGGAGCATCTTTTGTGCTGTCCGTCTCCCAGAATGATGTCCTCCTGCCTCAAGCTTGTGGCAGTACGTGAGGATGCTATGCTGCTCTTCTTGAGGAATGCACCTCCTCCAGATGCTGTCCCCTCCTTCATGATAAAGGACGGGATCCTCCCAATGGTAAAACTTGGCCTTCGTCAGGAAAGTCTCAAGTTTCTGCCTGGGCCAACCTTGTGGAACCGTCTTGGCAACAAGATTGTTTACAATGTCGGCGTACCGTGGAAGCGAGGTGATATCCAAGATCGCCTCATCTGGGAATGTCTCAGTAGTAGGTGCGCTGGGCTCAGATTCCTCAAGGTTCTCTATGCGGGAGAGGTGATCCGCCACCACATTCTTAATTCCAGGCTTATCCTTAGTCTCAATATCAAACTCCTGGAGTAGAAGGATCCATCTGGTAAGGTGTGCTTTGGCATCCTTCTTGGCCATTAAGTACCGGATGGCGGTGTGATCGGTAAAGATAGTCACTCTAGATCTGAGAATATATGATCTATACTTATCCAAAGCAAAGACTACAACCATCATCTCCTTCTCTGTCACAGTATAATTCCGCTGAGCGGCATCCAAAGTCCGGTTGGCGTAGTGAATGGCATACAACAATCCATCCCTCCTCTGTCCAAGCACAGCCCCAACGGCAAAATCAGAAGCGTCTGTCATGATCTCGAATGGGAGAGACCAATCGGGTGGCTGAAGGACAGGAGCCGTGACAACCATATTCTTGAGAGTCTCAAAGGATGCAAGACACTTATCATCTATAATGAACTCGGTGTCTTTTGTCAACAAATCAGTGATCGGTCGGGAAATACGACTGAAGTCCTGAATGAAATGTCAGTAGAAACCGACATGCCCCAGAAATGACCGCAATTGACACAAATTGGACGCTGAATTGAGTTTTCTAATGATATCCACCTTGGCCGGATCGACCTCCATGCCCCTGTTGGAGATTATATGCTCAAGGACCGTCCCTTGAGTCACCATGAAGTGACTCTTCTCCCAAGACAAAACAAGGTTGACCTTTATGCAACGCTGAAGCACACGGTCTAGGCAGTCAAGACAAGCATCAAACCCATTACCATAGACCGAGAAGTCATCCATGAAGACCTCCAAACAGTCACCCACCATATCCGAGAAAATGGACAACATGCACCTTTGGAATGTCATCGGGGCGTTACATAGACCAAAGGGCATCCGTCTGAAAGCATAAGTCCCAAACGGACAGATGAATGTCATTTTCTCCTGGTCTTCGGGTGCAATGGCCACTTGATTGTAACCGGAAATGGACTAACCCACTTGGAGTCAGAGATGGGGTAGATAAAATCAGCGCTCCACCACTTCGATATTTCCTTCATGACCACATCCCGAAGATTCGGGTTCAGCCGTCGCTAGAACTCACGCGAAGGCCTAGCATCCTCCTCAAGATAGATGTAGTGGGAGCACAGAGCCGGATTAATCCCCTGGAGATCTGCTATACTCCATCCTATCGCCTTGCGGTTTCTTTCAAGAACCTCCATCAGACGAGATTCTTGCTCTCCAGTCAAACCTGCTGAGATAATGATTGGGTGCATATCTGGCTCACCCGCAAGGAATCTATACTTCAGTGACTGAGGCAAGGGTTTCAGTTCTGGACAATTGGGAGGTGGCAGATCTGGCTTCTGATATGTCTGTGTGAAGGCTACCAGGTCTGAATGTGAGAACTCTCGCTGCGCATGAACATTTGATGAAGGGAACCCTGCTGAATCATTTATGAACTGAACTGGCTCGCACTCCGTCCTAGCTGTTGGCTTAGAAGGAATCAGACACGACAAATTGTTATCAAAATCATACCAATCAATGTCTGAATCTGAGGGATCTGAACTAGATGAACAAGAATGAAAATCTGCATCACCACTCGTCCCACAACTTTCAGCCTCAAAGGTATCCTCATCCAGGGGTGTGCTCTCTAGGCTCTCAACTGCCATAAGCTGTAAATATGGTGAATCAGTAGGCAAGGCGAGGGTCTGTGCTACGAGATCTGTCCAAATGGATTCATCATCTGTCATCACAAAATCAAACTCCTGGTGGACGTCTAGCTCATCCTTTGTCATCTGCGCAGCATCGCTGGACTATTCTGAGCATGCATTTTCTCTCGCTCTAGTCTCCTCGATCGTCTCTATTTGTATGCTCTCTCCCTCTACGTGAAAACATACCTTCCCGCTAGCATGATCGGTCACCGCCTTGGCTGTGGTCAAGAATGGGCGTCCAAGTATGATGGGGGCATCGGTTACCAACTCAGGGATCTCCTTGTCCAATACAACAAAGTTCACGGGGAATTTCAGGCCCTGAATGGTAACGACCATGTCTCTCAGTAACCCCTTCGGCCTCTTAGTCGACCTATCAGCAAACTGAAGGACTGTCTTGCTCCGAAGAAGAGGACCAAACTCGAATCGGTCGAGTAAGGCTGCCAGAAGAAGGTTAATAGAAGAGCCACTGCCTAATAGAGTACGGTCGAAGTGCTGCTCCTTAATCTCACATCTGACATAGGGAGCTCCTGCATCAGGCCTCTTGGCTGGCAATCAGTTCTAAATGGTGCAGCAAGTAGAATGAGTGAGCACATGGATCTGATCTCTGTGGTTCCTCCTCTTCCTGCGGACTGTAGTCTTCTCTTTCAAGCTCTTTTGGAAGAGGGGGATGTGCTCAAGTGCTTCCTGTAGAGTCAGCTGAATCTGGAATCTATCAATCTTCTGGTTGCTGAACTCTACCCGTTGGGTCTTTTTCGGATTTTCTCTTTTATTCCCCTTCGCCAAGCGGAGTGCTTCAGGGAAGGGGATGGTAGGGGCCTCCGCAGATGGAGGACTAGGGATAGGTTCCTGTGCCTGTGAAGGAATAGAATCCATACAATGATCATCATGCAACACATATGGATCTGAAGTGTACACAGAAACCTTTCCTTTATTCATTTTTTTGTTCTTTTTGTTACCACAGTCTTGAGATACAAAAGGTGGCAACACAACATGTGGGAGCTCAACAGAAGTGGAAGTGGTGGCCTCAGTACCACCAACGACATCTGACTTCACAGCATCAGCACCGCGCTCTGGCTCTGCATCAAAAATGGTGGCTTCAGCACCACCGTCTGCATCAGGTGTCACGATGGCCTCAACACCATCGTCTGGATCTCCATCGTTGGTGGCATCAGCACCACCATCATCATTATCATCATTAGCGGCATCAACACCGCTACCTTGCTCATCTAGCGCTCCTGGTTCTTCGTGTAGCTGTCGCTCAGATGAGGCGCCGCCGGCTGGCATTCTACCGCTCCTAGTAGTCACAAAATCAGCATCATACAAAGAAGACATGTCACTCAAATAATCACTAGGAGAAGTATCCTCTATGAACTGTACCTGCTCAGACTTCCTCTTCAGATTGTTAGGATTAGGCTCGATCTGTGCAGGTATGGTGGCCTTGCCCTTGATGATATCCCTCATCTTCTGCCGGAACTCATCCATTTCCTACCGGAAGGATGCTCGCTGTTCAGAAAGCAAGCGGGCAAGGTTATCTAGAGCTGGGTTCTCAAAGGCGGGAGCTTGAAAATCGGAAGTGTTCCCTGCTGGAAATGAGGTTGCTGCTGGAAGTGGGGAGGAAGGAAGTATGACTAGTGAGGCTGCTGACGCTGCCTCCACTGCTGTCCCTGAAAGGCAGGACGAGGACCCTGCTGATATTACTGGTAGGCGTACTGGGGCTGGTGCTGCTTCTGGCTCTTCTGCTATCCCTGAGCTGGAGGCTGCTGGGGAAGAGGTCCCTCCGGTGGTCCATTGGAATCCTGAGTGATCACGTTGAATCCCGACTGGCTCTGGGTACCGGTTGTACCATATCCCATTGACTTCCATCAATGGCTCCTGCTCGAAGGATGGTAGAGGTAGAACTGCCAGTGCCTGATCAGGATGATAAACCACCATCTGAGTGTCCTGAGATGGTGGCTGCGACGAGTAATACTGTAGCTGCTGGACCGGCCCTGCCTGAATGTGGTTGACCTGGCGGTGTGAGGCAGAGGGCTGGGTGGAGCTGCTACTGCTGGGATCAGATCGTGATCTGGGGGGCTACGCGGACGTCTGTGCTTCCTGAATACACAAGATCTGTGTCTTTAGGTCACTCATGGTTTTCGTCAACTGGTCCATCTGGACCAGCCCCTGAGTCTGCTTCTTCTCAAGGATCTCGATGCGGTCCAGCTTCTTAGAAATGATACCCATGTCGGCAGCGGTGGATTCAACCTGAGCTACGGCTGCTGACGGAGTGTGTGTACTGGCATCTATGCATGCAATCCTCTGATATCCAACTGCTTGTGGTGGAAGCTTCGGTTGTGTGTAGACGCGAGCTTGGGCCATGACAGTGGAATTCTCTGCCATACCCTCATAGATCTCCCAAACTACGTCCTCTCCCTTGGAGAAATACGATCCACCACAAGAGGCATTGACAAGCCCCTGCAGCTCCGGTGAAAGCCCACAAAAGAAACTCTGAACCAGATTAGGCTTGGATATATCGTGATGTGGACACTGGTCAATGAGCTCTCTGAATCGGTCCCAAGCCTCATGGAATTGTTCATTCGGGACCATGGTAATGTTGCTGATCATAGCTCGCGCTGCGTTGGTCTGGCCGAGTGGATAGTACTTGTTCAAGTACTCGCGCTGGAGTTGTGCCCATGAAGTGACATACCTCCCAAGGTGTTTTAGCCAGTATGCTGCTCTGTCAGCTAATGAGAATGGAAAGGTAATTATTTTGATCGTGTCCGCATCCACGAGTCTGTCGTGGATAGTGCTACAAATCATCTCGAACTCCTGCAGATGGAGATGAGGCTCTTCGGTGGCTAGCCAGTGAAATTTGGGTAATAGCTGGATAGTCTGTGGACGAAGCTCGAAATTCCCAATAATGGGAGGAAGCTGAATCCAACGGTGAGTGAGGGTTGCGGCTGGGTTATGCAACTGCCTCATGGTCATCGGCGGCGGACTCTCCTGGTTAGGATCTCCTCCTTCGCCGGCTACTTCTGGTATATCACCGCCACCGCCCCCAGGTCTGTCTTCTCGTCCTTCTCACATCTACGCGATCTCCCTCATGAGATCACCCATGAAAATTCCCTAGTCTTGGATCTATCTCTGCATGGTCTCCAGGGATGCTAACAATGAGTTGTTGATGGCAGCTTGGTTATATAGAAATGAAGGGTGCTCCTGCTCATCTGGGTGTTCTCCTCTGTCTGCCATGGTTGGATTCTCTGAAAAGGCAAAAGAACCCATCTCAGGTGCCGTCAAATGTTCTGAGCTCAGTGTTACACTAAACTCTGAAACTCTTGGACTGATGGAAGGAGAAGGGTGGTCGAGGGGGAACAGGGTGGAAGTGAACTTAGGCTCGGAGCGTGGGTCTGTACTCCCAGAGGTCGTCCTAGATGAATAGGGAGGAGTGCTGGATAGAGGTTCCGCCAGAGACGGCCTAAGAAATCTCCTTCCCATCATCGTGATTATTGAGAAGAGCAAGGTTGAGGAATGAAGAGGGAGGGGGGGGGGGGTGGGGGGAATTGCGCACAATTGTGTAGTGTTTTTTATCTTGACCTTAATGCAACTAGACAATCAAACACAATACAAGGGGTTCACCAACTCAACACGTGAAGCCGCGAAGGTTCGGCTATTATCTTTGTAGTTTTTAGATTGAATTCAGGCACTTATCTTTGAACTAGTCTTTAGAGCGCTATGCCTATAGGAGAGAGAGTATTGCCGGAAAAGAATCCCGAACTTGTCCTCCTCCTGTGTAACCTATAGTCTACGCTATTTGAGGTCCTTGTAACCCTTCCTGGATCCCTACTCAGCCAAAGAAAAGAGGGAGTAAGCCGATAGGCAAAACCGATACTTTGGATCTCGCTCGCAATGGAATCACCAGTGAGCATGCAAGATCCTACTCGGACGTAAGACGACGATACAGACACCCCCGTGAAGGCGTGGCCTATGCTCGATACTTTGGACAAGGTCGATGCTCTACAAAATAGAGGGTCATCAATGGTGACCAAGCCCTACTCGTCTACGTACAATAGTAGCGCCAATACTTCGGTAATCCAGGCGATACACAAGGCAGCTACAGACTGGGTTTTGGGCTCTATTCCTTACGAAGCCGCTCTGCTCACTTGGAAGGAGACCTTCCCATGCAACCTGAACACAAGTGAGGGTATTGATCACCCCAAGCAATGAGTCCAATTAGCCAATTTTATTTCGGTCAAGTTTTCTTTAGCAGTCCCTTTTTTAATTTTTTTGGTGTTATCACATGCTTTGAGTCAATTCAATACAAGCGCCTAACGATTTTGTATTTTTCCTTGATTCCTATTTGATCCAAAAATTGGGGAAGAAGAGTCGGAAAAGCATGCAAGGCGGCACCAAGATGGAAATCTCACCTTTGTGCCTAAATGATGAATGCTCAAGTAGAAAGACTTATAGTGCCTCCAGCTCTCTTCATGCGGGATGCAAAATAGGAATTTTTAAACCTATGCTATATACCGATATGCACACGGAAATCGTCCTAAGCAGGCAATTGCTAGCGTGAAGAACCACAAGTCGGTCACCGATCTTCAATCCAAGAGTCCGGTCTAGGCTCACCCCTCCTCCTCCCGACACATCGAGTTCAGGAGCAGCGCTTGGCAGGGTGGGCTCGCGACACGAAGGCTCGAAGGTGATGAGGCGAATGTTTAGAGTTTTAAACTAAGTCCAAAGCGCACTATAGGTACATGCAAGATATTAGGGTGTTTGGACCTAATTTACTCGATCAAGCAAGCCTAAAGACTAAGGGCTCATTCCACAAAAGTAAAGAAAATAAAACAAAACCGGAAAATGACAAGCAGGAAAATCGATGAAAACCGTAGTGAGCCCCCAAGCGTACAAACACTTGGAAATTAGGCCTGAGTGTCCGAAGTCCAATGTACCTGTATTATTACGAATTAAAAATGTCTCTCTCTCACAAAAATAAAAACCACTAACTATCCTCTCTCTCTCTCAAATCCTCCTGCTCTCTCCTGCCGGCTAGGCTAGAATAGCCGACTCCGCCTCCCAAGGATGCACATGATCCCCTAAGCGATCCACCTCGATCCGTAGTTCCTCGCAAGAAGACAAGAAAGAAAATGGTCAGATAGCTCACAAGTATGTTTCAAAAATAGAGAGATCAAATAAAGCAATAATGTAGGCAGTCAAACACAATCACTCAAAAATGAGATCTATACGCTGTTGCTCCCCGGCAATGGCGCCATTTGATGTAAGCGAAAATCAGATGGTCTTAAGTTCCACACAAGGCGAGCTTAGTCGCTGAACTGACCACTCAGAAATCCGGATTACAATCAACATTGAACCCACATTATAAATCAAGTAATGAGAAACAAATGTGGAGTCAAATTTATTTTTAACTCTACAAAAATGTGTATAGTGCAAGTATGTAGAGTGTCGAACTCAGGGAGCAAGCATGATAAATCAAGCAAAATTGTGCAAAATGTGATATGTGATCAAGTGTCTACAAGTATGCTATTTTTTGTGGGTTTTAATTTTATATATTTTTAATTTTTTTATTTTTTAAATTTCAATTTTTATTTTTTTTCGATTTTATATTTTCTTTTTATATTTTATATTTTATATTTTCTTTTTCTTTAAATAGAGTATACACAATATATGAAAAGAGGAGGATAAGGTATTTATAAAAATAGAGAAAAATAACCAAAATTCAGAAAATCAAATGTTTTTGGTCTTTTTATAATTTTATAATGTTTTTGTGATTTTTACAGATTTTCCTAATTTTTTTGGTATTTTTAAAAGTCAAAATACAAGAAAACAGTAAACTAAGCTACATGCTGAAATTAAAATGAGGATTAAAAATAGAAATCAGAGTCTAAAAATCCTCAAATTAATTTTAAATAAAAGAGAATAAATCAGAGAAAATTCAGAAATTGAAATTGGATTTTTAGGATTTTTCTTGATTTTTTTAGATTTTTTGGAAGATTTTTGGAGTTTTCTAATTTTTAAGGTTTTTTTGAATTTTTTAATGATTTATGGTCTGAAGCTAAAAGACACTAAAATAAACCTAAGGTATTGGAATTTTTCAAAAAGGTTTACTAATTTTTATAGATTTTCTAATGCAAAAAGTGCTGAAAATGCATATTTTTGATTTTTAATAATTATTAAAATGCAATAAATATGCAAAATAAAAATATGTCGTGAATCTACAATGCAACATGAACCTATGATGATTTTTATGGTTTTTTTAGAAATTTAGAGATGCATGAAATAAATACTAGAAACATAAAGAAACTACACCCTGACAGGGGTATAAACGTAATTAGGCAAACGTCCAGGGGCCAAAAGATAAATTTCCCAGAAATATATAACTGAATAAACAAATCCCTAGACTAAAAAGAAATACTCAAAATTTCAAGCCCTTTCCCGCAAATATGCCAAGCCCACGTGACTAGGCACGCACGCTTGATAGGGGTATAAATGTAATATGCGAAACGTCCGAGGGCTTGCTTGAAAATTTCCACAAAACTTATAGCTGCATATGAAAGTTCACAGACTGAAACTAAATATACAAAAATCCCCAGGGTTCCTTTGCAAAAATGCCAAGTCACGTGCGCGAAGCACGTGACCTGGCAGGGGGCAAATAAGAATATTACAAAATCCTGGGGGCCTTAGTGCAAATATTACAAAACTATAAAACGGCAAATGAAGGTTTATAAATTAACTAATAAATACACAAACAAGCAAGGGAGAAGTTGCAAAATACCCTCGCTTTCAGATCCGACGGTTGAGATATCTCACTTAACGCCACGCGTCGAAGATCTGTCGGCCCGTACCCCTTCGCCTGTGCGGCCAGGATTAGAAGATGCTCTGATGATCCGACGACTGGCACTGCAAGGGATCCTACGACGGCTGTAGATCTCCAAGAACAGGGGCTGATCGGACGACAGGAAGGAGCCGACGAGGAACATGGATGTACTCACCGCAAGGCGAGTTTTCCATGCCCAGATCTTCCTCCTCCGCCGGGCTTCGACACTCCAAAATGCCCTTAGCTATTCTTGAGATGGTCCTCTACCTGCCTGAGGCTTCAAAATGGGGCTGTGTGCACCCTGGCTCCTCCGCGACGTCAGAGAAGAAGAGGGGGGCCAGGTACCTCCGGCGAGGTCAAAACTGCCTCCAAGTGCTCCTTCAAGTGCGCAAGGACCTGCAAAACAAAATGAGAGGGTCGAGGGCAATTTGCCTCGACCTCGCGAGGGTGGAATGGTGCGAGATGCGACAGCTGCGGTGGTGGTCGGAGCGAGCTTTGGTGAGGTCTTTGATTGAGTGATTCGACGGGCGAAAAATGGAATGGGGGTTGGCTACAGAATCCTACGACTACAGAGAAGAGAACGAGAGAGAAAGAATAAGGAGAGGGGGAATACCTTGATGGCTGGAGCCATAGGTTGAACCTCAACAACGAGGAGTCTCGCCGGAGGTTGTGGAGCCTCCTCGGGCTTCGCTCGACCCGCCTGAAACACGCCGAAGGGAGCTGTCACCTCCCTTGATCATTTAGACACCAAAAGGGGAGCTTAGCTTGGGATTGAGGGGTTCGACGGGCGAAAAATAGAATGGGGTTTGGCTACAGAATCCTACGACTACAGAGAAGAGAATGGGAGAGAAAGAAGAAGGAGAGAGGGAATACCTCCATGGATGGGGCCAGAGGTTGAACCTCAACAGCGAGGAGTCTCGCCGGAGGTGGTGGAGCCTCCTTGGGCTTTGCTTGACCCGCCTGAAACTCGCCGAAGGGAGCTGTTACCTCCCTTGATCGTTTGGGCACCAAAAGGGGAGCTTAGCTTGGGATTGAGGGGTTCGAAGGTCAATGGAAGGAGAAGGGGGGTTTTTGAATGGCTGGCCGACGGGGATCAAAGGACGAGGAATATCAGGCGAATCGATGGCCCTCTCCCCCAAAAAACACAAGGGCGTGTATCCTTGATCCAAGGGGAGAATAAGTCGCGAAGGGTTCGGCATGAAATGGTGCAAAATAGAGCCTCGAAAAATCGTCAAAGATGGGCAAAAACCAATGTTTCTGACAAGGCAGGCACTGGTTTAGAGAGTTGACCCGACCAGCCCTCATGGTTGGTCCACGTGGACCAACCATGAAAAAGCCTGGGAAAATCATTTCAAAATTCGTTAAAAAATAGTAAACGATTTTATTAATTTTAGATTTTGAAATAAAAATGTTTATTATTTTATTAATTATTTTATGGTGATTTTTAATTATTTTTATGAGGTATAATTTTACAAGTTACCCTTTTAGGCTATATAAGTATATATATCCATATATTTTATTGTTTTATTTTTATTTTATGAATTAATTTTATTTATTTTTGTTTATTATTTTATAAATTTATAGAATACTTTTATATACTTAATTATATTTTTATTTTATATTTTGATGTATTTTGTACACTTAATAAAATAGAAGTGTTACTTATATAGGTATGTTTATAGGTCTTTTACCTATGTATTAAAAATATACAAGTATTTTATTTTGTATTTCTTTTGTATTTTTATTCTGATTTTAATATACAAATATATTATAGGTAATATTTACAAAATTATAAAAATATAAAATCATAAAAACAATGAATAGTAAATAAAATGAATATTTTAATCTGTACAAGTATACAATATGGGTCCAAAACTCAACTTTTAAACCATAGCTCCGCCAAAAGCGAAACCATCGCCATTAAATAGCTTATTTTAAATTATATACAATTAAAGGTGAGTTTGATGCATTTGGAGTTTTTATTTGAGAGATACGGGTCTGGGAAGTTGGGATTCTGGAATTTTATTCAGATCATAACTTTTTATCTGTATATTATTTTTGAGTGAAATCAATTTTGTATTTTTCTTTATTTAATTATCTACAACTTTCATGTACAAAGTTTCTTTATTTGAGGTATAAAAAGTGGAACCAAAAATAGGTCCCAAAATGAATAAAGAATGAAGGAATGTTTATTGTATTTTGGCCCTTATCTCTCCCTACTTTATTCCTTGTCGACCTATTCATCAAGATGCCTAGGTCTCGGGGTTTCGGGTCATAAAATATTTACAATATTTTATTCTTTTTCTTTTCTTTTATTTATTCTATAATTTTGGCTTTAAATACAGTATTTTATACACTATTTACATGCACATGCATGAATGCTAAGATGCGGGTATTAAGGGTATTTACATGCATTTGTTAGGGTTTTTGAGGCTAAAATGATAGAATAAAGATGATGAAATGTGGATTCATCAACAGACCAATAGGTTGGCGACCTAACAAAGTTCCATATACTGACGAATTGGTGTGCATATGAAGACATATGAGAAGTATGACCTCTCAAAGGAATCCAAAGTTCATAGTTGATGAACCGGGAGACAGAGCTCACTCATGAGATGTTTGAGGTCAAAATGAATTCCATGCATGATCATCTTGTTTATGAAATAAGACACGAATTCATGTTTTTAATATATGCTTTTGGAAAGTATATGATTAATATTATCACCAAATTATCGAATGAGATATCAATTGGTTGTTTCGAAGAAAACAATCAAACTAGGGTTTGAACTTCATATATATATATATATATATATATATCAAAGTCTTCCAATGTGAAGGATGAATGAGTATTTGGAATACTCATGGTTAAATCCATCATAATAGGTCATCTACCATGACACTTCCATTCCGAAGGAGTGATGAAACACAATGGATTTTAGTGGTTCCATTTAGCTAGATGATTTGAGATTTATTTGGATTAAATGACAATTCATTTGAATCCAATTTCATTTTCAATGTCCAAATGTTGGAAACAGAAATGGTCATGGAAATGGAAATATAAAAGCTCCTTAAGCTCATTTCTAAGATCCAAATGATTTGAACTATGATTAGAAATTGTTGGGAAGTTGGGTTCAGCTCACTGATACTTTCTTGAGCTCACATAGAGTAGTTTGTATTTCGTTGAGCTCACTTAGAGTGTGAAGTGTCCCACTCGAGCTCAACAGATAAAAGTGTATGAATATCAAGATAAAATGGCATAAACCCTGAAATTAGATTGATATACATATTTCAAGTCGCTATACATGGATAGTATGATCTCCCTAACATTATCTCCAAGTATATGCATTTGTATCTCATGAGTCATAATTGGATTATGACTCATACTTATTGACGCAATATTGTATTATTAATTGTTATTATTACATTTTATTCATAATGATAATTTTTATGAATATGATTCTCAAATATAATTAATTAATTATAGTGATTCACAATAATTAACATTTATATGGATATAATTCATATAAATGTTCATGTAAATATGATTTACATAACTATTTTCAAGGTATGAAATTGTGTGAATTTGATTCACACTAACTTCGTAGATGTAAATCAGATTTACATTTAATTTTGTTCTTGTGAATATGATTCATAAGTTATAATAATTATTTACATAATTTCTCCAATGTGGATAATTGAATTATTCACATAATTTCTCTAATGTGGATAATTGGATTATTCACTTAATTAATAAATTCAACAACAATGCCTATTTTTGGTAATTTTGGAACACGTACATGGTGATGCACACATGACACCATGATTGTTGAGTCCTTATTGATTGAGACCTCAATGTTTTGCTTATTTTATTAATTAATATTAATTGAAGATAAAAAAGAAGATAATTATTGTTTAACAAAGACTTGGTCTTAAGCCCTTGATCAACGATCAAAGGGCGATAGCTTCATATGCCTACTTGAAGCCCTACTCTTCAAGAGACGTGTGCTTTGTGTATAAAGGGAGAGCAAGTCTATCTCTTTTATTAACTTTGGTTTTTGGAGAGCCTAGTCCATTGGGAATTTCGTTCCTTGTAGAAGAAGAAGAATCTTGAGAGTGTCCATATCTCACATTTCTCTTCTTGAAGCCATGTTTGTGAAGACGACGTCCAAGTTCGTCGGAAGCCACATGATTCTTCTCCGTGTCCACGGGAGAGAAACTATGGATCGGACTTGATCTGAGAGGTTTCTTTTAATAGAAACTCACGCTTCTAGAGGTAACACTGATCTATTCTTTATATTCATTATGGATATTAGACATCATTTTGGAAATTGTTTCCTTAGGATTAATGATTTCGAAATGCACAAATTGTTATGCTGAAATTTTTTGTTCATGCGATGAATATACAATGTTTTAAGCAAATAATTTGCTAAATATTTAGTGTTTCCGTGATGCGAAGTTCTTATATCTTCAATTACTTTCTTTATAATGTAGGGAGATGCAAAAGCTACCCTAATGGTGACATCACTTCCAAAGAATGGTCGCTCAAAGAATAAGTAGCGCAAGAGGGTTTTCATCCTTGGGACCATCCAATGCAAACATTGTTTCAAAACTCACACAGAACACCTCCAACACAGATAAAGACCTTGTGCACGACTAGCACATCTGCACAATGCAAAGCACCATGATGCAGATTCGCTCCTACAACTCAGTCTCTCCTTAGTGAGACCTACTCCTCGATTACATATGCACCAAAGGGAGACAAACTCCATCACAACAAGAGAAAATATACAGCAAACACATAAATCTAGAAATTGGCGAACACAAAAATTCAACAATCATGAAACTCCCGCACTTGGTAGTTATTTTTTCTTGATATTGTTGACAATGTCCGCAGATAAGCAAGATCTCTTCATCGCCCAACACAAAATCCACTGCACCTCTTATGCTGCACGAGATATTGGTGTTGAGAAAAGAGTTTCCCGCATTGGAACCCTGAGAAGGCTCGATACCCTTCTCCTTTGGTGGCTTTATTTTAAAAGTATACCCTTTATTATTCATGTTCGATGGACCACAAGGTTTTGACGAAAAAATGGTGAGATAAAACACTAGACACCAAAAGGGGTTGTGGCTCTCTAAAAAAATTGAAGTTTCTGTGAGAAAAAAGGACGAGAGATAAGTAAAAGGACAATTCAAAAATTATTGCTTTATTCCCTTTTTATGCCCTCATATTCATTTTAAAAAAACAAACTAAAAAGAAAAGAAAATAAGAACAAAAATGGCCCATACTACTTGACAACCTCCTTAATAAAAGATTATACATACATAGCATAGTCCAAGCAAACCCATTTAAAATCTTTATTGAACTATGACCAACCATCATATTAGCAAATAAATATATTATTAAGCTTAATGCATGGAAATAATGACGGATTAACTCAAGGAGTACTAAAAACGGTACTAACGGCAACGAGACTCATACGGGTAACAACAACTTAAAAAATGAAGCCCATTTCTCTAAAATCTAACTATCGTAATGCCTATAAAAATGGAAAATGAGAGAGAGACAAAGTAATGAGAAAATGACTTGTAACTACCTCACTGCCTAGGGAGAGATACACATGCCCGGTAAGAGGACAAAGAACCCGGTCTTAGTTCGGAGTTGGAAGGAGTCTCGCCTCTTGACAGTATAGAGGTATGCCAAAAAAAGTGAAGAACTTTCACTATTATCTTGTGCTTGCATCAAGATGCGAGGGGAAGATTAGGAGAAGATTGCCTTGATGTTTGGTGAAGAGTGATACTTCCGACTTAGTTTGAGCTACGGAGAAATATAGATAAGAGAGATCCCGGCTCACTATTTACTTCAGTCAACTCTCACGTCAAACTCACGTCCTTGACTCCAGGATTCCCTATAATGCGTTGGGGCTCTTCGGTATCCAACGACATACCATTTTGGGAAATGAGGGAGATGAGTGAACCTGTGGGGCTAAAACGTTGTTGTCCGGTTCATGATCCCATATTCTAATTATAATATAATAGCCTTGATGATAATTATTTACAAGTGTTCATAGGAGATAGTATGTCAAAGATATTTGCATTTGTGGCTTTTTATCTGAAAACTAGGATTTGGATTTATTTGTCAAATACACTGGTTAGTATTTTTTTGGCATTTTTCATTTATTAAAGTTATAATATGTGCACAATGGAGTTGATTTATTGAATTTGAAGTTAGTATAAAAAATCAAAAATAGAGAAAGTTATGTTAATATACAAGTGATAATATACACATATTTTTTGGCTTCCTATTTATGCTATTATGAATGATAAAATATGGATATTATTTACATATGCACAAATGATAATCTGCAATGATGAATAAATACATTTAATTACTTGAGAACGGAGCTTTATTTTCAACTTTTAAAGTGATAAATCACATATTCATCATTGAATAGAGATCATTTTTTAAAAAAAATTATGATAATTTTTCAATTTTTGTATTGTTTATAGAGATTCCTATTTGTGAACAAAAACCTATCTAAATCAAACTTTATTGTAAAAATAAATTAGATTAAATGAAATATTTATCCATGCTACTAGAGAATAAACTATTTAACTTTTTTTGAAAATTTATAAAACTTGAAGTAATTTATAAAGTTATCATAATTACATAAATTCCAAACTAAGAAAATTTGACTTCAAAAATTTATCACACATATTTATGAAATTCTGTAAAATCCCATGGATGTGCAAAATAGGATCGCGTTAACATATTTGACTAGATTAACAAGATAAATGCTTCAATTTGAATAATTCAGTACCAATATGAAACCAAGTGCATAATAACAATCTAACTAGGGTATCTACATAAAATTTAAGAGAAATTAAAGAAAGGGATTGGATATGTATCATTTCTCAAATATATTGTATGATTTATATAATATATGGGTTTAAACCCGCAACTAGGAATAATGAAAAAATCGATGAACATCATGGGAACATGACGATATTTTTTAGCTACATATATTGAATTAAAAATGAAAAAAAGAAGGGTAATGGTGTAAAAGCTCCCTATCTCTAATTAGTATGTAGTGTAGAAGAAACTAGTTACACCAAATTTCTTTCTTTATTCGTAAATTATTACATTTTGGTCATTTAGTAAGAAGAAGAGAAATTAACCATGTTGTTGAAGCCGCTACAAACCTAATTGCATCCTTCTCCTACTCACTACCGATGATTGAGTGGTTACTCATAACTTAATTACCCATGCTACAACAATATGATTCCAAGGCAGTGCAGGTTGCTTTGAAGCTACAAATGGTTAATGGGATGTTTGACCTCGTACATAATGGTAATGTAGAATATATGAATATACAATTATCTCAAAAACAATATCTAATCAAAATATTTGCAGACCACAGAGATATAAGTGTAGAAAATCAAACCACAATGCACAATGATTTTTACGTGAAAACTCAAGAATGTGAAAACCACGACCAAGAACCATGTTCTAGGGTTTTACCTTGCTCTCTCGATGAAGCGTGTTTCCACTATTACAGTGTCACTTTTAACTGAGGGAAGAAGAACCTCTCATACAACATGTACCCTTCCGTGGACAACTCCAAAAGGAATATTTTGTTTCTCATTTAGAAAGGAATCCACAACCTGGATGCCTATACAAAAATAATGAACAGAAAAATAGTTAAGCAACAAACTTGAATTCATAAACTTACCAACATTCAGCATAGAATCTGTTCGAGAATTATGGTGATGATTTCAGTAGAGCACATATAGCACAAATAACTTCAGTAGCTAGATAGCTTTGGATTAACGAGAGCTCAAGAGCGTAGAAATGTTGAAAGAACTTGAATATCGCATAAGAATAACACTCTTTCTTTTCTTTTAAGATTAGAGAATGTTTCTCGTTGGTTGTATGTCTCAAAGAATGAATCATATGGTCCCTTATATAGTGTTGGCCTCAAAAGAGCATTTGTTGTACAAAAATTAAAATCCCAACATTCTGATTTCCAGAGATCATGAAATGATCAATCGTAGAAACAAATTGATCGATCGAGTCAACAAAGTGATCGATCAAGTTATACCATTGAACAATAATTTGAAAAGTACTCTATCATGATCAAAGTATGGTCGATTAGTGGTGATTGATCATGTATAACAATATGGTCGATCATGTCATAAAATCAATAATCAAGAATAGATCGATCAAGATTAAAAACGACCGATCAAGGGTGACTGATTAGGGTGTCAAGGTGATCGATCATATATCCATAAAATCGATTTTGAGATATTGATGATTTTGGCTTAGTTTCACTAGTTGGTTAAAAATATGAATAAACTATAAGATTGTTTTTCAGCATAAAGAAAAACAGGCATATGCCACATCTGTGTTCTTTTCTTGTCCTTAAATCTCCAAAGTATTCCAATCACTTGATCTTTTGGAATTCGGTCTTTCTTTAAGTCATTCTATAATATATTTATGATTCCTGAGGCTTCAAGATGAGTCCTTGAGAGTTACTTTAGTCTTAGTCATCTTCATAACTTTTCCACACTTTTCATCATTGAGCTTCTACTTGAAACAAAAAAGTATACAATAAATTCACTAGCAAAATCTAAGTTACTAACGAAACCATTCATGAAATTCCAACAATGTAATGTCTTCAACAACCACTCATGTTTATCAAGTGAAGTGTGGACAACTAACAAAGCATCCCTTCAAATTCTGGTGATAACTTGGGAGGATTTTGGTGCATTTTTTATTTGTAAAAATTATAGATGGACCGCCCCATGTTTGAAGTCTTAGAACTCAGATGTCCTTGCTTTCATCTATCCTTACTTAACTTTTGAAATAATTTATTTTGTTGGATCAAGAAACTTGAGATCTACATGTGATATTAAATTGATAATATTTGGATTAAATTGAAAATATCATGAACTTTCAGGTGAAATTTGGTATTTTGGACTTGAAATTGTATATAAAATCCTAGGAATATATTTTTGTTATGGAACATGGTGATTTCAAAGCTCTCTTGCATGCCCAATTCCTTGTCGATCTTTTGTATAGATAATTACGTATGAAGATCCCAGATTAAATTGAGAAATTGCTTGTTTCATTTATTTTGAGCACCTGGGGCAATATCTCCAAAAAACACATGCTTACAACTCTAAATAAAAGATGCATTGAAGATTTTTTGTAGAATCTTTTGGCATTATTTGTATTTTTAAAAATCAAAAATCATTTTCAGAGCATTTTGCTTGTTTGATGTTTAGTTAATTGTTGTTATGGCCAAAAAATACAAAAACATAAGGGTCGATGCCTCTTTTCTCATAGTTAAACAAATAATAATTTCATTAAAAAATATTATAACTATAGTTAAAAATACTAAAAACATTACAACGCCTAGAATGTAATAAATCATCTTAAATAAAATAAGATTAAAAATGTCTTAAAAACTATTTAATACCTATTGTAATAAAAATAATCCCCTATTTTTGGATCCATTTGCTCATAAACCCTAATGTTGAAAGATTTTCCTTTTTCCCTTTTAGATAATTTAGGAACTTTATTCCTTTCTTTTTATTTTATATTTTTATTTTATTTCAAAAATAATAAGACACATTAAAAATGTAGAAATCCAAAAAATATTTTTTTTACCTGGCAGACCCTGTAAACTTTGCCAATTACCTCCACGACCTTTGAAACAACATAATTCCCCCTCGACCCCGTAAACTTGCCAACTCTTACCCCATGAACCATGCGATTAATCTGTTTGAAGCTCGTGAGGGTTCTTAGGGTAATTTACAGGGTCGATGGGGTAATTACATTGTGCAAAAGGTCATAGAGGTAACTTAAAAAGTTTGTAGGGTCTGTCGGGTAAAAATCCCTTTTTACTTTTACTCTATTTTATTAATTTACTTATATTTTATGTTTATATATTGTAAATTGTATTTTGTATTTTGTTTTTATAAATATTTTTCTTATTATTTAAATATATTAAAATTTTGAAGTATTAAAAAAGTAAAAATAAAAAAGTATAAAATATAATATCTATTATAATCCCCTAGTATAGTTATAACCAAAAATCAAAAAATAATTTAAAACTAAAATCGATTGAAACTTTAAAAATGTATAAAGAAGAAAATAAAACACATCACAAATGGACCCTCGTTGACTTAGTGTGAGTTGACTTAAGAAAGCCGGCTTCATCTCCATCTGTTCGACCCAAGTACACTTATATTGTTACATAAAAAGTGATATTAAATAATCCAACTGATGACTTGAGTTTGATTGAGTACCACGGTAGATTGGCAATCTTACATATCAATCAAGTTATGATTATCAACTGCTTACTGTACTCCAAATATATTCAAGAAATGACCAGAGAGAATCTGTTGTAAGTAAGTGGACGTAGGCACATTGTTGAACCACTATAAATCATTCTGTTTGGCGATTGTGCATGATTTTCTTGTCTGGTCATTTTGTGTTTCTTTGATGGGACATGTTTCCTACACATCATGATATAGTCGACCTCACAGAATGCGAGATAATGTCTTCTTATCCTAAGATAACGGGGTTTTATCTTAAAATAAGCTATCATATGATTAAGTGGTCACATCATGATTACATGGTCTATTATATCTCGATTTACAATGTTCATTTATTCCTTATACCTCAAACCAACCAAATAATAAATCAAGGGTAAAACTCGTGTGCCCCTTATCTCTCTCGTCTTTACGGGGCCTTAGCATTTTAGAATAAATTCGCTAGACACTATGCACACAGTCCATAGCATGGGTGGAGATGCATATAATTGAGTTGGCACATGTTATTGGGAACTGATCTAATAACTATGCACAAAGAACTATCGATCAAGAAGCAAAATCACACACAATCACATAAGACAATGCCCTACAGCGTCCAAGCAAAGTAATCATGTGCCTCTTCCTTTTTTAACTTAACTACTCAAATTGAAAAGTCTTTGCCTTTTCTTGTTGTATGTCTCCAGGGCTGATCGTGCTTTGAGTTTTTATATTGATTTTCATTATCCTCTTACTTCTTCTCTAAAGGTTTCTTGATATGTTTTGAACCCACTAACGTATCTACTCCTTCCGAAATCTTAGGTATAAAGGTGTGGATCTCATATAGATAATAAAAATAGGAGTCGTTCCCTATCCGAAATGAAATTTAGTAATTATCATCAAGGCTATTATATTATAATTAGAATATGGGATCATGAACCGGACAACAACGTTTTAGCCCCACAGGTTCACTCATCTCCCTCATTTCCCAAAATGCAAATATCTTTGACATACTATCTCCTAATGTACATTGAATCATCTACAAATCAAGACCGAATTCAAAAGAACCATAATTTATATGTGAAACTTGGTTTTTGGTCCTCATTGTATATTGTATATATTGACCAATTTGACCTATACATATTAGTTTTATGGCCCAAATCATGACTACTGATAAAATCTAATTAGCAAGCAAAACCATACATAATAGTAAGTGCAAAATATATTTCCCAATGTTCCCAACTCCAACATGTTTGTGTGTTGCAAATGAGCAAGGTTGAAAAAGTCGATAGTCAGTATATTGAAGGGTCATTGACTAAGGATTAATCCACAACCAGAAAATTTATCAAATTTACTCATTTGTATTTATTATATTATATTATATTATATTATATTTCATTTTTTATTATTTTACCGCCATGTGGCCCTCTCTTGGCCGTTCGATCTCGGCTAATCAAATGGTTGAGGACATTTCTTCATCCTCGGCTTTCTCAACCTTCATCAATCTCTACCCAGCAACTGCCTCCACATTTACTGCTCCTCCTCACCACATCTTTCACCATGCCTTAACGGTAGCTCCCCAGAATCCCCAGCTTCACCGCTTCCACCCCCATCCACCATTTTTGTGAGATAGAGCTCGAGCTTCCGGTTGCCTCGGTGACAATGCTTGCGGCCACTAGTAGAGCGATGATCACCAGCTATGTGTCTCCGACAAGATCCATCTAGGAGATCCTCATTGTTGCAGCCTCCTACGTGAGCTGCCTGAGCTCGGCCCTGTCGAGGTGTTGAGCAAAGATCGAGGACCTTACATGTCCTTCCCAGACGATTTGTGTCGAGGTGTTGAGCAAAGATCGAGGACCTTACATGTCCTTCCCAGACGATTTGAACATCTGCACCCCTACTCCATCATGTGACATATTTCTTTCCTTTTTCTTTTTTCCTTCTTCCTCATTTGATCAAACCCCTCCCGATTTCACCTTCTTCTCCACCGTCTTCTACGACATATGCATATCCTTTGTGCCTCTCTCTTCTCCCATTCACACCATCACCGCCGACTCGATCACTCTGATAACCTTCCTAGTTCTGATTCTATCTCCCACGACCCTCCACCACCCTCTCCTTTCTACCACACCTAAACATTGGCAATTCCATTCCCCTTCCCGGTGTTCCATGCCTCGACCGAGCCTTCGATTCTCAAGCCTTCACTTGCTTGCATGTACAACCATCAGAGCATACCCCAAACGATAGTTTTCAGCTGCTAGCAAACTCAGCTGCCCTCGCTTGGAATCAACGCAGAAGAAGGAGGAGAGAGGAGCTCACAACCTACAGGCATCGTTCGATCAAGAATGGTGCGCAATCTAAGCTGATCGTCTTCTCCCAAATTGCAACTCTTAGATCACGATAAGGACAGACACACCAGATCATCTCCAAGATGCAACACCCGAGCCAGTACCTTTGGGATCGACGAAGGAATACAGAGTCGACATGTGGAGGATTGGGACTCCGAACCATGCCAACCACCCGAACCTTACCAAGTCACGTGCCCTGTACATGCGGGCTTAGTTATTTTATATGCATAACCCTACTCTTCTCGAGATTCACATTTCAACCCCACCATCAAAGCCACACGTGTGCTCCGTGTGGTTGTTGGGACTTTTGCGATCAAGCCACTACATCTCTCGAACATTGCATATACGTCCTTACCAACAACCTCATGTATGCCTCATGCCCGCTGGAAATTTGTATAAGACCCCTCATGGGTTTAGTTAATAGAAGAAGCGCCTATTTTTGCTATATTAAACTTCACTTTTTTATTCTCTATTCTGCATCTAGAACCCTGTGTTTGATCACTCATTTGGACCTTCATTTTTCATTTATTTTTAATTCCAAAAAATGCATTCTATTATACAATTAATTATCTATTATGTGCTGAATTAAATGTATTTTTGTGAGCTTGAATTGATTTATCAATATTAAATTGGTGAGAAATTGCTTTTTTACCCACTATGAGCTCTAAAATTCATATTAATTTTTTATTGCTCCGAAAATTCTGAAAAATTCAATTTTGGTATAATTAATTGTTCTTTGTAATGCCTCCAAAAATCATCTCATTTGCACATATATCTTACTTAAAATAAATAAATTGGGATTGAGTAATTGAATTGTAATTCCCTGTAAAATTAATATTTTTAGAATCTAAATTTTTTCTTGGATACATAGTAATTTTATACATCTAGGATAATTTTGTTTTATGGAAATATTAGGATTTTTGTTTGTTAAAATTAAGTTACTCTAGGTCATAGATTTTACATTATTTAATTCATAAAAAAATCATTTTACATCAGAAAAATACCTAAAAAATTCAAAGTAGCATTATTTTGCATTAATATTCTGGCCAAGTTTTAGGATTTTTGAAATTAATTTGATTGATATATTGCGAAAATATCCTTGGACTTAGCCATTTTGCATTTCATTCCTTTAACTGTATAAAAAGAAAAGAAAATGCTTTTGTGAAAACCTAGTCTCTAAATTATCAAAAAATCGTCCTAAGGAGACAGTTGCCTCTTGAGTTCGACCTTGGGCTTGTCCATGTAAAATAAAAATTTAACCACTTTTGCAGTTAACTAATTAATTTAAATTAACAATTTTTGATCAATCCTAAATTGCCCAACTACAAAGCATTTCCACACAATCAACATAGGACTTTTTAGGGTTCTTTAAATGGTGTCATTGCTAGGGAGGCACAACTTAGGATAATTTTGAAAAATTTAGAAATAAGGCTTTTCACCTCTCGAGTAGTCTGACCCTGAGGCTTTATTGTAATTAATTTCTCCATTTATTTCCTCACATTTTTATTCATTTCTTTATTTTATTTGTGTCATCTCTCTAACTTCCATATTAATTTTTGTGCAAGGAACCCACCGCTTCTAGGGTGGCTTTTCGGAACCGTGCAATTGAGGCTGGCTCTTCAGGAAATGAGCCTACTGAAGGACATGTAATAATTATGATCGAGTCGAGTCATAAAAGAGTGTAGAATCCTTAGGTTTTAGTTCATGCATTTAATTCATTTAACTTTGCAAATAATTGTACTTGCACATTTACAATGTTTCCTGTTTGGTATCTCGTCTGTGTAAACTTGACTTGAACATTCTTTTTATTTGGTGTGTTGAGACATGTTTCACTCTTGTGTTGAGGTTTGGGGATTGACTTGAGTGGCTTGTAGGTTAGACCTGCACTCTCGGCTCCTAGAGTTTTTTCATTGGTCAAATATCTTATGTTTGTGCTCGTTAATCTAGGACCACACTTCACACTTAATAAGACTCACCTCTAGAACATTTCACTTAGTCAAATTCTTAACTTAATTTTTCCCGACTAATAGAAATTTCTGCTAGGTGCGATTTTCTCGCTTGCATTTCATACAGTGTAAAATTTCAATTTTGTATTGCATCCTTAATATAGAGACCTGGGAAGCACTGTAAGTATCCTTACTCGACATTCTCCATTATTTTTTCGATTTTGCATCATTTTTTTTGATTTCCTTCATCTGTTTTATAACTTAGGAAATTAAAAAGGAATTGGGACTATCGATATGTGTGCGAAGTGGTGGATTAATTTAAAAGTGATAACCAATTTAAATCTGAGACTATTAAACAACTTTGAACAAAAAAATTCATAAAAACTAAAAGGGATTTTTACCTGGCAGACCTAATAAACTTTGCCAATTACCTTCATGACCTTTGAAACAACCTAATTCCCTTCAACCCCCTAAGCTTGCTAACCCTTACACTAAAGACCCTATGGTTAATTCCCATCCATTTACCTGTTAAAACTAACTAGATTCCGTTATGTTCTTTTACATTATACCCATTTTGTTTATCAAATTTACATTGAGTGCCACTCCCCCTCCTCCTCATCTCCCTTTCCCCATCTAGCACCTACCCACCTCCTCGACAACCACTGCTGTCGCCCTCCTTCTCCAGGTCTGCTGCCATCACCCTCCTCCTCTCCGCCACCTCTGCTCAGCAGCAGCACCGCCAGCTCGAGATCGAGGCTCTCATGGCCTTCAAGTTCACCCTCCACGACCCCCTCGGTGCCCTCTCCACTTGGGACCCCTCCTCCCTCACAACCCCCTTTAGGACATCATGAAACTTCTTTAAACATGCCAAATTAGTAAACCAAAATCGATATGTTGGAACAAGCAAGAAAACAATCTTCCTTTCATTCATTCTATTTTCTCTGTAGATATGGTTTTACTAATGAAAGAAGGAATTTAAAAAATATAGGCATATAAAGGATTATCTCGCTATAGTATGTACATTTTTTCAAGATCCATCTGTTTAATCATAGATCAAGCGAAAATGTCCTAAAATGCCTTCTAATCTAGAAGGAGGAGGGTGGAGGTGGTCGACAGTGGTCACCGACACCAAGCAAAGTGTCGATCAAGAGCCCTAGGGTTGAAGATCCCCATCAACCTCTCCTACTCTGCCCCTGACCTCCAATTCCTCAGCCTATCCTTCAATCGCCTCTATGGCACCATCCCGATTTCCATTGGTCGCCTTCAAAAGCTATATCACCTTTGGATAGACTGGAACCATCTCCTAGGGACTCTCCCGATCGTCCTTACGAAATGCACCTCGCTGGTACAACTTAGCTTGCAGGGGAACTCCCTCCACGACATCCTCCCTGCAGCGATCGACACGATTTTGATGCTCCAACGACTGGCCCTTGCGCAAAATAAGGGCCTCTGTCGTCATGTGCTTGGAAAAGAAGGTGGAGAGGATGACCTATGGAAAGAACATGGAGGTGGAATAAACACTGTTGGATTTCCGTTGGTTAGATTAACTCAAGAATAATTTAAGAAATTGACTCAAATAAAGTTAAAACTGATGGCATGGTCTGTGAGGTACGATAGAGCAAGTTTACATGGTCAAAGGGGGGATTAGGTTGTTTCAAATGTTGTGGAGGTAATTGGCAAAGTTTATAGAGTCTACCGCATAAAAATCCCAAACTGAAATTGTTTTCAGGAGAGCAACCCGACCCTTGGACACATGCGCTTACCTCCAGATAGAGTGGGTGATGATGCATCCACTAAGGTTAGAGCCCAAATCCCTGGACTTTTCCCATAAGCCTCCACTTCCGACTCTTGTGGATTTGGGAGCCGCAAGAGCTTGCCTTCGACCTTAAAAGTACATTTCAATTGTGTAAGCCTTGTAGTCTCCTTAGGGGTGTGATATCGAAATCCAGTAACCCAGAAAGATCACCCTTTTGATTGGGAGTTATCAAGAACACTGCTGGGCATAAGGCGACTCCACTATGTGTAATGGACGCATAAGATTTCCTTATCACCTAACTAGAAACTGAAAAGGTAATTGGCTAGACCTTTGCAGCCTTCACTGTGTATAGTTGGTGGATGTCAGGTTTGCTTTGTGTTGCATTCAGGAGTGTATGTTCAAAGACCCACTCTTAGCGCCTTTCTGATCACTCCTTGCTTGATATCGTGCTCATTTATCACATCTCTTGACATCCAAAATGGAGGATTGGGGTGAATTTTGCTCAAACTTCACGAACCTCTCATTGAACTCCCCAAACCAACCATCCTCATAGGCTAGGGATGACTCTCTTCTTGGACCCCCTTGGCTTCAAGGCAATCCTTTCCTTGAAGCCAAAATTAATAAGTCTCTTTCTTTTCCTAAGGAGGGTCAGACCCATACCTTTTCTCCTTTCTCTTCTCACATAGAGGAAGACTCTTATCTCGGTGTTTCTAGATGAGCTTCTTGTACCCGTACCAATTCCCATCCTTTGATTCTAAAGGTTAAGAATAAGAAAATGTGAACACGATGTCTCCTAATAAGAAAGTTGATGATGAGGGAGACATTGATACACTAAAGGATATCCTATATAGACTGGCACGAGATGAGCAACGTAGTGAACAATTTTGAGAAGAGCTTGATCAGTTGAGGAATGAGGGAAGAAATGAACAAGAGGGGGAATTTATGAGGGAAGCTTATAATCCCAACGCCACACAGAATGAGAACTGGCTAAGGCCAGTCGTACCACCCAATGTTAAGGAACTGAAGCATCATTTTCTGACACTCCTGCTGAAGTTTTATGGCAATGTAGTCAGGGAACAGTACATGTTTCTGTAGGAGTTGAGTTGGTTTGTGACAATGTAGGATGGCCTGGTGTTTCTCAGAACTACATCCATCTTAGATCCTTCCCATTCACCGTAGTAGATAAAGCCACATATTGACTTAAGAACTTTGGGAAGGTAGTCACTACGTGGGCATGATTAAAGGACATGTTTCTCAAGAAGTTATACCCCTTGAGTAGAACTAAAAAGACGATATTATAGATATCAAGCTTCACACAAATGTTCCACGAGTCTTTACACGAGGCATGTGAGAGGTTTAAAGATCTAATCGAGAAGTGTCTATGCCATGATATCGATAAGCCGATCCTCGTCAAGAACTTGTATAGTGGCCTAACTCCAAAGGTCCAAGGATTAGTGAGTGTTGCCTATGGAGGAAGTTACTTGCATAAATGAGTGGATGCGATTTAGACGATCTTCGAGCAGATGGCAGAGACCAGCCGCACCAGAGGCACCACTAGGGCTTATGATAAGCCACCTCCCTCTCGCGTACACAAAAGATGGGTAGATTAGCTATCGCCGATCTAGCAAATGACCTACTCCCTAACATGGGGATAATTAGTGATAAGTTAACCAAGGTCGACCAGATCGAGAAGAAAGTGAATGAGATACACAATCTTGCTTAGGGGGAGAACCTTGCCAAGATACCTGACAGAAGGCAGAATTAGCTGAGAAGGTGTCTAAGATCAAGATACCTGCCCCATCTACACCCCTTGATCCCATTTACAGAGTGCACCACATTCAGAAGTAGCTCGTGCATGTGATAAATCCCAGATTTGTCATCATTAATCATCATTATTAGCTCTCTTGCTTAAGTTAAACAACAAGATTCATTGACTAACTAACATGATTTACTATTTTATGTGTTGTATATAATTGGCTCTAATTATTAAATATTATTATAACCCTAGTATGGTGTAATATTTTATGTATTTATTTTTTATTAAAAATAAAACAAATTCGATTAATATTATATATAAATAAATTAACACAAAAAAACTAAAAATACAAAAAAAAGCAAAAGGAAAATCAAAGAAAATAGTTGTATATGGTTTTTATTAGTATTTTTTTTATCTATGTATAGATGACCTCTTATTTTTTTTGACTTCTACATGAAAGTTATAGATGTCATCAAGATCTACAACTTTCGTGTTTTGAGTTTTTCCTAATTCATTCTCTAATTATTTTATTTCTAATTTATACCACGTTTTCTAATTTTTAAATTTTATTGGGCCACGTGGCGTCTCCACCGGTGACCATGTGGCCTGTCTCTCCTTTAGCCACCTTTCATCTTCTTGAGTCATCAGATCTGCTTTAATCTGGCGGCTTACAATCACCCATACACCCCGAAATCTGAGCCGTTGGATCTTAATCCAACGATCCAGATATCTCCTTCAACCTCCCGCACATGCCTTTCTTCTTCTGCAAACCATCCAACCAATCTTCTTTTCCCTATTATTCCGCTGACATCACAATTTCCGCCAACTTCCATCGCAAAACCCTTCTTCTAACTTCCTTCCTATCTGCTCTAACCTCCATGACCACTGAAAACCGTCTATACGATCTTGGGTGGTGGTTGAAACCTCTGCCTTGGCCACCTACAACAACCAACTTCGTCTTCAAATACCCATCGGGTAACCACCTACGTCGATCATCTACCCCTTGCACAAAGCCACCCTAGCCCTCTCCCTCTCTTCATGACATGAAGAGGGAGGAATGTTGAAGCCTCGGTGGGTAGGCTTCGTGTGAGATACATGGACAATAGGCCATGCACAACACTTCGAAGAGCAGCTGTTCGAACTTCTCACCTTGGCTGAGCGAGTGAAGCGAAGATCGGAGGCTCGCATCGAGCCTCAGCACAAGCCGATGCTTCCATCCATGGCTTATTATTCATGTACAAGTTAGATAAGTAGGTTGTCCTCTCCTCTTCTTCAATTAGTCCAACCATGTCTTTGAGCCACTTCCTTCATCTGACATGGTTTCGATTTTCCAGTGAATCTATGATTCACGCGGAAGCTTTGTTCTTCGTATTCCCAGTTCCATCACACCTAACACCTCGATCCCTTTCTCCTCTGTTCATGGGGAGAACCCATCTGAGTTGAACATCTTCTCCATTCCCTTAGCCCTCCATTTCACTCATGAACACACTCACTCACTTGGATATTGCTTCAACTATGTTGTTCTAATGCCCGTAGGTCCAAGAACCTTCAATGGTCGGAATCCTTGAAGGCGATACGATCTGGAGCTCTGTTTTCATGGTTCAACCATCATCTCCAACTTCCATACACTTGTGTATCTTCACCAACAATGCATTACTTTCACGAGCCATGCAAGAACCATCGCCGACCTGTGGAGAACCTCCAGGAGCATGGTGGAGGAAGGAGGGGCTCGCTGGAGCCCAACCTTGTAGCCACCGCGTACGGCGGTGCTCTTCTGGGGAGGAGGCACAAATGCCATTGGATCACCCCAATTTGGGGATGATCCAACGGTCAAATTGTGGCCACGTTATCAACTCCAAACCTGCATCTATGGAGCGTACCAAGCCATCAGTCGATGCGTCACATCACACCATGTGGCCTGAGCCACGAACCTACACCCGAGCCTAGGACCACACATGCCTCGTGCATATGGGTCTGAGTTAGTTGCAAATTGAACCTGCTAGTTATCCTTAATTGTAAAAATACCCCTACACAGGGGGTATTCAATAAATTGCACTACTGGTTTTTAATATTTGCACTTCAGTCCCTTTAGGGACTCGTTTGCCATGTTTAATGCATATTTTTATCGCAATTATGCCCCTGCAATTAAACTTGAATAATTTGTGCATTGTTTATCCAATTAGATGATTTCTGTCATTTTGATCCTGATTTAATTGTCTTTGATCTGATATGATTTATTTTCAAATTAGATAATAAAAGGAAGATTAATTTGTTAGAGTCTATCTCTTGCTTCCACGCTTATTAGATGAAATATTCTTCTCCATTGCATTGATCAATTGGACTTAGATTTAATTTAGATATTTGCTTAAGTTTGAATGATCATTTTAGGGCATAACTATATGTGCATTTGCATATTCTATCATTATGTTCATTAAATATAATTCCTGACACGCATTAATATTTTTCATCATCACACTTTGTCTCATCCATGCGTGCATTCGTGACGTGAATTTCATCTTGCACTACTTGCCTGCATTGTGTGTTAGTTTTGACCTAGATGATTTATCAATTACTTAACCTAGATATTTAAATACCTAAATAGTTGTATTATGGCTCGTGTCCTTATGTTCGACCCTAGACTTACAGGTTTAAAATTAAAGCCGAATCCTCTTCATAGAGATCATTCATTCAGTTCTGTATGACACACTAAGTGACTGTGCTACAACAAATCTATATTAGTACATGCATTTAATGTGTCATCTGATGGCACTGTTGCTGGGGACATGACTTCAGTAATATAATTATTTAAGTTTTCATAGTGTGGTTAAGTTGATTTATCTTATCTATGTCAATCCTGTGGTGTAATGTTTTTTTGCATTATATATATGTGTTGATAATCTTTGAAATGTCTAATATCTTCTTTTCTGTGGTAGGGTCCATTCATCAAGGACGCTCGATGGGAATGGAGGTTGGAAGCTCAAGATGGTCAAGATGGAGTTCCCGTTGAGAAGAATCGCAGAAGACACCTTCAAGACAAGTCGAAGATTATTTTGTTCATATTTGTTTTATATTATTATAGTCTGGGCTTTATAATGTGTATGTTGAGTCTGTTTCACCCATGTTGGGTGAGACTCAACTTGAGTGCTCGATACTAGGTTTATGCACGCGGCTCTTAGAGCCTCCTCATTTTATATCTTTAGTGCTTGAATCATATTATAGGCCACACTAACTTCATCTTATGAGATTCACCCATCTCTAAGATTCATGAGACGCATGTAATATACATTAAACTTTACCTAATTAAATTCATTATCTGTCTGCTAATATATGCATGATTAGGTGCGAATTTTTATCGACTTGCATGCATTTAGATATAATTTTATATTCAATCTCGCATGTGTATGAAGAGAGCTGACACCACTGGAAGTACTTCTCTTGAGCATAACATCATGATTTTACGTCTGCATGATTTTTCCCTCTTCATGATTTGTCACTTAGGATAATATAGAAATGGGACTGGACTGTAGATGATGACTTATGTGTTCAGAGATTTAATACAAGTGATAACTGAATATCTAAAAAATGGGACTATTAATGCAAGTCGATGTAATTAAAATGGAACTAAAATTCACCTTATTTTTGGGAGAGAAAAACCCGTATTACTTATAGATATTTATGCATTCGTTCTCAAAGGTATGGGATAGCCAAATTTTCACAGTAGTCATCATCCCTGTATCATTCCCAATGATAATGATGTCATCTACATAGAGCACAATGAACACAATGGCGCTCCCACTAAGCTTCTTGTACACACAAGGTTCATCAGGATTCTGCACAAAATCATAACTCTTTATGGATTTGTCAAATATGATGTTCTAGCTACGAGAAGCTTGCTTGATCCCATAGATGGATTTCTTCAGTTTGCATACTTTGCCATCCTCAGTTATGAAGCCCTGGGGCTGCTCCACATAGATATCCTCCTCGAGGTATCCATTGAGGAAAGTCGTCTTGACGTCCATCTGCCAGATGTCGTAGTCAAGATATGCAGCTATAGCTAGCAATGTCCTGATGGATTTAAGCATAGCTACAGGAGAGAATGTCTCATCGTAGTCGATGCCTTCTCTCTGTGTGTAGCCCTTAGATACGAGCCGTGCTTTGAAAATATCTACTTTCCCATCAGGTCCCCTCTTTCTCTTGAAGATCCATTTACATCCAATGGGTTTCACCCCTTTAGGTGGATCCTCTAGGGTCCATACACCATTCTTACGCATGGAGTCAATTTCTGACTTCATTGCTAGCATCCATCTATCCATGTCATGATCCGCGAGTGCTTCATCAAATGAAGTAGGATCATTGTCAGTTTCACTTGACACATGGAATCCATACCTTTCAGGTGGTGCAACCACCCTTGAACTCCTTCGAAAAGGTATGTATGTTTCGTCTTTATTTATCTCTTCAGTTTTTGGCTCAGGAAGCTCAGAATCCTCAGTGGATTCAATGAGTTCCTTTACTTCATATTTATCTTGACCTTTCCTTCCCTGGATCAGTCTGTGACCTAGGACGGGGCTTAGAAGCCGTCTGTGCCTCTTGGAGACACATGATCTAGGTCTTCTGGTCACTCAAGGTTTGGGCCAACTCATCAATCTTGTTGAGCTTGTCTAGGCCCTAGCATTGCTTCTTCTTTATGATCTCTATCCGATCCAACTTTTGGCTGATAATGCCCATGTCGGTAGCCGAAGACTCTGCTAGTGCTGATGCCGAAGAATATGTGGAAGGACCATCATCGACGTGTGAAATCCTCTGTCAAGAAATCGCATGCAGGAGAGGCTTCCCCTAAGTGTAGACACGGGTCTGGGACATCACTGTGCAATTTTCTGCCCTCTCCTCATAGATGGCCCAGACCTGTTCTTCATCCTTTGTGAAGTAGGAACCTTTGCACGAGGCATTCACAAGCCCCTGCAGCTCAGGTATCGGCCCACAAAAGAAACTCTGGACGAGGTTGGGCTTAGTGATCTCGTGTTGTGGATACTTGTCGATGAGCTCTCTAAAGTGATCCCAGGCTTCATGGAATTGTTCGTTTGGGATCAACGTGAAGTTGCTGATCATAGCTCTAACTGCGTTAGTCCAGTCGAGTGGATAGTACTTGTTCAAGTACTCGGTCTGGAGCTACTCCCAAGTAGTGACTACCCTCCCCAAGTGCTTCAACCAGTAGGATGCTCTATCAACCAAGGAGAATGGGAAGGCGATCAGATTGATTGTGTCCTCATCTACAAATCCATCGTGGATGATGCTACATATAATCTCAAACTCCTGCATATGGAGATGGGGCTCCTCGGTGGCTAGCCTATGGAACTTGGGTAGTAACTGAATGGTCTGGGTGCGAAGCTCGAAGTCGCCAAGGATCTCAGGCAGCTAGATTCATCGGTGGTTGAGGGTTGCATCAGGATTATGTAACTACGTCATCGTATGTGTTGGTCTCACTGGCTCCTACGGCTCATCCTGATGTTCATCTCCTCCCTCAGCTCTAGGTATCTCTCCACCGGTAGCTGTTCTCTGCGGCTCCTCTCGTACAGCTCTCATCTGCGTAAGCTCTCTCCTCACCTCTGCCATGAATGCTCCTTGGTTCCTGATCTATATTTGCATGGTCTCCAAGGAAGCTAGTAGCATGTTGTTGATGGAAGACTGGTCCAATATGTACATGGATCCTTGTGGCTGCTCATAAGTTCTTCCCTCGCTACTGGCCATGTCACCGGTCTCTGCAAAGGCAAAAGACCCTGGCTCAGGTGCTGTCAAGTGAACATATAACTGTGTTGGCCTCTTTACTGGTACATCAAGGGTGAAAGAAGGGTGGTCGAGGGGGAACATGGTGGAGGCAAATTCGGGTTTAGAGAGCGAGCCTGAGCTCTCTGAAGCCATCCTAGATGATCGAGGAGGAGTGCTGGAAAGCAGTGCTGTCAAAGGCAGCCTAAGAGACCTCATTCCCATCATTGTGATGTGGGGATTTATGAAGAATAGATTTGGGATGCAAACAAGATGAGAAATCAAACCCCCAATTCACCTATGCAACGCAATATGATGATTGTGAAAGCTCAGTCGTTTATCTTGTCAAATTTTATCTAGGTAAACATCCAATCTATCATAGTGGTTAAGCGAGCTGTTTAGGAGCCCGATGCTCCCAGGAGACTGGCCCGAGTTCTATGACTAGCTATTTTCAGCCAGTATGGGATGCAGACCATTTATTGGCTACCCGATCTTACCCAATCTGCTAAGGAAATCCAGACCTATTACTAGTTACCCGGTGAAATCCTCACTGGAAAATATCCAATCAATAAAACCGGTAGTCTGAAGAGAGTTCAAGCATGACTATATCCTAGTGTGTGGGTCACTCTCTAGCTGCAGATAAATCAAACAATGAGGGGGTGACTCTCCCCAAAACAAACTTTTTAAGTGAGATTTGGTTTTAGGTCAAGTTTTCTTCAGTAGTCCTAGATTTTATTTGTTATCACTTTTTATGTATTTTCTGAATAAATGCAACGTCTAACAAATTTTTCGATTTCCTTGTTATTTAAGTCCAAGAGAAATGGTAGAGGAAAATGGAAAAGCCGATGCATGATCAAACACAATGATGCATGCAGAGATAGAAATGCGTACCTTGCTCCAGCACTCGACATGCAGGGTGATCCACGCATAAATTAAAGATAGAAATAAAATTACGTATATGATGCACGAGGAAATCGTCACTAAGATGGGCAATTTCTATTAACGAGAAGAGCTGGTAGTTAACTAATCAGAAAAGAGACCTGAGTCTGATCTTAGAGGCCAATCGGTGCCCACCGTAGTGGGTCCTGCAAGTGCTATATACAGTCTCTCTCGGTGCATGGTTTCTTAACCAATTAAATTAACCTTTTATTTTATTTGACTAAGTCCAATTACGTTCTATAGGAATAGATAGTCTATTAGGGTTTTTGGATCTATCTAATTACCGAGCTCAAGCAAATAGAAATCCTAAATCTATGGGCCAAATCCTTGGAAATCAAATAGAAAAGAAAATCGAATCACAAAAGACTGCGGTGAGGTCCCCCGAGTGCACCGACACTCAGCGAAACAGACCTCGAATAAATGTAAGTGCCCAGAAAGTTCTTATTTGTTACAATAGTATTCGCAAAAAATCTATCTATCTATAATAATTAATTCCTCTGCTCCTCTTCTCCTCCTAAGATGTGAGGCCCTCCAAAGTGAACCGGGTCATCCTCCAAGCGGTTCCTCGCACAAAAAGTGAAACAAAAGATGGTCAGAAAATAATTATAAAAGATAGAAGCAAAAATAAAGGAATAAAATCAAACTACTAAGCCGTACTCCTAGTAACGGTGCCATTCGGATGACTTGGGTTCACGATAGACTAAGGTGGAATAAATAAACAAAGTGCCGTTGTCCTCAATCAATCAAATCAGCCACAAGAAAATTAAACAATTAAAAGATAAATCAATTGAATGTAAGCAGCTTCGCTATTTTATTTACCTGGTATAGCGACCAGGGTCGAACACAAGGAGCACAATTTAAAAACTAAGTAGTTGAATTTCAAAAAACAAAATATTTTTAGTGGTTTTTAATTTTGCAAATTTTTTATTTTAGATAAGATGAAAACAAGCACAAAGAATAAAAGTCACACACAATACTCTTTTTGTATTTTTCCAAATTGTCAAAAATGCTTAGAAAATTATAATAAAAATATTTTTGGATTTTATAGGTTTTATATTGTTTTTGGTAATTTTCAAGGATTTTTCAGATGTTTTGTGAAATTTAAAAATTAAACAGTGACAAGAATGACAAACATTGCACACTAGGAGTAATTTGGAAATTAAAAAAAACTTAAAATGCCCAAAACTCCTGGATGGTATTTTTATGATAAACATTTTTTAAATGTTTTGCAATTTTTAGGGTTTTTATAAGGTATTTTTTAAAAAATTGATACTGGAGATAAAACATACCAAAACACGACTATAGAATTTTTTGTGAAATTTCTATATGATTTTTCAAATTTTTATGAATTTTATAAAACAAATAGGATACTTTTTATGAGTTTTTAAATTTTTAATAATATAAAATACATGCAAAACAATACACAAAAAATACCATAAATAATACACACTAGCAGGAGCTATAGGTAATTTTTAGGTAATTTTGGAATCAATTTAATATTTATTATTCTAAATAATAGGCAAGTAGTTAAAAAGAATGTAGAGGGACCTATCTGCAATTGATCTGAGTTTGTAGGACAAAGCATAACAACCAATAAAACCTTAGGGACTAAAGATGCAATTATCTAGTAAAGATACGCGCAACACGTGAATCAAACAAACATGGGCATATTTGCAAATATCCAAAAGATTTCAGTCATTCCATAGCAACTAAACATTTCAAGGAAGATACTGCAAATAACCTAGATAATCATGTGGGGTGACATGTGAACTCAACCAAACTGGATTAAAATGCAAATTGATAAAGCAAAAGGGTCTAATTGCAAATGTTCCAAACTATTTATTACATTTACTGGACTAAATGGAAATGGCATAAATGACAGGGGAAAAAGTGAAATATACCCATCGGTAGGGACACGTGGTACGTGCTCGTGAAGGTGGATGCTGACACCTGACGACTCTGATGGCGCTGCAAAGCTGATCTGACGGTCTGAGAAGGTTATGCTGACGTGCGGCTCAGATTTGGAAAAGGTCTGATCAGACCGTTATCGAGTCGACATGGATGGACGATCTTGATCAGAACTGGACGTGATTGGTTATGGGATGGCTCCGAAGGGCGCTAGAAGAACTAAAGCCTGACAAGCTTCGACCATGCAGATCTTGCGATCCACGGGTCTGATCGACTCGTTGTGAGGTCCAATACCTTCATGAGGTTCCTCTGCGTTTGGCGGATGGCTTTGATGCGAAGGCAAGCGGTCGGATTGGCATGGCAGTGCCTTCTCCGGTTGAGTAGAAGGGATACTATTCTGGTCTCCTAGTACATGCCTACTCCTGCAAAGGCTAGGGTGACTCGGAGGGGTCTCTTCGATCGTGTTATTGCATAGCAAAGCAAAGAGAAGTGACGATGGAGTGGAGTTCTGGTTTCCGATGATGGCGGGGGAGGAAACCTGACCTAATCCTGCTCCGATGAGCAGGAAACAAGGGTCTAGGCTACACTGGAAGATAAAGGGCGAGTAGGGGGAGCGATCTGTGTGGTAGATGGTTGATGCAGGGCTCTGACCAACTGGTTGGAGCGGGTGAACTGCATCGGCAATGGAGGACAAAATGGAAGTAAATGTTAAAATAGGGGTGATATGATGGATATCTGAAGATACTGATGAGCCTTAGAGCTCCAGGTGAAGTGGTTGATGAGGTAATGGCCTCAACCGGGATGCGACGGACCAGGGAGGCTAAACGCGACAGAGGTCCGGCCACGTAGCTTGAGCATCGTTGATTCAGCATAAATCTGAGCTCCGAAGGTTGCTCCAGGAAGCTGTCACTCAGTTGGAGGTAGCTAGGGGCAAAAGGATGTCAAAGAACGAGTTGATGTGTGCTGGAGGCGGAGGAGAGTTTACATAGGCATGCTTAAGGGTCTAGAAGGATCGACGAGGGACATAAAACTATAAGAATATCCGGTTACACATAGGGATCTGCAAAGATCACGGATCGTAGGAGCGCAGTAGGGTAGTGGAATCGAGGCGAATGGATGTCAGACCCGATTTGGAAAAATGGGAGAAATCGAGTCCGACGAAGGTCCTGTCGAGTCGGGTCAAGTGGGGGAGAAGGTTGACTGAGGTCAACCTTCTGACATGGACTAATCACATTGCAATAATTTTAAAAATAAATGAATATTAAATATAAAATAGTAAATGATTTTAAAATAGAAATTGCATAAAATAAAATTTTTTATTTTTATAAACTAATTTCTTGTGATTTTTAATTATTTTTATGAAAAATATAAATAGGGTATATACAGTACAATGTGTTATATACATGTATATTATACCTATGTATTATGTACAAGTATTTTTATTTTATTATTTTTACAAAAAATACTTTTTATTTATATTTAATTTTTTTACAAACTAACTTGAGGAATACAAAATGATTTTAATTTGATTTTTTATAAGTTAATTAAGGTTGTAAAATAAATGGGTATTTTATTATATACATGTGGCCTTTGTACAATGAATTGTAGATTTTATTTTTATTTTATGTTTTGATTTTTATTTCATTTATAGTATTACTAGTACTATAATATATTTATTTTTTTTATCAAAAATAAGTATAAAGAATTTTTTATACAATATTGGTGGTATGTACAATATACAATGCACCCTATTTATCTCTACTCATTTTCTTTGCGATCAGGTCAAATTTTTAACCTTCTCTTGGGGTTTGGGTCACTCTGTATTTATTCTAAATACATCCTTCCTTTCTTTTCTCTTTATTCTTTTATTTGTGGAAAATATGTGTTAATTATGAGATATTAACAATGACATGCACAAAGTTAATTTATTGTATTTATATGTAATTACAGGTAGTTTTGCTAAGAGATAAAGTTAAAAAAAGAATAAAGAATGAGAATCGTAGATTCATGAATCTCCTCGTTGGATCTTGCTAGAGACACGTAATAGGTCATCATCGCTCTACCAGTGACCGCAAGCATTGCCACTGAAGCAACCGGGAGCTCGAGCTCTATCTCACAAAAACTACGGATGGGGTGGGAGGCGGCGAAGCTGAGGGTTTTGAGGAGTTATAGTTAGGGCATGGCAAGAGGTGCGGTGAGGTGGATTGGTGAGGTAGAGAGTGGTTGTTGAGTGGAGATCGACGAAGATTGAGAAAGTTGGGGAAGAAGAAAGGTCTCGGCCATTCAATCGATCATCATTGAACGTCCGAGAGAGAGCCATGTGGTGAGAAAATAATAAAATAAAATAAAAAGGGTACATAATTTGAGCACTGGATGATGGGGTACCTCATCCAACGACCCAAGATGAGGGCGGCTTAAAGGACTAAGTGGGGGCCACATGGCAGCTCCTGGAGCTACCACGTGTTGCCTCCACAAAATTTAGAAAATAAAGTAAAAGAAAAAATAAAAAAATAGAAAATGATATCAAATCAAAAAGTGATTTTCATAAAAGTTTTTCATCTTGACGAGATCTACGATTTTTGTGAAGGAACCAAAACCAAAAGAAGTCATCTGTACAAAGTGTATTTTTTAGTGGTCTTCTATGCACATATAATTCCTGAATTTTTATATTTTACATTTTTTATGATTTTTAAATAAGGAAAAATCAAAATAACATATAATAAAATATAAAATAAATATTTACAAATTAATCTATTTTTTGATATTTTTAATAATTAAGAAAATAAAGATATAAAATAAAAGGGGCTTATGTACATACTATATACATAGACTCAAAATGCTTCATTTTCTTTGATTTTAACTCATTTTATATTTGAATTTTTGCACACTCTATAAAAACATAAATAAAAAAATAAATTGAAAATAATTAAATTGAAAATTTTAATTATGTATATAAAATTATAAGGTCGAATTGGTTAATATATACAATATACAATGAGGACCTAAAATACAAGTTTTACATATGAACTCCGATTCTTTTGAATTTGGTATTGATTTATAGATATTTCAATGTACATTAATTCAAAAGTGAGTAGGGATTCAAATGAGACAATATGTGAGAGATATTTGTATTTGTAGTTTTTTGTTTGAAAACTAGGGGGATTTATTTGTCAAATGAACATGTTTGTATTTTCTGGTATTTTTCCTTTATTAAAGTTAGTAATATGTAACAATTGAGTTGATTTTATTAGATTTAGAGTTAATTGAAAAATAAATAAAAATATGGGAAGTTATGTTAATATATAGGTGATAATATACATAGAATTTTTGGCTTCTTATTAATGTTATTATGAATGATAAAATATGGATATTATCTACATATGCATGAATGGTAATATGCAATATAAATGATTAAATGTAATTAATTACTAGAGAACATATCCCTATTTTTATCTTTTAAAGTGATGAGTTACAAATTCATCAACACCATATACTTAAGCCATGCTCGTCCCTGAGTAATTAAAATTAATGTGTAAGTGAAATGAAATTGGGTTCAATACCAAGGTCATGAACAAAAGGTGAAAATAGAGCTCGACTCGACCTTTAGATTAATAATGTGGTGGAAATCCTTATGAGAATTAGGTTTTTAAAATAATAGTCTCTATGTTTTACAACTTATCATCCAGGTCTGACTCAGAAGTCATCTTAGATCAACCCCCTCCTAATGCATCACACATGAACATTGAATAATTGTCTCTTATTTGTGAGGAGTGTTAGCTCTTCCCATCTAATATGCCGAACTACCATGCAATCTCCTCCTCAAGTAACTCGACATTGGGGAGTTAGGTATTACTTCTAAGTTCAGGTACGTGCTAGTTCACAATGAATATGGTTGAAGAAGTCTAGAAGAAGGGGAAAATAACTTGAGTGTGACCAGTGTAGTCACATCTCCTGTGAAGCTTGGCCAGTTTAGACAAGTCTCCACCAAGATCTGCAGGCTATCTGAAGCTTGGACCATTGTGGTCAATGATGTAATTTAGGAATTGGCTTCTTTTTTTAGGATTGCTCTGCATTGATCTTTTTGTGCCTGAGTGATATAAAATCTTATTTTCCGCCCATGTTTTGGGATCTTAGAAAAAAATATTCTAGCAACACATTCCTTGTCCGAAGCTTTATTTCAACCCATTATTCTTGTCTTTAGATGGCCATGCTACCTAAGAAAAAGGCGCACACTCTTCCAACACCCTCTTTGAGTTGAGCTAAGTGCATGGTGTAGAGTGAAGATTAATTCCCTATCTAAGAGTCTACTCAGAATGAGGTAATCATGTTAGACACTAAGAGTTGAAGTTTAGACATTTTCTTGTAGTAGCTTGGAGAATTAATTCCATGATTTTAAGTTTCTAAAATCCTACTTCTTAGTGAAGTTCCTCTGAGAGTTCAGTGGATTAAGGTCAAGTCAAGTCCACTCTTGATTTTTTTTCACGACTCGACTCAGATCTCGATGATTTTCCACTTTATGTATATGCATAATATGCCAGTGAAATGCAGGTGCATGAAATGCAAAAAGCTCTTTTGATACTATTTTTATGAATGAATGAGAAGACATTTTTATTAAAAAAATATTTTTATATACATCCAATTTTAAAACAATTTTGAACACACGTATTATTCACAAAAATTTTGCAACAATTTTGAAAAAGAGTATTATTAGACAATATTATACAAAATATACATCATGTACATAATATACACAATATACATTTTTGTCCAATTTTACAAGAATTGTACAAATTTACATGTATTTTCCATATTGCATTTTTTTGACAACTTTTACAAGTGGTTACCCATCCCGTATTTATTGAATATTATACGCATAAAATATGTGAAAGTATGAGGTATGGGTAAATTATATATGTAATATACACATACACCCTATACTTACCGTGTGTTATGTCCTCAGAGCACAAAAGGCGAGGAAGAGACATAACTCATGCTAAGCGTAAGAGAGTGAAAAGAATATAAGTATAGAAGTCGACATGCCCCCCTATACTTAGGCTCTGGTCAGCTGATGAATCTGCATTTCATCGTCTTTATTCATTTATTTTAGCTTAAAATCCCTTATAAAACACCCGTAAATATCACTGATTTCATTCTTTTACTAACTCTAATTATCGTATAGATATTGTATATTTATCACTATTTTAATATAAAATAAATAAATAAAAAAAAAGAAAAAAATAAAGAAAAAATAAAGAAAATACAAGATTATATATATTCAATAGATACAGGTTGAATCAAACCCCAAGAGAAGGACAAGACTTGACCTGATCGATCAGGAATAAAGTAGGGGGAGATAAGGTCTAAAATTTAGAAAATTCATAACATGTAAAATATTGTCTATATTACACACTCTTTCATTAATTTATTCATCACTAGATTCCTGGAAATAATAATTATTTCTTCTAGAAGTTTGTGAATAAAATATTTTTTAAAATAATAAAAATAATTTCAATAAAAAATGTATATATTATGCAAATTACATCACTCTCCAAAAGCCACAAAGTACAAACCTTCAAGATCAATATCTACTCCACCAAGATTCCAAATTAATCAAACTCGCTTTCATTATGCTCCAAATAAATTATCTTTAAAATGGAGGTGATTTCATAAAATTCAGAGTTATGGTATGAAATGTGGTCAATTTGGGTATTATTGTATATTATACCTATACATACTATGTATATTATTTTATTTTCTAGTGCATATTTGTGAATATTATTTCTATTTAATTATGAATATTGTATTTAACATATATAAAATACAAATAAAAGTCACAAAAATCAACAAAAATAAAATCATGTATCTATTGTACATGTATCACCATGTATATACTGTACTTATACATATTTAATTAACCTAACAAACTAATCCCTCAAAATCAAATAAAAATACCCTTAAAACCCTTGTAAAATGTTGTAAATAAATAAAATATTATATTATGTATAAATAATTAATTAAAAATCAAAACATTGTATATATAGACATACATACCTACAAATAGCACCTTGTATTTATTGTAACCCTTGTATATACATCATTTAATTAATTAAAAATCACCAAAATTAACTTTAATTCATTCTTAACATTTTTTATTTACATTATGTAATTAAATAAATCCATCTTTGATTTCTAATTCAATTATTTAATTTTTTTCTTTGTTTTAACGTTTAACCTATTTTGGTCGTACTCTCTGCGCCCTCTGATTAGCCAGCTTGGGTATGTTGACCTGGGTCAACTTGTTGGTCCTCACCTAATTCCCACTCAACACTCTAGTCCCACGGTCTAGAAACTCTTTCCTCAAGGAGCAAGGATATTCCCTTCTATGTTCAAGTGCAACCAGCTCAAGAAGAGGAGATGGAGATAAGAATGGACAGTAGCCAATGTAGCTACCTATCCTTGGATGCATGACCGGTGTAGCCAAGTCATCCAGCTGCAAGCTCACAACAATCTGGCTTTGAAGCTAATCCTTGCTTTTTGACTATTCACTTCGGTAGGCATTTTTATTTTCAATCAGGCATGTCCACTTTTTTGGAGTTTTTGATTTTTGCACATTTTTTTGAATATATACAAGGGTGCAGACTACCCTCCCTAGAGGAAGACGGATGTTTCCACTAGTTGTTACACACACGTGTGCTATCCCAAGTCAAAGGATTCTGCCTCCTCACCACCTCCTCTATGAGTACTTGTCCAAGTTAAGCCACTATCTAGAAGAATCATGCATGTGTTGTTAAATATTATACTTAAACTAATCAAGATGACATGTGAACATAGTCTTGTGGACTCAAAGAATTAAGTCATTAAGATATGAAAAGTCTCAACTCTAGTTCCTATAAGGTTCCTCCAAAATTAAGTGTATTAAAGTCATAACCAAGCTCCATTTTTCAAATTTATTCCAGACTAGTTTGAATATCAATACTATTCTGAAAAATGCACATGCAAATTCAATAAGTATATACAAAACACATTTTCTTCTTCTTCTTCTTCTTCTTCTTTTTCAAAGAAAAAATGAGGGTTAGTAAACTGAATATATACAAGTATACACAAAGCTTATACAAATTTTATATAAGATTTTACAAGAGGATTTTATACACAATCTTTATATATACAAGTTTTATAAAATAATTTTATATACAATAAAAAATATTATTTACAGGAGGATAAATGATTAAAGGTTTTATACACACATGGATTTTATGATATATATCCATCCCATAATTTGTATCCCTCGTGACAAAATAGTTTTACAAACATTTTGTATAGTATACCTAGTTTTGATAAAGAAAATAATTTTACAACACATTTTTATAGCCATTTTATTAATAAAAGTACAAGTTATGGCTAAAGTATATATACAATATATACGACACTCCCTATACTTGGCTCGAACTATGTCCTCATAGTGACCAAAGAGCTACAAAGGAAGACATAACTCGTGCTAAGTATAGAAAAGTGAAAAGAATCCTATACTGCAATGACTCAAAGAATAGACAAAAAGAATAGAAGTAAGTAATCCCCCCTATACTTAGGATCAAATAATCATAAGAAGAGAAGACTGTACAAACGGGGAACATTGAGGAAGAGAATGAACAAACTCAACGACTTGACTCGTCCTCCCCTATGCATAGGGTAAAATATCCCTAAGTATAAAAAAGAATATCAACAAGTTGAAGGACAAGCGAGAGATCAGAAGAAAGAAAAGAAAATAAAAATACGAAAAAAATGGTATGAACAACATCACTCCCCCTATACTTAGGGTAAAGGATCCCTAAGTATAAGCCATAACAAGAGTGATGAAACATGATGAATATGAACAACTCAAATCATTCACATCCCCTATACTTAGGATAGAGTACATCCCAAGTATAGCACACACACACACACAGAAAAGAGGTGAACGATAAAAATGGAATAAGTAGGAATAAAACAAAAGGATATGTACAAGAGGTAGTCAGCTCATGTATCAGACGTAGAAGATATCAAAAAGTCATCGTCTGATAATACCGATATAGAATCAACCATGGATAGGAATGTATCATGATCTAGATATGGCTTCAGCAACTATCTATTCACAACAAATGGTTGTGCGCCAGATGACAACCCAAATATGACAATACTACCACTGTCACACACAACTCTCACAAACCGGACCATTTGCTTTTCAATTTGCCTGGAAACAACTTCAATTTGGCGTCAAACAACCATACTTTCTTATCATAGGAGAAAGTCCTCCTTCTAATGTTCTATCATGCCAATGCTTGACTTTCTCCTTATACATAAGTGAATTGTCATATGCAAAATCTCGGAATGCTAGCAATTTATTCAGATCTAACTTCCTACTCTTTCCTGCTTTCTCATAATCCAAATTGCATACATGGAGAGCCCATAATAATTTGTAAACTAATTCTACTGGTAGGTGGCAAGGCTTTCCATACACCAATCTGTAGGGAGACATACCCAATGGTGACTTGTACACCTCTGATAAGCCCATAGAACTGAGTCAAGCATCTGGGATCAGTTCTTCCTATCTGGACGTACAAGTTTTTGCAGCGTCATATTTATCTCCCAATTTGAAATCACAACCAAGCCATTAGTCTGTGGGTGGTAAGGAGACACTACTCTATGCTCAATGGTGTACTCCTTCACAAGCTTCTTGACTTCTCGATTAATGAAATGGCTTCCCCCATCTGAAATGAGTATATTAGGAATCACAAACCGTGCAATAATATTGTCCTTGAGAAAGGAACACACCATACGACTATCCACGGCTCGGGTGGAGATAGCGTCCACCCATCGACTAACATAATCCATGGCAAACAGGATGTAGTGAAATCCCTTACTTACAGTAAATGGGACCATGAATTCTATGCCCTAAGCATCAAAATAATTAAAAATCTGTATATATCTCATGGGCATGGTATCTTTGGAACCAACAGTTCTTCCCATCTTCTGACAATCAGTACAAACATCGAACCTACTCTGTAGCATCCTAAAATAATGTTGACCACTAAAGGCCGTTCTGTAAAATCTTTGTTGTCACGTGCTTCCCCGAATGATGCCCATCAGGTTCTAATTTATGTTAGTGCTCAAGTACAATAGTGTATTCCTCCTGAGAAACACACCTTCTCCAGATACAATCTGCACCCTCACAAAATAGGTACGGATCCTCCCACTGGTAAAAATTTATCTCGGACAAAAATCCGTCTATCTTATGCTTCAACCAATCTTGTGAAACTTTCTTGGATACAAGATCGTTCACAATATCAACATACAAAATGATCTCATCTGGAAAGGTCTCTGAAATAGGAATTATGCTTTGCTCAGAAGTCTATGCATCTGTAATGCTGGAAAGGTGATATGGCACAACATTTTTCACTTCAGGTTTATCTCGAATCTCTAAATAAAACTCCTAGAGAAGAAGGATCCATTTGATAAGGCGTGGTTTGGCATCCTTCTTTGCCTATAAGTATCGTGCGGTAGTGTAATCTGTGTACACAATAACATGCAAACCAAGGAGATAAGATCTGAACTTCTCTAATTCAAACACAACTACTAACATCTCCTTCTCCGTTACTATATAATTACATTGTGCATCATCTGGAGTCTTGCTAGCATAGTGTATAGCAAATGGTACCCCATCCCTTCTCTACCCTAAAATAACTCCAACTGCAAAATCCGACCCATCCGTCATGATCTCAAAGGGGAGAGATCAGTCAGGTGGCTGTAGGACAGGAGCACTAGTAACCTTATCTTTCATCTGATGAAATACAAGGACTTTCTCATCAATGACAAATTCATTCTCCTTGCACTTAAGCTCAGTCAAAGGTCTAGTGATCTTGTTGATGTCCTTAATGAATTGTCTATAGAATCCAACGTGTCCCATACATGACCTCAACTACTTCAAATTCTGCGACAGCTCTAGCTTGGATATCACATCGATCTTAGCTGGGTCAAACTCCATACCATGTTTGGAGATGATGTGGCCCAATACAAGCCCATTAGTCATCATAAAGTGACTCTTCTCCCACGATAGCACTAGGTTTACCTCGCAACAATGTTGAAGGACTCGGTCTAAATGAGCAAGACATGTGTCAAAACTATCCCTTTAGATTGAGAAATCATCCATGAAGACCTCTATAAAACTACCCACCATGTCGGCAAAAATGACCAACATACGCCTTTGGAATGTAGCGGGAGCATCACACAATCCAAAGGACATCCGTCTAATGGTGTAGGTGCCAAACAAACATGTGAAATTCTCTTGATATGCGATAGCAACCTAGTTATACCCCGAGTACTAATCCAAGAAATAAAAGAACTTTTTCTCTGCCAACCTCTCAATAATCTGATCAATAAAGGACAGTGGAAAGTGATCCTTCTTGGTATCTAAGTTCAAACGTCGGTAATATACGCATACATGCCATGAGTAGGTACACGGGTCGGAATCTCCTCACCATGGTCATTCTTCACGATAGTAATCCAGGATTTCTTTGGGACCACATTTAAAGGACTGACCCACTTGGAATCCGAAATGGGATAAATAAAGCCAACATCACACATTTCTTGATCTCTTTCATGACAACCTCCCTTAGATTCGAATTGAGATGATGTTGACACTCACAAGAGAATTTACAGTCATCCTCTAAGTAGATATGATATGAGCACAAAGCTGGACTAATTCCACAGAGATCAAAATGATCCATCCAATGGCCTTGCGGTTTCTCTCAAGAACCTCTAGAATGTGAGATTCTTGTTCATCAGTCAACTGCGAGTTGAGGATGACTGGAAACATTTGGGGGACCCACAAGGAACACATACTTTAATGTTGATGGTAAAACCTTGAGCTTAGGTGGGGTCTGAATCGGCTCTGTTATGCCCTCTGTAACTGAACCAGCAGAAGGTATATGGTATGTACTTTGTGAACTATCCACCGTGGCTACTATTGGCTCAAGAAGTAAAACCTCAGAAAGATCTGTAACAAATGATCTCTGCTCAGAAAGGATGGGCTCATAAGGATGTTCAGAAATATCCGTAATCTCGTCAACAAAGGGCTTAGAAATCTCAACAATAATCTCAAAAAAATTTTTTCATCAGTGCATATCTCAGAAAACTCAACAAGCGGCTCAGATATCTCAGCTGGAGGTATATCAACAAAAATCTTAAAATGATGTATCAAAGGAGTATCAGAATGTACCTCCAATCTCTCAGACTAATCCTCAAAAATCAGCTCAAACTTCCCATCAACATACATCTCAAACAAATCAACAATGGAAGAATGTCGACTGTGCTTTTTAGAAGGTCTTTCTAAGAAAGGAACTCCTTGGTATTAATGAAATTAGTAAATGGATCTATCTCTCTAAACTTGACAAGAAAATCACAGTCCTCGGGATCTGGTGTAACTATCTCTCTTCATATGCTGTTGCTGGTGGCGGTGATGGTCTAGGATCGGGGATCGTCTCAATTTTCACATTGTCACTATGAGAGTGAAAGATGATCTCTCCAGTATCGTAATCAACTACTGCTTCGTCCGTTTGAAGAAATGTTTGACCTAGTATCATTAGGGTATGGAGTAATGGTGCAGGTATGTCCATATCCATGACAACAAAATCAACAGGGAATTTAATTCCATGTACTGTTACAATAATGTCCTCTAAAATGCCACTCGGCCTCTTGATCGATCTGTCAACAAATTGAAGGATCATCCTGGTTGATCTAAGAGGTCTTAACCCAAACTCGGTGAGTAGAGAGGATGGCATGAGATTAATGGAGGAACCGTTATTTAAAAGAGTGTGATCAATTTCTTGATCAAATTTATGTCATTGGATGTGAAGTACTCCCTTATCTTTCTTTTTGGACAAGAGGTTGTTAATGGCATGAACTGTGGCCATGGTCAAGATATGTTTTTCTGTCTTCTTTCGTCTATTCTGCTTGATATAAAGCTTTTGAGTACATGCTTCTTTCATTCCCTTTTTTAACTGCAGGAATGTGCTCCATGGTCTTAAGGAGTGGCATCTCTAAAATGATGTTCTGTAAGATCTCTACTACTCCAGGATCAGATATGTTGTTTTTAATTTTGGATTTTTTGGTTTTATTCAACGCAGACGTAAATGACACATAATCAGAAGAAACATTCAAATGCTCATTTTGATTTTGCAAAACAGAATCAGTCTGTACAATGCTATCCACGACTGTTGAAATGATGGTGGTGGTGTGATGAATCTCCATTTATCACCTTTATTCTATCATTTTGGCCTTAAAACCCCTAGTAAATGCATGTAAATACCTCTAGTTTGCACAAGTTAGCATCCATGCATTGTTGTGCAAATATTGTATAAAATACTATTTTTAATGCCAAAATTATAGAATAAAGAAAAGAAAAAGAATAAAATATCGAAGATACCTAAACCCCAAGACCTAGGCATCTCGATGACTAGGTCGATAAGGAATAAAGTAGGGGGAGATAAGGGCCATTTATACAATAAAATTCCATTTTATTATTTCATTATTTATTCATTTTGGGACCCATTTTATTTTCCACTTTTTACTTCAAATAAAGAACCTTTGTACATGAAAGTTGTAGATAATAATATGTAGAAAAATACAAAATCAATTTCATGCAAAAAAATATACGAATAAAAGTTACACTCTAAATAAAATTCTAAAATCCCAACTTCCCAGACCCATATCTCTCAAATAAAAACTCAAAATATATCAAAACCACCTTTAATTGTATATAACTTCTAATAAGCATTTTAATGAAGGTGGTTTCATATTTTTTGGAGTTAAGGTGTGAATGTTAGGTTTTAGACCTCTATTGTATAATATACCCGATTAAAAATTCATTTTTATTTATTCATTTTTATTTTCATAAGTTTATACTTCTATAATTTTGAAAATATTATTTAGAATACATGTACATATTAAAACTGTAATAAAACACTAAATAAAACATTAAAATAAAATAATGTATATAATACATAGACGAAATACCTATTAGTATACCTATATAATATACACCCCTATTTATTTTAGTATACATATAACATCATAAAAATATAATAAAAATATATTTGTGTACCTAAAAATAAGCTATAGATATATAAAATAAGAGAATAAAATAATAAAATAAATTATACAAAAAAATAAAATAGTCAAAATATAGATGAATATACCTATGAATAAACCCCTAAAAATTAACTACTAATAAGTAACCTCAAAAAATAAATAAAAATCATCATAAAATACTACATAAAATAATAAATAATTTTTATTTTATAATAAAAAATAATAAAATCAAACAATATTTTTAAATAATTATTTTTTTAATAAAGAGGCAGTTTTGTCATGTAGTACGCCTACGTGGATTAATCACAACGCTCTATTCGTTGACTCCAGTCATCTCCTCTTCTTTTAGCTCGGACTCTTGTCAGAACCTCGAGACCCTCTTCTCCGATTTTCCGATGGCTCCCTGATGTTCCTTCCACCTCGAGCGCTTCACAAAAATCTCTCACCTCACATCTGTCTATCTCGCAGGATCATTAGATCCCCTCAATCTGCCTCGAATACGTCAATAATTGTCGCAAAAGATCACTCGAGCTCATTGTCTATAAATAAAATTTCCCCTTCCGCCTTCTTCTTTTGACCCCTCTTGGAGCTCCTAAGTGCAGTCTCGTGTGTGTACATGAATCACCGATGACAACGATGACTTCCCCAGCGATTGGAAGCAAAGGAGCAAGGATAAGGGGAGATCCACGACGGCGTGCTGGCACATCCTGCTCCCTACCGACCACAACAGGTATAAGAACTGTGGATATTAAATTCTAGTTAGATTTTTATATCATCTTTTCATTCCAGTAATTAGTTTAATGCTTAATCAAGTAGGTTAGCTTAAATCCCAAACTTTAGGTTCACCGAATCCACTGGGTCTTCGATCGATTCACCGTGATTCCACCCCGTTCTGACCCCCATTTTTGCCTCACTTCATTCCCCATCACTTTCTTCGTCTAATCGATCCATTCCGACCCCCTAATCCTTGCTTCATCAGTGAATCAGGGCCCTTCTGCCACCGTATGTCGGAGCCCCATCACCCACCTCATTCTTTGTGCTTTCCATCTTCACGCCTAGTGGAGGCGCACCCCCTCAAGCCGAACGTCTCCTCCATGCAGGTTATGCGCTCAGAGGAGCATGTCAGGGCTTAATTCAACTTGCCTTGAGGTTCTCCAGGTCTTTGATCCTCCTCGAGCTCGCCAGGCCTCTCCTCTGAGTCCTGGACCTTCAAGCGACCATCATCAGCTGCGAACAACTCCCCAAGAGGTGTAGTGCTAATCACCATTTCAGGAGACCACCAGAGGGAGGAGGAATCAGCGATTGAAGGTAAGGAAGCCATCTATTCTTCCCTATTCTTCGTGAATAGCAGCAACCGTAGGATGGAGGCACCCCCTCCAGTTCTTATCCCAGCCTTTCGATCACGCCATGCTCCAACCACCTAATGAAGTCCAAGATCGAATCTGCACCACAGATCGACGAAGGGGTATCACACTTCCATGTGATGCCACGTGTCTAAGTGAAAGGAGGAGGATCGTTCGATCATGCGCATAAAGGGGTAATTTGCAAACCATGCCCTGCTCTTTTTGTATTTATTATTTAGTCCTGAAAATAAAATGTGAAGTTTTAAATTAAATGGAGAAATTGCATGTAGACCCTTGTACTTCGTGTATATTGTATACAAGTCCATGTCTGGTCACCTCACATGTCATCCCATGTGAGGTGACCATTTTGCACATATATCCCTGTAACATTTTGTATTTATGTTTGGTTTAAAAAAATGTAAAGCATATTTTATATTTTGGGTTAATTTACGCAGAGGTCCTTGCAAATTTATTTATTTGCATGTATGCCCCTACAAGCTTATGTATTTTGGTACTTGGATTTCATTTATTAAAAATAGCACCCTAGCTCCTAAAATCGTGCAAAAATAGGGTTATATGCTTGGTAGCATGTTCTTTCATGCCACATATTTTTTACATTTTTGGTCATTTTAACCATTTATTGAAATCAAAAAGAGCCCTTCTTTAAACTGTCTAACTTATAAAATACCAAAAAAATATGAAAACATTTTGAAAAATTCCAAAAGAATTAAAAATGGAAAAAGAAAAAGCTTAAACTTTGAAAACCCCAAAAATCCTTCATAAAAATCTAAAAAATCATTAAAAAAATCCTAAAATATGTTTTTCTTTTTTATAATTTTCTTTATATAAATATTTATATATTAAAATTTATTTGAGTAACTTCGGACCTTATTTACTATTTTCAAAATTCAAATCAATTTCGAATATTTATTAAATCCCTACTTTGGGATATTTATGACTTTAAAAATATATAAAAATTAGCAAAAATTATAGAAAAATATAAAAACATCAGAAAAATATATAAAATCCAAGAATATTTTATTTCTTATATTTTGACTCTTTTATGCATATCTACAATTATATTTGCTTAGGTTGTGTATATAGCCCTATATGTTGTTATATTATATTTATATATATATATTTGAAAATATAAAAAGAAAATATAAAAAATAAAACCAAAAACCAAAATGTAAAATATAAAAACAAAAATCCATAAAAAATAAAAAATATCAATCAAAAAGCACCAAAAGATATATGTGTATACGTGATAAATGACATGGTTGTATATAAACATTTTGTTCACAAATAACTATAAGCTACCATAATTTCTCTCTGTGGTTCGACCTCTACGTACTTACTTGTTATACATCTAGTAGTAGAGAGAATAATAAATTTTATCTCACTTTGTGCTATTCATTGCTTTTATTTATTTGATGGGTTATTTGCTGATTAATCAGGGTCTTCTGAGTGGTCGACACATCGACTATGATTTTGCTTTGTGAAATCGTACGACCCTCGAATGATCCTGGTTATCAGATGGAGCCATTATCGGGAGGGTAATGAACGTAGCTTATTTTTGTCATTTATTTTGTGTAGTCATTTGCTCTTATTCATTGATTTATTGATGAAAATAATAATTGATTTATTTTGCTTATAATCATTAAATTATTCTTTGTACATAGCATATTTTGATTATCTGTGCTAATATGAATTTGTGACTTTGTTGCGAGGGCCCGCCATGCGAGGATGGCTTCTTAGGAGGACGATGCAACCAAGTTTGGTGGAGGCTGGTCTTCACCCATTGACCAGTTGGAGGGGCTACAAAGGAAGCAAAGAAAGAAATTTAGCATAGAAGTAGCTTAATATCATTTATGTATTTATTGGTGATAGAGAGACCTTTTAAATTTGTAATAATTAAGACTTTTACTCTATTCTTCACAATGAGTTCCAGTACCCAGTGTCTGTTCACCTGGGGGTCTCGTCGCAGTTTTCCATGCTTTCTCGCCTTCTTTTATGTTATTTCCCGCTGTTTTGAGTTTTCTGCCTTATTTTCATTTATTTTGTACACATGAGACCTTAGATTGTAGGTTGTTTATCTCAGAAATCAGGTCCAAACTCTAATAAGAATGCATGTTCCTATAGTATCTTACGTTTGAATCTAGTCAACTTAATAACCGTTAATTATTTGGATTTGAGATCACATGTCGAGAGAGGTCATATACAGCGCTTGCAGGACCCGTTGTGGCGGGCACCGATCGGCATCGAAGATCGGGCCTTGGTCTCATTTTTGAATAACCAACAATTGGTTCTTCACAATTAATGGTAGCTACTATTTAGGGGATTTTGTCAATTTCACATCTCCATATAGATAGGTTTATAAATTCTGTTTTGCATACCGCATGGAGAGAGCTGGGAAGCACTGTAAGTCCTCTAACTCAGCATGCATCATTAGATTCAATGGTGAGATTTCCAGCATAGAATCGACTTCCACGGCTTTTTCACTATCTCCCTCTTATTTTGAGAACCTAAGACTTAAATGAAAATCTACACAAATGATAGGCGCGTGTATGCAAATAGATCCAAAAAATGTGAGAACCCAAAACTTAAAGCAAGGGGACTACTAAATAAACTTTGACCTTAATTAAAATGTGTAATGGACTTTCATTGTCTTAGGTTCATAAAGCCCTCATTGATTTCAGGTACATTAAGAGGGGACAAAAACCCCTCCCATGAGTGAGGCACGACTCGCTAAGGATTAGAGCCCAAAACCCAGTCTGTAACTATCTTGTGTATCGCATGGATTTCCGAAGGAATGGTGCTTCTATGTACGTGACCGAGTAGGGCCTTATCAACAATGGTGTTCCCACCTTGTGCGGAGTATCGACATGGTCTGAAATACTGAGCTTAGGCCATGCCTTCACGAGGGTGTCTGTCTCATCGGTTTGTGTTCGAGTATGTTCTTGCATGCTCACGGGTGATTCCGTTACTAGCGAGGACCGAAGTAGCGGTTTAGCCTATAGGCTTCCTCTCCCTATTTCTTTGGCTGAGTAGGGATCCAGGAAGGGTTACACGGATCTCAAAAAGTGCAGACTACATGTTACAAAGGAGGAGGACAAGTAGGAGATACTTTTCTGGCAGTACTCTCTCTCTTATAGGGTTAGTGTGCTAAGGCCTTATTACAAGATATGCCTGAAATAACAACTCTAAAACTGAAAAGATAATAAATAATCGAACCTTTACGGCTTCATATGGCGTGAGTTGGTGAAACCAAATTCTGTATTGTGTTTGTACGGATCTAGATTAAGGTTCAAAGATCAAGTCCCGTGCATTTGCACAAAATTTGTCATATGTGTCTTCCTTTTGACCCCCGCTCAGTTTGAGTATTTCTATTATTTTACACTCTATTTTATTCCTCGTTGACCACTGTATCTTTCCTCCTGCATCGATCTCCTTTTTGATTCATGATGGTGATCTATGGATGGCTTAGTTGGGACTCCGCCGACACCCACATCGATTCCATAGACTCGACATCGTTAATAATTCGAGGAGATTCCCGAGAATCTGATCCGGACTTTGCGGGTCGATCTCCAGACTCCTTGTCTTCTTTCTACCCACCCACTAAACTGGGATTACCTTTATCCCACCTTCTCCGTTGTGAGTGAGAGTCAATTACAGTCTACATCTTTTTCACTCACAACACTCTGGGATTGATTATAATTCTAGATGCATCTTGGTAGTTGAAATTCAATTGTAAGTGGTCTGATTAGGAATTTTTCACATTTCAGATAGAAGCCATCCTCAGTCTTGGATCCTAACATAGAATCCATATCTTCAAACTCAGACCATGAAATGGCTCCCCAAGGAAAGGGCAGGGGTCAACAACTACCTTCCCAACCTGAGCAAGAATAGATGCGGGATCAAAATCATGTGAACATTCAACTATTGGCATCTATCCAGGCCATCCAACAACAGCTGACAGAGCAGGCCCTAGCACAAACTACATTCTAGGACATGCTAAAATGATGTCATGAACAAACAAGCAGGAGGAGGAGACAGACCAACAGGAGGGGAGGTGGGCCCCTTGAGGATCCCGATGAGGAAGAACCAGAATAAGGGAGGCAGAAACCCATGCTTAAGGAGACATATAATCCTGGAGACAACCAGATGACTGAGTGGATACACATCCCACCAGTGCATGCTCACTTCGAGCTCAAGCCTCAATTCTTGGCCCTTCCACTATCTTTCCATGGGAACACTAATGAAGATCCCTACATTCACCTGCAGCAATTTTCATGCATCTACCATACTACCCACTACCCCAATGTTCCTTTGGACGTAGTGAAGATGATGGCATTCTCCTTTAGTCTACAAGACAAAGACTTCTATTGGGTCAGTCATTTGGGAAAGGTTGTGACAACATGGGAGGAATTGAAATCCGCTTTTCTGCATAAATTCTACCCTCTCGGTCATCTCAACCAGATGCGAGCCAAGATCAGTAACTTCTCTAAGGGTTCCCACGAGACCATTCATGAAGCCTGAGAGAGATTCACAGACCTACAAGAAAAGTGCCCCCACCACGAGATACCAAGGACCAGCTTGGTCCAACACTTCTTCGGGGGGCTGAATGTAGAGAGGCAAAGGCTCGTTGATGCAGCCTATTTGGGGACCACATTTCAATAAGGATGAAGATGTTGTATGCCATATTTTAGAAGAAATGACCAAAGGAGAGGCCTCCCTCTCTTCATACTGCGCATACCAGAAACAACCTCAAATCCTCCAGAAGCAAGTCCATATGGTAGCTTCTCGTGAGGCAGAGAGATATGCGAGCTCCAATCTTAGCATCATCGGGGGCCATCTCTCAAAGGTTGACATTATTGAAAAGTGATCACAGGATCTTGAAAAGCTCTATGTGATTGAGAAGAGGACGCAACACCTAGATAAGGTGGACCGGATCACCAAGTAGTTGGAGCTACCGGTAAGCACCATCAGTTTTGTCTAGTCAGCGACACCATCTACAGAGACTCCAGCTGAAAAGAAAGATGAGCCAACACCGCAACAATAACCTTAGTCAAGTTAGCAGCCACCGGCAGTCCATCACGTATACTACGTGCAGGCGCCCGATCAGGGCCCGCCGCAACAGCAGATGGTAGTCTACCAGCCATACTTCCTTCCATCTTCTGATCCAGCCTTTCCACCACCACCCCTGATTCAAGAAGTCAATGGTGTATGGAGCAATGATGCACAGTTATCCCGTCCTACCGGACACCCGCAGGGCCAACCACAAGCCAACATGGCCTACCACTAACCTCAGGGTGGTCATTACCAGCAGTCCTCTCAACCACAGCCTCAGTATCACCAACCTCCACAGTACCAAAACCAATGGAGGCAGAATCAGTAGTATCAGCAGCCGCAGTACCGCCAACCTCAGCCCTACCACCAGTATGTGGTTGCACCATCTCAGCAGTACCCTCCTCCCTCCTACCATCAGTACCAGCTTCCTCCTCCTCCTCAACACCACAAGCAGTCGCATCCTCAGCTCCCAAACACTCAGCAATAACATGGTCTGCATGATGAACCTTCTGAGCGAATCCCGTGAACCCTACTCTTGATTGCTTGGTCCAACTTGTAAAAGGCCTAACAGATATGACGAAGAAGCTAGACGACTTGACTGCCACCAAAACTTTCATTCCAACACGGGTCGAAGCTAATCCCAATAGCTTCAAAAGAAAAGAGCAGTTAGAATGTGATGTCCAATATGCGCTTGTAGAGTCAGATGATTGTAATATTGTTTTATCTAATGTTGTCACTCTCAGAAGCGGTAGGACTTTGCCTCTGTCTACCACAAGCCACAGGAAGAAGAAAGCTTCGACAGGTGAATTGTCATCTTCTGCATCAGTCGTGCCAACGACATGGATGGGTGAGGAAGAAGAAGAAGGAGGAGCCATGCCAGCTGCCATTCACCTCCACCACCATCAGCAAAAACACCAAAAAAATCAGAGAAACCCAAAAGACAAATAAGATGTTAGTAGCCAAAGTGAAACAGAGACAACCATGGAGGAGCCGCCAGCCGCAATCGATCCTACACCAGCCGACGAAGTGGAGGCCCCACTTTTTGCTTGTCCACCAGCACCAGCATCTCAGTCTCTAGCTTGTACCCCTTTTTGTGAACCAGATGTACAGAATATTATGGACAAAGACTCTGTTGTAAATAAGAACTCTATTACCGATTTCAGTACTATAAATATTCCTTTTCTTGAAGTAATAGAAAACTCGAAAAAAATGCAAAAAGAAAAAAGGCATCATCTAATCCTGGAGTTGTGGATATCATCAATAATTTGACTGTTGAGATTCCTTTAATAAAGGTCATGGGATATATGCATGCTGTGATGAAAGGTTTGAAAGAGGCATATACAAACAAGCGTCGACCAACACACAACAACAGACGCCGATAGGTAGAGAAGAACGTTGTCACCATGGCCACATTTGTAGCTATCAACAATCTTCCGCAGAAAAAGCAAGACAAAGGAGTGTCTTTGATCAGTTGCGAGATTTTTGATCAAATTTTCGAGAGAACATTGCTTGACAATAGTTCTTCCATCAACCTCCTGCCATTTTCATTATTGCGAGAATTTAGGCTAGGTCCTCTCAAGAAGGCACGAATGATCCTTCAGTTTGCTAATCGATCCATCAAGCGACCTCGAGGTCTTTTGGAAGACGTTGTGGTAAAGGTACAGGACATGTAGTTTCCAGTTTATTTTGTAGTCCTATATATGGACTCCCTCGCATCTTTACTCTAGACTCCTATCATCCTAGACCAACCATTCATGTGCACTTCAGAAGTCGTGGTTGATTATGGGTCTGGAAAGATCACCTTCAGCTCGGGCAACAACAGAATTACTATAGACATGATCAGCGAGCCTAAAGTCGTAACTAATAAGGGTCATTCAACACCGTCTTAAGTAGACTGTGACTTCATTACAGAGATCAGAGATACACCACTTTCTTTGAACGATCCATGGACATATGAAATCCTCCCTCTAGAGGAGAACATGGAAATCATAGTGGACGCAAGCTTCGATGACAATTAGGAGACAGAGTCCAATTTGTTGATGCATCTTTTTGATTCTGATGATTCACTCCAGCCTCAACACAATGAATCCATGCAGATCTGTTCAACACATTGTCATAACATCAATAAAACACTGAGGCTTGCATTACCTCCAGAGTTCAGGCAAAACATCCTCCAACCAGCACCGTTTTAGAGGTGACCAAGAAGCCGACCAGATCAGAACCGAAACTAAAGCCACTACTAGCAGGCCTGAAGTACGCTTTCCTTACGGGTGTAGAAAATATGTATCTGGTCATCATCATCAGCAGGATGACCCTGGAGAAAGAAATCTCGACTCCTCGAGGTTCTAGAGAAGAACCGCAAGGCACTTAGTTGGCATGTTTCATATCTCTGCAGGATAAATCCTACGATGTGCTCACACCACAATTACCCGGAAGAAGATGCCAAACCATCCCATGAGTTTCAATAGAGACTGAACCCAAATCTGAGGGGCGTCGTCATGGAGAAAATCACGAAATGGTATGATGCATGCTTCATTTATCCCATCTCTGACTCCAAATCGGTAAGCCCCCTGCATGTAGTTCCAAAGAAACCAGGGCTTACTGTGGTAATAAATGACAGAGGAGAGGATATATCTACTCGAGTACCGACATCCCCTCCATAATAGAGCCGCAAGATCCTCCACTAAGCAGTGCACCCATCACAGATACCTTTCCCGACGAGTCAATTCTGGCAGTGGATTCACTCCCTTGGTATGATGATATTGTCAACTACCTCGTCTCAAGTGTAGTTCCATAGGAATGGACTAAGATTCATAAGGAAAAATTCTTATCAACGATCCATTTCTACTAATGGGAAGATCCTCTATTATTCAGGGAAGGAACGGATTGTATTTGGCATAGTTGCATTCCTCAGGCGGAGAAACATAGTGTCCTCGAGCATTGTCACTCGCTAGAATCTGGTGGATACTATTTAGGACACAAAATGATAGCAAATATATTGTAGTGTAGCCTCTGATGGCCTACATTATTTAAGGATGGAGCAGCATTTGTCAAATGATGCACTGATTGTCAGCGATTGAAAGGCACCCTTACAGCCAAAGATTCCATGCCCTTGAAGATCATTCATATTGATGATGTATTCAATGCTTGGGGGGATCCATTTCATGGGACCTTTCCCAAACGGTTAGGGATACGACCACATCCTTCTTGTCATTGATTATGTGAGTTGTTGGGTTGAAGCTATCCCCACTCGAGCTGCAAACAACCAAACAGTATGCTGCTTTCTGAAAGAAAACATCATTTCACGATTTGGGATTCCAAAGGTACTTATATCAAACTGGGGTAGTCACCTCATAAGCAGATAGGTCAAGAAGCTAACGAAGGAGTACAACATTGAGCACCGTGTCACATATCCTTACAATTCTCAGAACAATGGTATGAAAGAATTATCTAACAGAGAAATCAAGATGATACTTCAAAAGCTTGACAAGCCGGACAGGAAAAATTGGTCCCAACTTTTGGACTCAGTCCTTTGGGCATATCGAACCGCTTACAAGTCTCCATTGGGCATGTCTCCCTATCACCTTGTGTATGGAAATCCATGCCACCTGCTAGTGGAGCTGATTCATAAATCATTGTGTGCAGTTAACATCTGTAATTTGGACTGACAACAAGGCAGTCAGAAGAGGAAATAATATCTGAACAAGCTCCTGGAATTTCGATACTATGCATATGATAACACATTGATGTACAAGGAGAAGGTAAATCACTGGCATGATCAGTACATCAGACGAAATACCTTCAAAGCTGGACAGAAAGTGTGGTTATTTGATACAAAGTTGAAGATCTTCTCGAGAAATGGAAATGGCCATTTCAAGTTCGAGAAGTGCGTGACAATGGAAGCATTGCGATATTAGAATTGTCTCCTAACACACAACCATTTGTCGTCAACAATCAATTACTGAAGCCCTACCTCGAGCATGACACTTTCTTGGCTGTTGTTGACTCTATCCAAGTATTGTGCTCTGACAATACATCCACAACAGTAGAAGCATCAAAAGATTTAGATAATGCAACTCAAAAACTTTTGCTTTAAGCTTTTATCTTTTCTTCTTTTCTTCTTTTTGTTTTCAGCTTTCGTTATCTATTTAAAAAAAGGTATATAAATAAAAATAGGTGTATCAACCCTTCTTGTCAGTCTTCTATACTTAGGTATACTTTGTCCTAAGTATAGGGGGGTGTGCACTCCAATTCATTTCATTCTTTGATCCTATTCCCGGTCTCCTTTCTTGTCTATACTCAGGGATATCTTACCCTAAGTATAGGGGGAGACAACCTGAGCTGAGGTTTGTTCATTTCCCACTCTTGACCCTCCCTTACTTATGTACAGTCTGCTATACTTAGGACTTTTTGATCCTAAGTATAGGGGGACAGTCAACATCTCGTTCATTCATTCCTTCATTCGTTATTTCTAGGCTTTTCTATACTCAGTACGAGTTATATCTTCTCTTTTTCTCTTAGATCTATGAGGGCATATCTCAAGTTAAGTATAGGAGGATCATATATACTATGTATATACTTTAGCCATAACTCGTACTTTCGTATCTTCAAATAATAATTATGCCTAAGATACCTTCTAAAACACAACACATATCGCATTAAATTCATTCAAATCACATACTAAAAAGATGCTTATATTTCTTCATATTCTTTCTACATACTGATTAATAAATCATGTGAAAACACTTATGAAATATGTTTGAAAAATATTTTGAAAATCCTTTTGGAAAATCTTTTGAAAACTGTTTGGAAAATATTTTATAAAGTCTGTTCAACCTTTTTGAAAATAGTTTGTTTGAAAATTTTCTTTTTTTATGTGAAATAAAATGTTTGAAAAATGATTTGAAATTGGTTTGAAAAAAATTGGTTGCAAAAATATTTTAAAAAATCTATATATACTGTTTGAAAAACCTTTGCAAAATGATTTTCAAATATTTGTAAATATTTGCAAAAAATATTTGTAAAAATTAATTTGGACTATAGTTTTCCAAAATTGTTTTTAAAATTTGTTTTCAAATAAGTTTGAGGAATAAATACATCACACTAAATTTCTTTATCAACTGTACATATATAGTTCTATAAAAATTGACCACTTACCCGTTGTAATTTCCTAAAAACCCTAACTCTTGCAAATATAATATGCATCCCCATGTATATATTTGTACCTAGTTTTTATCCAAAATCTTTTATTTTCAATAGAATCACAAAATCATTTACAAAACTAAAATACCAAAAATATTTGCAAAATCTTTTTGAAAAATACCAAAAAATACATATGCATCATCTTTTTCAAAAATCCATAAAAAATTTAAAACTTTGAAAATTGTATTTCAAAAATATTTTTCATTGCATAGCATTCGTATGTTACGTATTGAGTTTGATAATTGAACAAGTCTAAGTAAAATCCAAAGATTGGAGCTTGGTTGGACCTTAAATCTATCTAATAACAGGAACCTTATAGGAGCTGGAATTGAGGTACTCCTGGTCTAGTTGACTTAATTCTTTGAGAATTATGAGACTTGGTTCAATGGATTCTTGACTGCCTAAGTAGAATATTTTGGAGCACACACATGACTCTTGTCGATAATGACCTAACTTGGACGTATGCACCTTTCACTTGGCTCAACTCAATTGGAGTGGTGAGGGGATTGGATTTGCCGGTATGAGATGTAAGTGGAAATATTTGTCCTCGTCTAGAGAGGGAAGTGCACCCCAACCTGTCCAGTAGCGTAGATGTCTAAAGATAGGAGAGTGTGGGATGCAATAATGCTTCAAAAGAAGGATATTCTACTGGCTCAAGAGGAAAAACTCCTTATGCAAATGTTGTTGTACATAGTATTTAAAAAACTCCAAAAAAAGTGGACAAGCCTGATTGAAAATAAAATGCCTGTCGGAGTGTATATATTTGAATATTCAATAAGCAAGCTTGAGCTTTAAAGTCGAATCATGTGAGCCTGCAACTGGATGACTTGACTATACTGGTCTTTCATACTAGAATAGGTAGCTACACTTGCTACCGTCCATTCTTCTCTTCACCACCTCATCTTGAGATGGTTGTCACTTGAACTTAGAAGGGAATACCCTGCTCCTTGAGGAAGGAGTTGCTGGATTGGGAAATCACTGGGTTGTCATGCTGGAGAAGTCAGTCTCTTTGTCATTTCAGTTGGAGAGAGCCACTATCACATACATTGTACGAGTCAGATTCATAGTCGTAAGGGTTTGCGTATGAGTTGAAGTATTCTGACATGGATATTGAGGAGACTTGAGCAGAGTTTTGGGATTCTCGAAGGATGTTGTATTTCAAATCCAATTCCTAATAAGGTTTCACCCGCACTAAAATTCCAACGGTCCGACTTAAGGTCCAAACTTTAATTTTGTGAAGACAAGTTTGAAAATTAAACTTAATCCATCTTTCTTTCTTTTTCTTTTCTTTGTTTTTCTTTTCTGCACTTATTGCATAAGTGTTTGCTAGGGACTAGCAAAGACAAGTATAGGGGGTGATGAATCTCCATTTCATAACCTTTATTCTATCATTTTGTCCTTAAGACCCTAGTAAATGCATGTAAATACCTGTAATTTGCACAAGTTAGCATCCATTCATTGTTGTGTAAATATTGTATAAAATATTGTTTTTAATGCCAAAATTATATAATAAAAAAAGAAAAAGAATAAAATATTGAAGATATTTTATGACCCTAAACCTCGAGACCTAGGCATCTCGATGACTAGGTTGACAAGGAATAACGTAAGGGGAAATAAGGGCCATTTATACAAAAAAATTCCCTTTTATTATATTATTATTTATTCATTTTGGGACCCATTTTATTTTCCACTTTCTGTACTTCAAATAAAGGAACTTTGTACTTGAAAGTCGTAGATAATAAAATATTGAAAAATACAAAATTGATTTCATACAAAAATAATATACAGAATAAAAGTTACACTCTAAATAAAATTCCAAAATCCCAACTTCCCAGAACCATATCTCTTAGTACCGAGCTTCTTTCTTCCATATCAAGTCAAATGTGAGATTTCTTTCTTCAGCGATATGCACGTTCCCATCATATATATGCTACTGACTTCTTCATGTATATGCTTGTTCGCTTACTTTCATTTTTCCAATGGGGAAAGTAGGTCCTACTAAGGGCTAAAGACCTACTAGTGTGGTGGGTCTTGGATAGTCTAATGTAAATTACAGGTTCTGGGGTGTGGTTAGGGCACCCAGTTCCTTCACATGTCTTCATCTTGCTTGGTTTGTGTAGTTGCGGTTACCTTACCGAGCTATACAACCTTATTCTTCTTTGAAATAGATCTGTGGATTGGGGTTTTTGACTCTTCTTCCGGGTAGTACGTAACATGTGGTCAGTAGAATATCTTCTCTTTCTCTCATCCTACTCTACTGTGACCTCAACTTCCAAGTGTTGGATCAATTAGTTTCACACAAGCTAGGTATGCAGTCCTACGCCTAGTTCCAAATCATCAAGAGGATTTCCTGACTTTTCCATCATAATGATGTCATAGTGATCATTTATCAAAGAACGACTTTGTTTATCAAATGATTGAACAACTAGGATCATTTTACTTATGGTACGTAGTTGATATTCATCAAAAGTCTCTAATTCATTATGAGTTCAATAGATCAAGTTTTGCAGAAAGACGGATATTTCTTGCTCATTATAAGACAATTACTTATTCACAAACCTCGTGTGGGGCTAATAGTTTGAATTTAATAAAAGCTCAAAATATATCAAAATCACACTTTAATTTTATATAAATTTTAATAAGCTATTTAATGAAGGTGGTTTCATATTTTTTGGAGTTAAGGTGTGAAAGTTAGGTTTTGGAACCCTATTGTAAAATATACCAGATTAAAATATTCATTTTTACTTATTCTTTATTATTTTCGTAATTTTATACTTTTTTAATTTTGAATTATTATTTAGAATACATGTATATATTAAAACTAGAATAAAACACTAAATAAAACACTAAAATAAAATAATGTATATAATACATAGACGAATGCCTATAAGTATACCTATATAATATACACCCCTGTTTATTTAGTATACAAATAACATCATAAAAATATAATAAAAATATATTTGTGTACCTAAAAATAAGCTATAGATATATAAAATAAGAGAATAAGATAATAAATAAATTATACAAAATAAAATAAAATAGTCAAAATATAGATGAATATACCTATGAATAAACCCCTAAAAATTAACTACTAATAAATGACCTCAAAAAAATAAATAAAAATCATCATAAAATACTACATAAAATAATAAACATTTTTATTTATAATCAGAAATTAATAAAATCAATTAATATTTTAAATAATTATTCTTTAATAAAGAGGTAGTTTTCTCCTGTAGTGCACATATGTGGACGAATCACAGCGCTCCATTCGTTGACTCTGGTCAACTCCCCGTCTTTCAACTTTGACTCTTGTCAGAACCTCGAGACCCTCTTCTTCTCCGATTTTTCGATGCCTCCCTGATGGTCCTTCCACCTCGAATGCTTCACAAAAATCCCTCACTTCACATTTGTCTGTCTCGCAGGATCATTAGATCCCCTCAATCTGCCTCGAGCACGTCAAAAATTGCCGCCTAAGATCACTCAAACTCACTGTCTATAAATAAAACTTCCCCTTCCGCCTTCTTCTTTTGATCCATCTTGGAGATCCTAAGTGCATCCTCGTGTGTGTGCGTGAATCACCGATGACAGTGGCGGCTTCCCCGTAATTGGAAGCAAAGGCGCAAGGAGAAGGGGAGATCCACGACGGTGCTTCGACACGCCCTTCTCCCTGCCGACCACAACAATTATAAGAGCCACAAATCTTAATTTCTAGTTAGATTTTTATATCAACTTTTCAATCCAGTAGTTAGTTTAATGCTTAATCAAGTAGGTTATCTTAATTCCCAAACTTTAGGTTCGCTGGAGCCATTGGGTCTCCGGTCGATTCACTGTGATTCCACCCCATTTCAACCCCCATTTCTCCTCACTTCTTTCCCCATCGCTTTCTTTGTCTAATCGATCCGTTTCGACCCCCTAATCCTTAATGGATAAGCAAATCGTGGCTCTTCTGCCACCGTATGCCAGAGACCCATCGCCCACCTCATTCTTTGTGCTTTCCAGCTTCACGCCTAGTCGAGGAGCACCTCGTAGAGCCACATGTCTTCTCGGTGCAGGTTACGCGATCAAAGGATCTCGTTTGGGCTCAATTTGACTTGCCTTGAGGTTATCCAAGTCTTCGATCCTCCTCGAGCTCGCCAGGCCTCTCCTTTGAGTCCTAGACCTTCAAGAAACCATCATCAGACGTGGACAACTCTCCCGGAGGTGTAGATCCAATCGCCATTGCAGGAGACCACTGGAGGGAGGAGGAATCATCGATCGAAGGCATGGAAGCCATCTGTTCTTCCTTGTTCTTCGTGGACAATAGCGACCGTCGGATGGAGGCGCCCCCTCTAGTTCTAATCCGGTCGTTCGATCATGCCACACTTCAGTCATTAGATGAAGTCCAAGATCGAATCCCCACCACAGATCTGCGAAGGGGTATCAATATCACACTTCCAGGTGACACCATGTGTCTAAGAGAAAGGAGGAGGACCGTTCGATCGCGTGCATAAAGGGTTAATTTGCAAACCATGCCCAACTCTTTTTGTATTTATTATTTAGTCCTGTAAATAAAATGTGAAGTTTAAATAAAATGTGGAAATTACATGTAGACCCTTGTACTTCCTGGATATTGCATATAGGTCCATGTTATGTCACCTCAAGTGTCGTCCCACGTGAGGTGACCATTTTACACTTATATCCCTAGAACTTTTTGTATTTATATTTGGTCCATAAAAAATGTAAAGTATGTTATATATTTTGGTTTAAATTGCACAAAGGTCCCTGCAGATTTATTTATTTGCATGTACGCCACTGCCAGCTTATGTATTTTTGGTGCTTGGATTTCATTTATTAAAAATAGAACCCTAGCTCCTAAAATCGTGCAAAAATAGTGTTAGATATCTGGTAGCATGTTCTTTCACGCCAAATATTTGTTTTGCATTTTGGGCACTTTAACAATATATTAAAAATCAAAAGAAACCCTTCTTTATACTGTCTAACTTATAAAATACCAAAAAATATATAAAAACATCTTGAAAAATTCCCAAAAAAATATATATTGCTTATTTTACTATATTTTGACTATGACAAAAAATCACTAAAAATGGAAAAAGTAAAAGCTTAAAAAATGAAAAACCCTAAAATCCTTCATAAAAATTTGAAAAATCATTAAAAAATTCTAAAATATGTTTACTTATTTTATAATTTCTTTATATAAATATTTATATATTAAAATTGATTTGAGTAATTTTGGACCTTATTTACTATTTTTAAAATTCAAATCAATTTCAGATATTTATTAAATCCTTACTTTGGGATATTTGTGGCTTTAAAAAACTATAAAATTTATCAAAAATTCAAAAAAATTACAAGAACATCAGAAAAATGTATAAATTCCAAGAATATTTTATTTCTTTTACTTTGACTCTTTGTATGCATACTTATAATTATATTTGCTTAGGTTTTGTATATTGCCCTATATGTAGTTAAATTATATATATAATATATATGTAAATCTGAAAATATAAAAATAAAATAAAAAAATATAAAACCAAAAAAATTAAAAAAAATAAAAAAATCTATGAAAAATAAAAAATATCAATAAAAACCCACAAAAAGATATATGTGTATACATGATAAATGACATGGTTATATATAAACATTTTGTTCACAAATAACTATAGGCCACAATACTTGCTCTCTGTGGTTAGAACTCTACACACTTGCTTGCTATACATCTAGTTGTAGAGAGAATAATAAATTTTAACTCACTTTGTGCGATTCATTGCTTTTATTTATTCTGTGGGTTATTTGTTGATTAATCAGGGTCTTTTGAGTGGCCAACACATCGACTGCGGTTTTGCTTTATGAAATCATATGACCCTCAAATGATCCTGGTTATCATGGTGGTGAAGAAGAAGATGGTGAAACTACATGCTCGGGTGATGCTACATTGGGTCTCTGCACTGATGGTGAAGAATATGATGTGGAAGGTAAAGCTCTCTCACTAGCTTCATCTCCCAATCCCAACAAATGTGAAGGCAGCTACAATATCCTACCTCTCTTGAGATTAATGGCGTCAGATAAACATGTAAAATCAAGAGCCATACCTGTCTCGAGTGTGGATGGATCATGGGCTACCTGCTCCTTGTATATGAAGTTGTTGGGATTGGCTTCGATCTGTGTTGGAATCAGTGTCTTTGTAGTGGTCAGGTCATCGAGCCTCTGAGTAAGATCATTCATGTTCTTCATCAACAATGCTAACTGATCAAGTGCTGGATTTATCGAAGGTGCCTCAAGATGCTCAATGACAGGCTGTCGCTGAGACTGGTTGTGAGGAGGCTGTTGGTATACGTATTGCTGGTAATGAGAAGGAGGAGGTGTGAATATTGTCCATATGATGCAGACTGCTACTACTGGTAAGGCTATGGAAAATACACAGACTACATCTGATGTTGGCTACGTCTCCATATCTGGAACAAAGGTGGAGGCTAAAAGTGAGGCTGGAACTTCTGGTGCAGGTACGACTGAGGTCTACCTCCCTGAAACTGGTGGGTGCGTCTGACACTGCTAGGAACCCAACTGGCCTTGCCCAGATAGACGGGGCCGATTGCGCTCTCGGTCGAACTAGATACCATTCACCTCCTAAATTATAGGTGGAGGTGGAGATTGCTGCTCAGAAATGTATGGACCTTCCTACTGGTATGGTGCGGTCTGGTGAGAATGCTGCTGAACATGATCAGGGGTCTGCATGTAGTAAATGTGTTGAACTGTGAATGATCCTCCAGTACTCTGTTGGGTGGATGTGGAAGAAGTCTGCTCTTGGGCAGAAGTGTCGGCTGCTGCACTCGCACTCTAGCATGAATTGATCATACTCACAAGAAGCTCCAAATGCTTCATTATATCATCCTGCTTATCCAGGTTCTTTGTCCTCTATTCGTCACTTGGAGCTTCTCCAACTCCTTGGATGTTTTTCTATTATATCTACTTTGGATAGGTGATTTGCTATGATGGTCAGATCTGAACTGTCTGCCCTATCCACTTCATGTGTTTCTGTTATGTTGACAGCTTTGTGGGGTGCTGAAGAAGTAGAAGGAACATGATGCTTCTGGAATGCATGTGAAGAAGAAAGAGTTGTAGAGGTCTCTGCCATCTCCTCAAAAATCTGATATAGGACATCCTCGTCCTTATTGAAGTGACTACCCCCACAAGTAGTATCTACCAGCTTTTAATTTTCATGACTCAAACCTCTAAATAAATTTTGCACAAGGCCTGTCTTTGGAATATCGTGATGGGGGGAATTCTCCGTTAAATCTTTGAATCTTTCCCATGCCTCGTGAATAGGCTAATGGGACATTTGGAAGAAGTTTGCTATCAGTGATCACACTTGGTTGAGGCATCCAAGTGGATAGTATTTGCTTAGAAAAGCAGACCTCAACTCTTCCCATGTAATGACAACTTTTCCTAAATGATTTACCCAATATAGGGCCTTGTCCATCAAGATGAAAGGAAACTCCATCATCTTCACTACCTTTAATGGGATGTTAGGGTAATGGATCGTGCTGTAGATGTGATCGAATTGTTAGAGTTATGCATATGATTCCTCATTGATATTTCCGTGGAATATGGGGAATAATGGTAAAATAGTGGGCTTAATCTCAAAATTCCCATGAACCGTAGGAATTTGAATCCATGTATTTTCTTGTCTCGCTCCTAGATTATAGGATTCTCTAAGTGAGAGCTTAGCCACCAGCTCTAAAGGCTCCTCTCCCCCATTCCCACCTCCTCCATGATTTCTATCCTCCTCTCTCTTGTCTTGCCTCGGCTTGAGAATCATATCTCTCAATGCAGCTTGAAAGTCAGCCTGTTATGTCAACAGAGCTTGAATGGATTGAATGGAGGCTAACATGGTATTGTTGATCTCGGTCTGCTCAGCCATGGATCCTTTTCCCTTAGGTGGCATCAAGTGTACTGTTTTGGTTTTTCCAAGTGTGAACTACATTGGATTAGACTTTAGGAATGATGGAGTCCCAAATGATAGTTCATGATTAGAGTCATTCTTGAATAATGGATTTATTTATGAGGTGAAGGGTGAAGTGGAGAAAGAGGAATACTCGGGAAGTGAGTCTTCCTGAGTAGAAGATGACTAGTTTGGAGTGTGGAATGATTCTACAAAGTTCGAACTAGAAATGCTCCAATCCAACATCTTCGATATGAAGAGGCGAGATGCAAGAACACAAAGGTCAAATAATAAGAGAATGAGAAGAAGGAACAAAGGGCGCGGAGGGATCTCTAACACTAGTCAAACACAATTCAAACTCCAATTCACCAAATGACACAAATGGAGATCGTAAGAGTTACGGTCTTTTATCTTTTCAGTTTTAATGGTGATAATTTCAATCTTGTACAAGAGTTAGCAAGCTGTTAGGTACTAGTATTTCCCTAATGATTGGCCGAATTCTTACGAATAGTTGCATCCATTTTCAGCCAGTATGGGTGTAAGTACGAACTGTAAAACGACTACCTGTGTTACTTAAGGATGGTGCCTTACATAATGTCCTTTAAACCACCCACTATACTAAGGTAAGTACATACTGTGAAATGTCTACCGGTATTCCCTTACTGAGAACTAGTAATCATTTTATTAGAATCAATAGTCTAAATGAAAATATAAAGCTTGGTTTTATCCTTGTGTTCGTCTCTCACTCACTCTGCAAGTAAATTCAAATAATGAGGGGGTTACTCTCCACAAAACAATGATGATTGTCCTTACATTTAGTTTTAGGGTCGAGTTTTCTTTAGCAGATCTGGTTTTATAAAGTTATCACTTTTTTGGATTTTTTCAATGAATTGACTACCGAATTTCCAACTTCCTTTTTAGATTATGTGAGTGAAAAAAAGGGAGGAAGTTGGAAATACCAATATGCGATGAAATTCAATGATGCATGCATGAGATAAGAGATGCGTACCTTGTCGTCGATACTCTACATGTCGGTGATCCGCGCAGAATATTTAAATACATAAAATAAACTAACCTATATGATGCATGAGAAATCTCCTAGCAATAACTTCTATTAGCAGGCAAGAACAAGTCAATTTGACTAAGTCCAAATTATGCTCTACTTTATAGGTGCAGAAATTCTTGTTTAGGGCTTTGGACCTAATTGATTACCTGGATCAAGCAAGTTAATAAAGCATATTACCAAGGGATCACACACATAAAACTGTGTGAAACAAAGAACAAGAAGGAGATGAAAACAAAATCGGTAAGATCCCCCAAGTACAACATCACTTTGCGAAACAGACCCCACACACAAGGTATATAGTGTCCTTTTACAAGACTTTTGAATGAATAAAATGCTAAAATAAATTAATAGTTGTCTACGAAAAGTGCTCCAAATGATTGGTCTCCAAATTTTCTTCTCCTCCTCCTATGCTCTCCTATGGCTTGGTGAAGAATCAAGCCACCTCCTCTTTGCTTGGATGCGCCGGTGCTCCTAAGAATGTCATCCTCGCTCGTCGAGCCCTTGCAAGAAAGAGGAAACAAAAGAATGTTTAAGAGACACATTTTTTTATAAATATGAGCAAACATAATAGAAATGAATAAAGTGAATATGAATAATGAAATGAATTCAAGAAAATATATACAAGGAATGAGTAAGAAAAACAAGTATACACAACCTAAAATAGTAGGTCAAAAAAACCTAACTACCCTTGTCGTGCCTCCCCTACAACGACACCATTTGTCGAGTCGAGAAAATTAAGGGTTCTAAATATTGAAATTAATGTGCACTGTCATTGCAACCCTAAAAATTCCTCAACAAAAATTTATTCAAATCTCAACCAAAAATCAATGATGAAAATGTAGCAAGAGAAATTTGTTATTTAGTTTCCATGTATAGCAAATAGGATCAAACTCAAGGAGGCTACAAAAATCCCGAGGGTTATTCTATGCAATGAAAAATCAAATGAAAAGAATAAAGGAATTTCTATGCACACTATGCTTAGTTTTTGTGTTTTTGAATTTTGTAATTTTTTATGAATTTTAATTTTATATTTTTTATTTAGTTTCATGATTTTAATTTTTTTATTTTTTAGTTTTGCAAAAGATTTTTTATTTTTCAAAATAATGGAATAATTAAAGAAAAATCTAGACCCAAACACTCAATCAAACTTTTTTATTTTCAATTATGTCAAAAATAACCAGAAAATTAAGCAAAAAATATTTTTTGGCTTTTGATAATTTTTTTAATGTTTTTGTAATTTTTAAAGATTTTTCTACAATTTTAAGGCATTTAAATAAATAGAAAATAGGGAATGAAATAAACAGAAAACAAATTGAATGTTTTTGAATTTTTAAAACATCAAATAAACTCAACAATGGATGAAATATATACAATAAGAAGGATTTTATATATTTTCCAAATGGTCATTTTATGACTTTTTTATTTTTAAATGTTTTTTCATGAATTTTTAATGTTCTCAAGATTTTTATGTTTTTATGGTTTTTATGATGAATAAAAATGCAAAATGCCGATAGAAATTAAAATAAATCAAAAGTAGTAAACATGAATTTTTAGATTTTTTTGCATTTTTTGCATTTTTTATTTTTAAATGCAAATCGTGAGTTTTTATTAGGTGTTTGAATTTTAATAAATAATAAAAATGCTAAAAATGCTAAATGCAATTTATGGATGCAAGATGGATATAACATAAAGTTAGAGGAATCTCTGTAGAGATTTTAAAGAGGTTTTGAGAATTTTTTATTTGATTTTTGATATGCAAAACAAATGCAGACTTATAGGGACCTAAACGCAAGTATTTAAAGTTTGCAGACTGAAGATTAATAAGTAAAAAAGTAGCGGGGCAAAATATGTAAATTTCCCAACAAATGTGTGCACAAGCACACGCGTCCCACTGGAAAAGACCAATATGCAAATAATTTAATATCAAGGTCCAAACTTTAACTCAAAAGTACAGACTATATATTGCAAATAACCCAAAAGTCACCTATTACACATGCGATACAGTTCAAGTAGGACTAATATGCAACTAAAATTAATGTGAAGGAAGGAAATGCAATTGTTCAAAAAGTTACAATCAGACACATGTCCTCACAGGGACTTTTTTTAAAATAAAATAAAGACAGGGTGTTGGATGCAAATGTACCCTTTATTGACGTGGCAAGAGGTGCGGATCTGATGCATTTCATCTTTAATCCAACGGTTGAGATGGAATCGTGAGTGGATAGCATCGATCAGAACTGGGTCTTCAATCCACGGTGGTGAATTGGGGGCAAATTAGATGGCCACGATTGAATCTGGGAGCATCATTCTTGATCGTGTGGTTTTGTAGGGTTCTAGAGGAACTGGGAAGAGGGTCTTCCCCATTGAAGTTCAATCGGTTGCAACTCACTTGTTCTCCACCAATCCTCATTCCCGAGCGGTTGAATACACTCATGCTATCTATCCACATCGAATGATGGAGGAGGTGAATCTCGTTGACACTGAATCGAAGTTCTGGAGATCGTGAAAGAAAGTGCTTCAGATGAACCTCCAGAACGTGATTCTCTTTTCCTCATGCGCTCCAGAAACCTTCAATTAATTGGTGATTCTCGAAGGGTCTCCCCAACCACTTTTATTAGCAAGAAAGCAAAGAAATGGCAAATGGACGGAAGCTCTAGCGAAGGTGGTTGGAAGAGGAGCTAATCCTCAGATCCGTAATGATTCAAGGGGGATCAGAAGGTGGGCGAGTTAGAGATTGACATGGTGAATGTGTTGGCGTGGTCGGATATGATTGAAGGTAAACCGAACTCCTCCGATCGGGCTGATCAAAGGGCGAAGGTGAAGATTCTAATCTATGTGATTTAGACGAAACAAATGTGAAAAATAAGTTCTAAACCAATGATAAACGTTCTATGTTACCTACGAAATGGAAGAAAAGGAGGATCCGCCTCGATCTGCGGCTGGTGGCAGAGAGGTGGAGACGCGGCGGAAGTCTCCGACAACATAGTTGGATCACAAATTTTGCTCAAATTCTTGCACTCCCATCGACCTCTGTCATTGATCAACTTTCCATAACTCAAACTTGGGAGGAAATGGGCTAAACTCGGATCAAATGCTCGTTGGAGGTGGAAGGGTAATATTTATAGGTTGAAGTACGGTGTGGGTTTGAATTCAATATGGGCGATGATCAAGGCGAGGTTGGTGGAATGGTTAGGCTGGTGAGCGAGAGGATTGAAAGAGAGAAAATAATGGAGAAGGGAGCGGGAGCAGTTAGTGGAAGACGCGCGTGGGAAAATGGGTGAGGAAGCGGTGGAATGCTTGTTTCTTTGCCACTTTTGAAGTGGGGAGCTATATTTCACTTACCCCGTACAAGTAAGATTCATAGTCATCATAATTTATGTATGTAGACTTGTTCTGACATGTTTGTTGAGGCAACTTGAATAGGAGTCTTGCGGAACTTGAAGGTTGTTAGGCTTTAAATCCATTTCCCAATAAGGTTCCGCCACACTAAAAATCCAAAAGTCTGACCGAGCTCCATACTACAAATTTATGAAGATAAGTTTAATACTCAATGCTATTCTAAATTCTTTATTTTTCATTTATTATTTCCTTTTTCTTTTATTCACTTGTTCTTTCAAATAAGTGTTTTCTAAGGGACTAGAAAAGGAAAATCATAGGGGGTGATGAATCTGCATTTCATCATCTTTATTCAATTATTTTACATTAAAATCCCTTATAAAACACCTATAAATATCACAAATTTCATTCTTTTACTAACTCTCATTATTATGTAAATATTATACATTTATCAGTATTTTAAATCTAAAATAATTAAATAAATAAAGGAAAATAAAGAAAATGCAAGACTGTATATATATGCAATAGATACAAGCTGAATCAGACCCCAAGAGAAGGTCAAGACTTGACCTAATCGACCAGGAATAAAGTAGGGGGAGATAAGGCCTAAAATCCAAAAAACTCATATCATATACAATTATGTCTATATTACACACTCTTTCATTCATTTATACACCACCAAATTCTTTGTAAATAATAATTATTTCTTCCTAAAATTTGTGAATAATTTTTTTGTAAATAATAAATTGTGCAAATTAGATCACTAATTAGTCGCGAAAACCCTACTTTAATTTTGGTGGGAATAATTAAGCGTTTAGAATATGTGATGATGTGTCGTTTCATTGTAGGTGGGTAATCGGAATCAATCAAGAAAAGAATCACAATTAATTTATTCAATTTAATTCGAGTGGCTTTATGTTTGTTTTACTTGGGCAAAACCTAAGGTTGACCTCAAGGAGGCAAAGGGACAACTTAGAATTATGTCTATCAAAGCTCGTACACGATTTTCGAGGCAGTATTTTTTTGATATTTTTAATGCAATTTTGGAATGCAAAATGCAATATTGACCAATTTTAAGGATTGGAAAATAAACATCAATCGAATGATGTCCAAAAATTATGAAACTTGGTCGAGATGTAAATAATGGTGAAATGGACTTTTTTTTTGAATTTTCTAAAGCAAGTTGAATATTTTATGAATTAATAAATGCAAACTACGTGAAATAAGGAAATCAATTTTAGTAAATATCAAATCAATTGATTTTAAGGAAACAAAATTATCCAAAACTTAACACTATGTGAGCTATCTCTGAAAAATCTTAAACCTGAAACACTAGTGATTTATACTTATTAAAAATTAATCAATGAAAAACACTAAATGATTTTATAGAGCAAGATATGCATGCAAATACAATTCTTTTTGGGCATGATGTTAAGTACAGTTAATTCTATGATTCTTGAATTTTCAACAATTTTTGAGCAACGATTAATTAACTATGAATTTCTAAGCTTGAAATGGACAAAATATAGAGTTTTTCATGAAAATAATAATTATTAATCAACCACAGATCATAAAATATGAAGCCAATGCCACAATGTGGAGAATTAATTCTAGAACAAGGTGTTATTTTTAGAATAGTAAAATGATCAATAATAATGTTTAAATTATAGAATAAAGATGGGGGTCTGTTTGCAATATTAATAATTAAACAGAAAATGTAGTGTTGGGACTAGATTGTAATTACCTGGACTCAGAGGGAGGTTTCTGAAAATTACCAGAAGGGCACATGTGTTGCATGTTCTCTCTGGATGGCAGGGCCTGGATGCGAACTACCATTTCTAGAGGGGCTTATCAGCAATTTCCCTCCCCCCCACAAGTGTGTCATGTGTAGAGGGTCTTCTTGGAATTTAGCAGACTCCGAAGGATGAAACTACAGTTGTCCCTTTGTGGGGGTGAGGTTCCTCACGTGCTGACCCCTTGGGGTAGTAACCCGACAGAGGAGCGGTGCGGTGGCAGAAATGGCGGCGGGGGGGGGGGGGGGGTAGCTCCTATGGCTGACAAACGATCGGCGGGCGTCGGGGAAGCAGGTCCCACAGTTGGAGGATTGTAATCGAAGGTGCAGGCATAGTAGGCGGACTTCCTATGTCGAGGTTGCTTCGGTTGTTGTCGAGGGATGTCGAACGGAGGTGAAGAGGCGCCAAGGTTGTCGATGATCGGGGACGAAGGGGTTTCACGGTTATAGAGTATGATGGAGCGAAGAGATAGATGGAGGATGGAGATGAACGGGGTGAAGTTGAGAAGAATGGGGGTGTAGTGGAGGAGATGATGAATAGGTGAAGAAAGAAGCAGGAGTAAATACCTGAGAAGGTGGCTCGACGGTGTGCGTGACATGAACAGAGGAGCTCTGTGATGGTGCCTTGGAGAGGCACCTAATCTCGCCTGTGCAGGAGGAAAGACGGTTGTTGTTTTCACCGCTTGAGGTTGGGGCTCTTCCTTGCTATTGGGTAATCGACGGATACGGCTCAACAGAGGGTGGTGTTTATTATATAGAAGAGGAACAACGAGGTGATCGCGGTGTGAATGGTAAGGGTTGACGAGATCGGGAATCTGGTAGATTAGGAATCAGGGGAGGAAATTGGGAGATCAGAGATGGGGATTGCAATTTGGTGGCGACAGCTTGATTGGGAGAGGATCGGGCGAGGTCTGGTGATTGGAAGGTGGTCGACGACCCAAGAAGGAAGGTGGGGTGCGTGATGGCCGACCGTAGAAGAAAGAGGAGATGTGGCAGCGAAAATTACAGCAGGCGGCAGCGACGCCAAAGAGGAAAGGTGGGAGGCATTGAATGAGGGAAGGGGGAGGAAGGCGACATTGCGTGCAGAGCACGTGCATAGGAGGCATGTGCATTGCACGTGTGGGCTTTTATTTTTTATTATTTCTTATTTTTATTATTTTTTAGTTATTTTTTTATAAATATAAATAGAGGCGAAAAATGAGTGACACGTGGTGGCTCTGGGTGCTGCCACATGTCAACTCCAAAAAATTTGAAAATAAAAAGGAAAGATAAATCAAAGAGAAATAACAAACGACCTCGTATCAAAATATTTTCTTCAGAAAGTTGCTCGCTTGATGAGATCTACAACTATCATGAAGAGACCAAAACCAAAATCGATCATTTGCACAAAAATGATTTTTTAGGGTACTCTATGTACATAGAACACCTTGATTTTTGGGTTTTCTATTTTTTTATCATTTTAAAATAATATAAAAATCAGTAAAAATTACGATAAAATCAAATATAAATATTTACACATTAATATATTTTTTTGGATTTGTATTAATTAGAAAAATGAAGAAATAAAATAAAATATGAAAAAGACAAATTTTGTATAGACAGATAGTGAAGACTTGGACTCTATTAATTTCTTTGATTTCAGCCTTATTTTAGATTTGGATTTTTATGCATTTTAATAAAACTTTTATCAAATAATATAAATGAAAAATAAATAAAATAAAATGAGATAGTTATGTACATAAAATAATAGGTCAAAATCATGTAAAATACTCAACGTGCAAAGGAGGCCCAAAACCCAACTTTCACATATGAGCTCCGATTCACTTAAACTTGATCTTGTTTTGAAGATAATTGAATGTATATTAGTTCAAAAGTGAGTAGGATCAAATCAAACACTGTATGAGTAAGATATCAACATTTTAGTCCGGAAATCCTGGAATTAGGGTTTGAGTTTCTGGTCCACTTATTTATGTTAGTGATTTTATTTATTTTTTTATTTATTTTTGTTAGTAATATGTACACAGTGAGGTGGTTTAAGGTCATTTGGATTTACCATGAATTAGCTAAAAATCAGGGAAGTTATCGTATTTTATAGGTCAATTTAGTTGTGATTTTTGGCTCCTTATTTTATGCAGTAATAAGTGATAAAATGCAATTATTACTTATACATGCATGAATGATAATTATGCAATATAATGGATATAGTGTAAATGATTTTTGGGATTTGATCTTAATTAATGTCTTTTAGAGTGATGAATTTGAGATTCATCACCCCCTATACTAAACCATGCTCGTCCCCGAGCATCTGAAGAAATGCAATGAGGTGAAATGAGATTGGGTTCCATACCAAGACCATGAGTAAAAGGTGAAACTATAGCTAGACCCGACATTTGGATTATTAGTTTGGCAGAACTTCTGTGAGAATTAGGATTTTAAAATCAACAGCCTCCAAGTTCTACATAGCATTATCACAATTTCGTCTCAGAATTCATCTTTGATCAATCCTTCTCCCAAAGCATACCCCATGAACATTGAACAATTGCCTCATGTGTGTGGAAGGTTTAGATCTTCCCGTCCAGAATGTCATACTACCATGCAAACCTCTCCTCCAATAACTCATCCTCGGGGAGTCAGGTATTTCCTTCTAAGGTCTAACGTGTTGTGTTCACAATCGAAGAGGTTGGGAAATTAGAAGAAGAGGAAAAGAACTGGAGGGTGACCAGTGTAGTCACCTCTCCTTGTGAAGATAGCAAGTTTAGCCAAGTCTCCACCAAGATCTGCAGGCTTTCTTGAAGCTTGGACCCTTTTTTTGGTCAAATATTTATTTGGTAGTAGGCTTCTCCTTTGTTTGGATTTTTGATAGCTCTGCATGGATCTTGTTGCACCCCTACGGATATGGAATCTTTTTTTCTGTACATTTTTGGGGTCTTATAAATAATTGTGCCCAACCGCCCATCCCCTTTCTAATGCTTTATTTCAACCCGTACTACAGTCTTTAGATGGCCACTCTACCAGAAAAGAAACCCACATAGCCTTCCAACACCCCATCTGAGTTGAGCTAAGTGCCTAGTGCAAGAGTACAAATTAATTCCCAATTCTAGAGTCGTACCCAGAATGAATAGACCAGGTTAGACACTAAGAGTATAAATCTTGCACATTGTCATGAGGAACTCAAAGAATTAAGTCATAGACTTGAAGCTTATAAAATCCTCTTTCTCAGTGAGGTTCCTCTAAAAATTAGGTGGATTAAAGTCAAGTCCAGATCACTCTCGTTTCTGCTCATAACTCGGTTCAGAACCTAAGGGCTTTTCACAGATGTTGTAATGCTGGATAAAGTGCAAATGCATGAAATTCAAAGAAATTTTTTTGGTGACATCTTTATTTTTTCTTTTTTTGAGAGATTTTTTATGCAAGAAAAAGAAAAAAATTTAATGAAATTGTTTTTGGTGAAAAAAAATAAGCCATTTAAAAAACATATTTGGACATAGTCTGTGCTAGTTGTAAAACTCTTTTTTTAGTTTTTACAAGTTAGTTACCTACCCCGTAAATACATATAGACTTACACGAAAGTATGAGCTATGGGTAAAATATATACACAATATATATACACACCTCCCATATTTAGCGAGTGTTATGTCTTCAGAGCACAAGAAGCATCAAGAAGACATAGCTTGGGCTATGCGTAAGAGAGTGAAAAAATCATACAAAATAGAAGTCGGTACACCCCCCATACTTAGTCTGAGAACAATCTAAGTATAGAAGAAGGGCGAAAAATGAGGTGGGCGAGGATGTAGCATTTGAATTATGAAAGTATATACAGTGGGCATCGGGTCTCCCTATACATAGGCTCAGCCGGCCTAAGTACAGAAGAAGGATGGAATAAGGACGATCGAGAGAGGGATTAGATGAGGAGAGTGGTATATATAGATGGCATCGGTTCCCCTCTATACTTAGGCTTTGGCCTAAGTAGAGGAAGAAGATGTACAAGGGGACCGATGGGATCAAGAGGAGGGAGGGTTGCTGATGATTAAGGTGGTTTTTGGTAGAGCTTTTTGTGAGCTTGTGGTGGGAGATCGTAATGATAGTAAGAAGATGAATCAGAATATTCCCAATTATCGTCAAAGTCATTTTTAGAAAAATCATGCAGGAGAGTGGATGAAGCATATGAATCAGATGATATCCAACCATCGTTGGAGTTATCCTTAGAGGAACAATAATGGAAAGTTGAGGCACTCCAAATATTCTTGTTCTTCAGTTGCTTCTGTTGTTTTCTCAGAATTTGTTTCTTCTTGGGATCAAGTGATTCGTCCTCGAATGATGAATACTTTGAAGCACCAGTCTCAGTCAGCTAATAAGAAATTATTCCAATATATTTAATGAGCTCGGGAGAATCAACTCTGATGAATAATAATGAGGAACATGAGTCGCCCAATGAGAATCAGTGTCTGGATCCTTGCGTAGATAGGGTTTTAGAGCTACCAAACTGACCTCACTCATAAAGATCACCTAGTCCGAACCTGATGAGGAATCATCAGATGATTGCTTTTCGGGAAGGTCGAAGGCGACTTTCTTTCTAGATGAAAGAGCAGTCAGAATGGGCATTTTGGTTCGTGATGTCTTGAATGTGCTAGTCCAGGGAAGTGAGGTTTTAACAATCGAGTCTCTAGATAAATAACCATTTAAATATTCCTCCCTTGTCTGTGTGTGTCCCGTATATTTATTCTCAATTGACTTGTTGTTGGTGCATTATTATATCGGGTCGTTTTAATCAAAGTGTTCATAGAAGATTCCGGTCGACTCAGGGTGAGCCCAAGGATAAGTTTCAGGATCACCATATAATAAGTCACGTATTTGATGTTCCCTGGTGAGAGCATTGAAAAATGGAATAGAGGAGAGAGTCTCTGAACCACTGGTCAGTTCAACGACCGCTATCTCAGGTGTAGCAGAAGGGTAGGGCTCTTCTACCGCTTGGTGGTTATGACTATTGACGGCTTTGTGGGTCGCCTCTCCCTTGGTTTCTCAAAGACTAGATGAGATCGAAGTGCTCCCACTGCTATAAAATTGATTTCCCGAGTCTCGCACTCTATAATTGCCTTAGCTAAAGCTAAAAATGGTTTTCTGAGAATGATTGGAGACTTGGTGAATTCTCCTTGATGCTCAATATCAATGATCGTATAGTCCACCTTGAGTGGAGTACCTTGGAATGTAACGATGACTGAAATGGCTCCTTGCGGCCACTTTATCGATCGATCAGCCAGTTGAATGACCTCTCTTATCTTCCTGATAGGTATGAGTTTGAGCTTGTCAAATACAGAGGTTGAGAGGATATTGATTGGTGAGTCGTCATCGATTCGAACATGGGTAAATGTTGTCTTTGATTCCATAGTCAAATCTAGGCAACCACTTTACTCTGTGGATCTTGATTTTTCCCATTATTATCCAAGAGGTGGCCATTGACAATATATGTCTTTCAGTCTTTGTTCTCATCCTGCCTAACTTTTTATCATTAGTTTGCTCATTACAAATTCTGTAAGGTCGGGGAAGTGTTCAATGACATGTATCAAGAGAAGTTAAAAAATCAATCTTCTCTCTAGTGCTTCTCTTAGAGTAGGATCCAAATTCTTCAAATCTTTTTCATTTTAAATTTTTATGATTTTTTTCTGGTTTTTCGTTTTTTTGAGTGTTTCTGAATATTTTGATTTTTTGGTGTTTTCGGTGTGGTGTAGTGATGTGGTGTATTCCGTAGATAATGAAGGGTTTTGATTCACCGAGTAAGAGTCAGAATCAGAGAAATCCCTAGGTGAGTAATATGTTGAGGTGTCGCTGTAAAAGTCGTCCTAAGGGTGAACATAGTCTATGGGTTTCTGAATATCCTCGAGGTTCTCACCATTAGATCCAATCATTCCATCATCCACTTTCATACCCAAGATTCCATAAATTGAAATTAATCGGTTAGTGAAATTTCTAAATTTATCCACAAGTAATTAATATCTCTTACTTATCCTCGAAATTTCATCCTAAAAAAAATTCATGGTCAATCATGTGAGTAGTCTGTGTGGGTTTTAGGTGTTCTCTCATTTTTCAACTTGAGATCTAGTCATTTCATCTTCCATTTTCATGTATGAGCTGGGAGAAGATCCTCTTGGACTATCCATTGTATGATCGCTATCTTCTAAAAATTTCTCCTCAAAAATCATGGAAGGAGCCTACTAAGGAGAGAAACCATAGGTCTCATAGTCAACATGGTGTGATTCAGGTATGTACAATTGGTTTAAGTAGAGTCTATTTTTAGGTAGTTGATCGGTCCCTCAGATATTGAAGTCATCATAGAGGGTTCATCAATCCAGTCTCCTGTATCAGTATCTTATCCGAAAGAATGATATCGGGATTGTCATAAAGAGAAAGATCATTATGGTCAATCCAGTATGTAAGATCAGGATGTGCAGATCTCTTCAATTGGTTTGATCGGTCATCGTGTTATTCCCTAAGGTCTAGTCTGGATATGCATCTATGAAGTGTCGACCTATCCCAACATTATGGTGAGGAGAGAATTTAGTCGGGTGTATTTGTTGTCTCAGCTCGTCATTGGTATCAAAAGTGGTTTGATTCTCACATGATTTGGAGACAACTTGGGAATAAGAAGGATGAGTCCAGTATGAAATATGATCATGTGTAGAATCGGGCTGGAGAGGTGGCCAATATGAAGAAGTGAAGAATTCGGTCAGATGATTGAATAAAGGATTGTCATATGAAGAAGTGGTGACCTCGATCGACTGAATATATGTATGATCCGAATATAAAGGATTGTCTTTCATGGAGTAGATCAGATTTGTAGAGTGGACCAGATTTATTCATGGGAGAAAGTCTCCCGCAATTGTTGGAGTATTTCTAGTTGGAGGAGGGTTTCAAGCTTTGGGTCTAACCGAGACAAATTCATTTTCATAGGAGGAGGGTTTCAGGCTTTGGGTCTAACTGACATAAATTCATTTTCATAGTATAGATCGGATGGGTACTCATACCAATGTCTCATCATCTTCGAAGAAGGTGGATGAGTTTTCATGATAGATCTTGGTTAAAAATGTTCAAGTGTATGGGATACTCAACAGTAGAAACCCTAAATTTTAAATCAAGGAGAGTGACGGCACAAGTATGCGGTTTTTTCGATATTCGAGATTGGTTCACGCACACCAATGGAAACACTAATCAAACCCAAGTTCACCAATTCTCATAATGAATCCTTAAGAGTTCCGTAAATTATATTTTCAATTTTATTTGGTGATAAAATCAACCTTGGAAAAGAATTAGCGAGTTGTTAGGTGCTGAATTTTTCTTAAAGACTGGCATGAATTCTTACGACTAGTTGCACCTACTTTCAGCCAGTTGGGTGTAAGTACTGACCAAAAAACAGCTACATGTTACTTAAGGACGGAGCCTTACACAATGCCCTTTAAACCACCCACTCTGCTAAGGAAATCCGGACCGTTTACCGATTACCCATGTTTCCTCACTGAGAAGTAGCTAATCGTTTTTACAGAATCAGTAGTCTGAGCAAAGATTCCGGAGCCGGGCTCTAGCCTTAAGTACCATCTCTCTCTCACTCAGACAGATAAATGAGGAGTTGCTCTCCTGCAAAAATTCTTGATTTTATGAGCTAACTAAAGTCGAATTTATTTAGCAATCCCAATTTTATTTAGGTGAGCACAAGAAAATTAGATGAGCAGAAATTCACGTCTACCGTCCAGTCCCAATTACCTTTAAATTGTAAGTGATAAAACATGAGGGAGGAATTCGGGAAAAGTCGATGCACGTGAAAAATGATGATGTATGCTCAGTTAGAAAACTTACAGTGATTCCTCACAATCTCCATGTGGGATGCAATACAAGAATTGAAAATTATTCTAAATGGATGCAAGCTGACAAAAACCTCACCTAGCAGACAGTTCTATTAGTCGTGAAGAATTGAGTTAAATTTTTGACTAAATTGAACGATCTAATGTGCGTCTCAATTATTGTGAAGTGTGGTCCTAGGTTCTACAAACACAATCAAAAAATCCTAGAAGCTCTAGTAGCTGTATGTGCAGGTCTAACCTACGAGCCACTCAAGTCGAACCCCACCCTTACTGGAGAGTGAAACAGGTCACGTCATACCACATAAAAAGTTTGAGTCTTGTTACACACGTGAGAGTCCAAACAACACCGTTGTAATGAGCAATTAATTATCAAAATTAAAATTAAAAAAAATAAAATCCTAGACTCTATGCTCTCTCACGACTCGACTCGATCTTAATTTTTTTTGTGGCTTTTCGGACGTCGGTGAAGATGTGTCGGTTTTGTGAGATCCAATGCTCAAATATTCCGGAAAAGAAAAGTCACCGCTCCATGAGCGTAGGGTACCTTGCAAGAAAAATAAGAGAGAGAGTGTGTAAGAGAGTGACAACAAATAATCAAAAATAAAATAAGAAAATAAATGCTAAAAAAATAAAATGAATGCTTGAAAATAAAATGAAAATTTTCCAGTGAAGATTCGGGGCTCAGACTACCCAAAAATATGGAAAACGTAACACTAAATTTTTTTAGATAAAACCTAAGTCATTTGCCTCCCCAACAACGACGCCATCTGACGAGTCGTGAAAACCCTGCTTTAATTTGATGTGAATAATTAAATGTTTAAAATATGTGATGATGTGTCATTTCATTGTAGGCGGGTAATCGGAATCAATCAAGAAAAGAACCAAAATTAATTTATTCAATTTAATTCGAGTGGCTTTATGTTTGTTTTACTTAGGCAAGTCCCAAGTTCGAAGTCAATGAGGCAATGGAACAACTTAGAATTATGTCTATCAAAGTTCGTGCGCGGTTTTCGAGGTGGTATTTTTTTTGTATTTATAATGCAATTTTGGAATGCAAAATGCAATAGCAGCCAGTTTTAAGGACTAGAAAAAAATATCAATCGAACGATGTCCAAAAATTATGAAACTTTAGTCGAGATGTAAATAATGATGAAATGGAGACACTTTAATTTTTTTTGGAATTTTCCAATGCTAGATGAATATTTTATGAATTAATAAATGAAAACTACATGAAACAAGGAGATAAATTTTAATAAATATCAAATAAATTGATTTTAAGGAAATAAAATTATCCAAGACATAACACTATGTGAGCTATATTAGAAAAATCTTAAATCCTAAAATCTAGTGGTTTGTACTTACTAAAAATTAATCAATGCAAAAACTGAAATGATTTTTATAGATCAAAATATGCATGCAAATCAATTCTTTTTGGGTATGATGTTAAATTTAATTAATTCTACAATTTATGAATTTTTGGCAATTCTTTTAGCCGTGGTTAATTAACTATAAATTTCTAAGCTTGGAATGGACAAAATATAACGTTTTTCACCAAAATTATTATTATTAATCAGCCACAGATCATAAAAATATGAAGCCAATGCAACAATGTAAAGAATTAATTCTAGAACAAGGTGTTATTTTTAATAATAAAATGATGAAATAATATTGTTCAAATTACAGAATAAAGACGGGGGTCTGTTTGCAATATTAATAATTAAACATGAAATGTAGTGTTGGGACGAGATTGTAATTACTAGGACTCAGAGGGAGGTTTCTACAAAAATGCCAGAGGGGTAAGTGCGTCACACGTTCCCTATGGACGGTGGGGAATGGGTGCGAACTAGCGCTTCTGGAGGGGCTTCTCAGCCATTTCCCTCCCCCCACGTGCGTGTCACGTGCGGAGGGTCTTTTTGGAATTTAGTGGACTCCGAAGGATGAAACTGCATTTTTCCCTCTGTGGGGGTGAGGTCTCTCACGTGCTGGACCCTTGGGGTAGTAACTCGACAAAGGAGCAGTGTGGCAGTGGAGATGGCGGGGGGCCTAGCTCCTGTGGCCAACAAACGATCAGCAGACGTCGGGGAAGCGGGTCCCATAGCTGGAGGGCTATAGTCGAAGGCGCATGCATAGTAGGTGGACCTCCTGCATCGAGGTTGCTCCGGTTGTTGTCGAGGGATGTCGAACGGAGGTGAAGAGGCACTGGGATTATCAATGATCAGGGACAAAGGGGTTTCACAGGTATAACGTATGATGGATCGAAGAGATAGATGGAGGATGGAGATGAACGAGGCGAAGTGGGGAAGAATGGGGGTGCAGTGGCGGAGATGATGAATAGGTGAAGAAAGAAGCAGGGGTAAATACATTGGAAGGTGGCTCGACGGTGTGTGAGACCAGAGCAGAGGCAGATGCTCGACAGAGGAGCTCTGCGACAGTGCCTTCGAGAGGCACCGGATCTCACCTATGCAGGAGGAAAGATGGTTGGCATTGTGACCGCCTGAGGTTCGAGCTCTTCCTTTCTATTGGGTAATCGGAGGATGCAACACAACGGAGGGGCGGTGTTTGTTATATAGGAGAGGAACGACGAGTTGGTTGCGGTGTGAATGGCAAGACAAGATCGAGAATCTAGTGGATTAGGAATCGAGGGAGGAAATTGGGGGATCGAAGAAGGGGATTGCAATTGGGTGATGGCCGCTTGATTGGGAGAGGATCATGTGAGGTCTGGTGATTGGAAGGAGGTCGGTGGCCTAAGAAGTAAGGTGGGGTGAGTGATTTCCAGCCATATAAGGAAGGGGAGAGGCAGCGACGAAAATTACGGTGGGTGGCGGCAGCGCCAAAGAGGAAAGATGGGAGGCGTTGAATGAGGGAAGGGACAGGAAGGAAGGCAACCATGCGTGCAGGACGTGTGCGCAGGAGGCACATGCGTTGCACGTGCAGGCTTTTTTTTATTTTTATTAATATTTTTAAATTAGTTTTTTAATAAATATAAAATAGAGGCGAAAAATGACTATTACATGGCAGCTCCCGGAGCTGCCATGTGTCAACTCCCGAAAATTTGAAAATAAAAAGGAAAGGTAAATAAAAAAGAAATAGCGAACGACCTCGAATCGAAATTAACTTTAATTTATTCTAAATATTGTTTATGTTAACCCTTGTATATGCATTATTTAATTAATTAAAAATAATCTAAATTAACTTTAATTTATTCTTAATATTTTTATTTACATTATATAATTAAATAAATTCATTTTCGATTTATAATTCAACTATTTACTTTTTTTCTATGTTTTATCGTTTATCCTATTTTGGATGTATTCTAAGAGCCCTCTAATTGGCCAGCCCGGGTCTGTTGACCTGGGTCAACTAGCAGGTTCTTGCCTAATTCCCGCTCAACCCCACATTCCACCGCTTCTTCACACATTTTTCCCACGCGTGTCTTCTACTAACTGCTCCTGCTCTCTTCTCCATTATTTTCACTCACTCAATCCTCTCGCTCGCCAGCCTAACCATTCCACCAATCTCGCCTTGATCATCGCCCATTTTAAATTCAAACCTACATCGGACTTCAACCTATAGATATTACCCTTTCACCTCTGGCAAGCATTTGATCCAATTTTAGACCATTTCCTCCCCGAGTTTGAGTTCTCGCGAGTTGATAAGTGATAGAGGTCGACAATCTTCAAGCGGGAGTGCAAGAATTTGAGCGAAATTCGTGATCCAACTATGTCGTTGGAACCTTCCACTGCGTCTCCACCTCTCCGCCACCAGCCGTAAATTGAAGTGATTCCTCCCATTCTTCAATTTTGTATGTAACATAGATCATTTATCTTTGAATTAGCATTTATTTTTTGAATTGATTTCATCTAAATCACATAGATTAGAATCTTTACATTCAACCTCCGATCGGCCTGATCGGAAGAGTTCGGTTCACCTTCAATCATATCCTACCATGCCAACATGTTTGCCAGTACAATCTCCATCTCATCCACCTTCTGATCCCCCTCGGATCATCACGGATTTGAGAAGTAGCTCCTCACCCGACCACCTTCACCGAAGCTTCCATCCACTCATCATTTCTTTGCATTCTTGCTGGCTAGGGAGACCATCTGAGCATCACCAATCTATTACAGGTTTGTGGAGCGCATGAGGAAAATAGAATAGCGCTCTGGAGGTTCATCTGAAGCACTTTCTTTCATGACCTCCAAAACTTCGATTCAGCGTCAACAAGATTCACTTCCTCCATCATTTAATGTGGATAGATAGCCGGAGCGTATTCAACCACTCAGGAACGAGGTTTGGTGGAGAACAAGTGAGTTGCAACCGATTGAAATTCGTTGGGGAAGACCCTCTTCCCAGTTCCTCCAGACCCCTTCATATTAGAACGATTAAGAATGACGCTCCCAGATTCAATCACGCCCTTCTAATTTGCCCCAATTTGCCTCCGTGGATTGAAGACCCATTTCTGATCGAAGCCATCCACTCACGATCCCATATCAGTTGTTGGATCAGAGACAACGCATCAGAGTCGCTCCTAATGTCACGTCAATATAGGGTACATTTGCATCCAACACCCTATCTTTATTTTATTTTTTAAATAAGCCCCTGTGAGGACACGTATCTGATTGTAACTTTTTGAACAACTGCATTTTCTTCCTTCACATTTATTTTAATTGCATATTAGTCATGCTTGAACTGAACTGCATGCGTAACACATGGCTTTTGGGTTATTTGTGATATATAGTCTGCAGTTTTGAGTTAATATTTGAACCCTGAAATTAATATATTTGCATATTGGTCTTGTCCAGCAGGGCACATGTGCAAGCGCACGCATTTGTTGGGAAATTTATATATTTCATCCTGCTTTTTTTAATTATTATTACTTAGTCAGCAAACTTTAAATATTGCGCTTACGTCCCTGCGAGTCTGTATCTATTTTTTGCATATCAAAACTCAAATAAAAATATCAAAACCCCTTTAAATTTTCCACAGAAGTTCCTCTATCTGGTAGTTATATCCATCTCGCATCCTCAAATTACATTTGGCATTTTTGTCATTTTTATTATTTATTAAAATGCATAAACCTAATAAAAACTCCCAATTTGCATTTAAAATCAATAAAAAACACAAAAATGCATAATAATTCTAAAACAAATCCTATTTACTTCTTTTGATTTATTTAAATTTCTTTCCAAAATTTTTATTCCTCATAAAACCATAAAAAATATAAAGCTCTTAAAAACATTAAAAATTCATAAAAAACATTTAAAAATCCAAAAAAGCCATCAAATGGCTCTTTGGAAAATATAAAAAATACATTTCATAATATATATCATCCAATGTTGAGTTTATTTGATGTTTTAAAAATTCAAAAAATTCAATTTATGTTCTGTCTATTTCAATCCCTATTTTTGATTTATTCGAATGCTTTAAAATTGTAGAAAAATATGGAAAAATTAAACAAACATTAAAAATTATCAAAAACCTTAAAATTGTTTAATTTTCTAGTTCTTTTTGACACAATTGAAAAATTAAAAAAGAGTGGTTGAGTGTTTGTGTCTTGATTTTTCTTTAATTATTCCATTATTTTGAAAAATAAAAAATTCTTTACGAAATTAAAAATTAAAAAAAATCAGAAAACTAAATAAAAATAAAATTAAAATTCATAAAAAATTACAAAATTCAAAAACATAAAAACCAAGCGTAGTGTGCATAGAAATTCCTTTATTCTTTTTATTTAATTTTTCATTGCATAGAATAACCCTCGGGATTTTTGTAGCCTCTCCGAGTTCGATTCTTTTATATATATAGGTAAATTAAATAACATTTTCTCTTGCTACATTTTTTTATTGATTTTTTATTGAGATTCGAATAAATTTATGTTGAGAGAATTTTAGGGTTGCAATGACATTGCACATTAATTTCAATATTTAAAACCCTTAATTTTCTTGACTCAACATCAGCCTAAGTCGACCTGCCCCCCCCATTCTTAGGCCATGGTTAGCCTACGTGTAGAAGAGAGCAAAAATAAGGCGGTCGATGTCAAGAGGAGAACGAACGAATGAATATATATATATATATACATAAAATAATGAAAGTGTGAGCTATGGGTAAAGTATATATGTAATATATACACACACCTCTATACTTAGCATATGATGTGTCCTCGGAGCGCAAAAAATGAGGAAGAGACATAGCTCGTGCTAAGTGTAGGAGAGTGAAAAGAATATAAGTATAGAAGTCGACCTGTCCCCATATGCTTAGGCTCCGTTCAGACTAAGTGTAGATGAGAGCAAAAATGGGGCAGTCGAGATGAGAAAGAATGAATGAATATATACATGGTGGACATCGATCCCCCCTATACTTATACATTGGTCAGTCTAAGTGTAGAAGAAGGAAGAAAGTTTGAGAATCGATGAGTTGCGAAATATACAAAGAAATGGGAATAAGAAAGGTGATGCTTGGAGATGCTGTAAGTAGTGAGGGTTCATGTGTTCCATGTGGATAGATCATGGGATTCTAGAATACGCATGAAGGAGATCCCTTCTATATGGGGCAACTGATCATATGATCCTATGAAATGCTTAAGAAGTTGCCCATTCACGAGGAATGATCATGCACCATCTGTAAGGACTGAAATTTTTATGATGCTATTTTTGTGCACTTCTCTCATAATGAAGGATCTCATCCACTTGGACTTCAAATTGTCCTCGAAGATCTTCGACTTGGTATCAAATAACCATACCTTCTATCTTGGGATAAAATTCTTGCGCCTGATATGCTGATCATGTCAATGCTTGATTCTATACTTATATATCACGATGTTATCGTATGCCTTGTTTCAAATTTCTAGAAGCTCATTCAAATACATATGTATGTTCTGATGCCCTTCATGTTTGTTCCAGTCCATTTCCTTCAATGCACATTCAGATTTGTGAATCAACTCAATGGGAAGATGACACGGCTTTCCATATACCATCCTGAATGGAGAGGTTCCAAGCAGGATCTTGTAAGCAGTTTTATATGCCCATAGAACTTGGTTAAAAACTTGGGACCAGTTCTTTCTTGTCAGGGCAAACTAGCTTATGCAAAATGCTCTTCACCTCCCTCTTCGACACCTCTGCCATTCCATTCGACTGTGGGAGATATGGACTAATGACACAGTGCTCGATGTCGTAGTCCTTTATTAACTTCTTTACTTACTTGTTAACAAAATGGCTACAACTGTATATATGATGGCTTTGGGAACTCCATAATATGAAATGACGTGATCTTTCACTAGCATACAAACAATCTTGTTGTTTGTGGCTTGGGCAGGGATAGCCTCCACCCACCTTGATAGATAGTCCACCGCCAATAGAATGTACTCAAAACCATGGTTGTTAGGGAATGAGACCATGAAATCTATTCCCCATGCATCAAAAACATCAACCATAATCATAGGTTGCATGGGTATTTCATCTTTTGGACCGACGATACCTCCCATTCTCTAACACTTTAGACATGACCGAACAAATAAGTATGCATCACAGAACGTGGATGACCTATACAAGCCACACTGGAACACTTTCCAAGTGGACGTCTTCCTGGAGTGATGTCCTCCTTCATCCAAGGAATGGTAGTGAGTAAGGATACTCTTGTATTCCTTTTGAGGAATACGCTGCCAGATGAAATTCGTGCCTTCGAAGAAAATGAACGTATCCTCCTAATGAACGCTAAAATCGAGAAGAGAAACTATATTCCGGTCTTGGAGGGTCTGCAATGCTCGACAATTCAGGCCCGATAATCGTTGTGTCGACCACTCTCTCATCTCTCAGATATCCTCAATTTAGTACATCAACAATTAACCTACAATGATACTCAAACAATAACTACAATGAGCTAAAGTTTATTATAGTCTACTAAATTATATGTATAGTATGCAAGTGTAGGGGTCGAACTATAAAGGAGCAACGAGGATAGCCACAAAATAGACAAAATGAATCAATAAATGTTTTTGTGTTTTTATAGGGAGTTTTTTACAGGATTTTAATATTTTATATTTTTATGGATTTTTAATTTAACTCTTTTTTTACTTTTGATTTTATAATTTTTATTTTCTTTTTATATTTTTTGATTTTTTTGTTTTCTTCTTAATATATATGTAGTTGATATATGTATGTAAGTATATATAGATAATATGTATAATGTAATAGATATATAGAATATAAATATTTATAATATATATAAAAATTAGAAAAAATACCCTAAGTTGCAGTCTCTTTTATTTTTTAAGAGTTTTTTAATATCTAGGATAATTTTAAACTAATAATAATAATATGAGTATAAATAGTTATATATCTAGAATGTGAAGTTTTATATTTATAAATATAACTATAAATACTCAAAATGGATAAAATAAAATTGTTTGTTTTTTATGCTTTTCTCTATTTTAGAATTTTTTCTTATAAATTTTGCTAATTTTTTTTGTATTTTTAATTGAATAAAAATTTCAAAACAATGAACAAGAATAATAAAACGAATTGTTTTGGAATTAAAAATAGATAAAATCTCGAAATATTCCAAAACTATTTTTAATAGATAATATATAAAATGGACAAAATTTAAGAATAGAAACTAGTATTTTTAAGATTTTAAATCTTATTTACTATTTTTATATGGGTTCTAGAGTTTTAAAATTTTAATATTTTCTTTTATAAATTTTAGCGATTTTTGGCGAGAGTTCAAAAATACAATACAAATATACTCTATTTTTTAAAATTTTTAAAAATATTTTCATTTTTTGAATTTTTTGATGCAAACAGGAAGAAAAGGCACTATTTTTATATTTTTAAAAATAGAAAAATATTTTTTATTACCTTACAAAATATATATGTGATTTAATATAGGTCTCAACACTTAAATAATTTACCTATAATTCTTGGATGCAATATGGTATTTTTAATAAAGGAAATACAAGAAATAAAACTAATATAGTAGGAGGGACCTAAATGCAATCAAAATAAATAAAACGTGCATTTCATAACATAAATTTAAAATCCAAGGGCATACGCGTGAAATTTCATGAATATTCAATTAATAATGTGTTGACATGGGTATTTTTATAATATCCAAGAATATACATGTCCTACTTGCAATTTTTCTAAAAAAAAGTCTAACACTAAAATTAATATTCCTTGGACTAAAAACCATGTGCGGGGGATCCCTGTAAAATGTCCGTACCCCTCACGTGTATGCCTACATGAGGTGATGTGGACAAGATTCAAATGCAAATAAAGTAAATACGGGGGTCTAAGTACAAATATTAAAAAAACATTTTGAACTACAAACAATAGTTTTAGGACTAAAATGAACATACAAAAAGCGAGGGTGGCGGTGCAAAATACCCCTATGCGTGTAATCCAACAGCCGAGGCATGCCACTTAGACACGTGGACAGTCCCAAACGCTCGATGATGGTTCGTACTGGATGGTTGAGATTAGATCTCCCATGAAGATCGGACGATTGATGGTTCGGAGATCCAATGATGGTTATAGCATCTTGAGCAAGCACACGATCGGACGGTAACAAAGCCTTTTGGTTGAACTTGGGAAGAACACATCATGGTTGACTTTGGATTCAAGATCCCGAGTGGCTCTGGCCTCCTCCCGATTGGCTTGTGGTCGGAGAAGGATCCTTGTGGGTACCGAAGCTGCTGGAGTCGTCGATGAGGTTCTAGAGCCCAACGATGGGGACCTAGAGGTCGAGGTAGCAGACGTCCTCCTAAATCTTCTTCTTTGAATCAAAAACACCTCAAAGGAGTCAATAGGCCCTTAGAACCTTCAAGGATATCTCAAGAACAAAAGGGGGAAGGTTTTGGGGTCCTAATAAGTGGCATGGACAAGGGTGATGTGCGATAGAGGGTACTTCGATGAGTAGTGGAGAAGAAGTACCAACTGCTCGATCTGGAAGAGATTGAGACGGATGGGGTGCTTGGGATATAGATAGTGTCAGGGGGAAGGAAATGGCGTGGTCATGCGAAGTGGAGGACAGTTGAAGCACCACGGAACATTGGCCGAAGCTCAGGCTTCAGCGAACTACGATTGAGTGATTTTACGAAATGATAATGAAAATTAAACAAAACTAAGACCTACATTATGCTAAGGTGTATGAAGGAATGAAAAGAACTGAAAACCTAGGTCTCTACCTGTGGGACGAGGGAGCCAAGGAGGAGCGCTGCCTTGGAGGTCTCCAACGAGCTCGAATCACCAACGCCAAGCCTATTCCTCTGCGCTAAATGAATCGACTGACTTGTTTCTATCATCAGCAAGCTTGGGCATGAGAAAATCTAGGGATTTCGAGGTGGAATTAGGATCAAGTTCGAATGAAGGTAGTGAAGTGTATATATACAGGGGGCTCTTGACAGCGGTCTCCAAGTTGACTCAATCATGCATAGATCGAGGAGGCATTTGGGCATGAAAGAACGATGATCGAGGAGCAAAATTTCTAAAGGAACCACCCTCAAAAAATGCAAGGGCTAATGAGGAGAAATTGAGGAAATGAGGCAGTGAATGGTTCTGACACACCTAAGGTAGCAAAAAGGCCAATTGATCGGCGAGTCAACCAAGGCAGGGTCCCCATTGGTCCATGTGGGATGCAAGAAGATAAAATAGAAAATAAATATGAGAATAATTCAAAAAGAAATAGTAAATGATTTTATTATTTTTATTAAAATATAAATTTTTTTATTATTTCATGTAGTGTTTAATGTTGATTTTTACTTATTTTTTCAAGTTAACTTATTATGTATAACTTTTTGCATATACAAAAATAGGTATACTTACTTATATATAGTATGTTTTATTTGTATTTATATTTTAGGTTTTATTATTTTAAAAATTTCATTTATATATTTATAACTTATTTAAATACATATACATTATATTTTTCTGAGTTTATTTATTAGCTTAAATAAATGCACATCTTTATTATATAGGTATATACATGTATAATTCATCTATTATATTTATTTTAATGTATTTTAATTTTCTATTTATTTTAATTATGTATATTTATTATAAATATATTTACAAATTTATAAAAATATAAGTTGTTGAAAATAAAAAAAATAAATATATTGATTATTTTATACATGTATAGCACAATGAGGACCCAAAACCTAACTTTTGCATCTTTACTTCAAATTGAATGAAACCACTTCATTAAATAGATAATTTAATTTTTTGAACAATAAAGGTGATTTTGATGAATTTTGAACTTGTACGGAGAAGATACAGGTCAGTGAAGTTTTTTTTATGCCTTTTTATTTTGAGTGTCTAGCACACACTGAGCATTATTTTTAAATGAAATAAATTTTAATTTTTTCTTTGTATTTTTTTATACATGTTTCATGTTCATTTATTAATTTTGTTATAAAAATAATAAAATAAAAAGGGCCCAAATCTTATTTATAGAAGAATTGAAAATTAGAGTTTAGAGTATTTGTTGAACCTTATCTCCCCCTACTTTATTCCTTGTCGACCCAGTCAACATGGTGCCTAGGTCTCAGGGTTTAAGGTCATTCAATATCTTTGGTATTTTATTTTATTTCTTTTCTTTATTCTTTTATTTTGGCATTATACAATATTTTATACAATATTTACAGTATAAATAAGGAGTGTTATTTATGTAATTTAATATTATTTTTATGCATTTTACTATGGATTTAAGGTCAAGATGAAAGAATAAATGTCATGAAATGGAGATTCATCCCCCTTATACTTACCTTTTCTAGTCCCTACCAAGAACTTATGCCTTTTTGTGCAGAAAAAGAAAATGAAGAAATGAGAAGGAAAGAACTTGGAACAATATTTGGCTCTTAAACTTGTCTTAATAAAATCGAAGTTTGAAGCTCAGTTAAGACCTGTGGATTCTTGGTTTGTTCAGAACAGCAGCAATGTTAGGAAATGTGACACAATAGCCCTTAGGTTCCATAATCCTATCATCCAGATCTCTTCATGGTTCTATCAAAACCATCCTCTCAGTCGCATACTCTTGCTACCATGAAATGACATCCATGTGTGTGAATTTTTTTAGCTCTTCCCGGGAAAACTGTTGAACTATAAAAGGGTCTGCTTTCCCAGTAGCTCATCCTCATGGAGACAAATATTCCCTTGTAAGGTCAGGTGCAGCTGGTTTCACAACCAAAAGGGGGAGAAGCTAGAAAAATAGGAAAAGAACTGGGAATGGACCAGTGTAGTCTTCATTCCCTTTTGAAGCACGGTCGGTGTAACCAAGTCTTCACCAAGAAGCAGGCTTTTTCTGGAAGCTCAAATTTTGTGGAATTTGTTATGCATGCTTCTTCTTTGGATTTTTCTTTAACTTTGAATTGCTCTGCATTTTTGTTTGTGCCCCGACGGACATAGAATCATTTGGACTGCCCATGTTTTGGGGTCTTGAAAAAAGTTGCACCAGCGAACCATCCCTCATCCAAAGCATTGTCTCAATCCAGTTCTAATCTTTAGATATCATGGCTACTAGAACAAGTGGGTTAGAGTACTGATTTCGGCAATCCCCAAGAATGGTTCATAATCCACCCTTGACAAAACAGCCTAGCATCGTCCTGACTTAGACTCCAAAATTTTTCAACAGTCAATCTGGGTTGAGATAAGTGTCAAGTATCTAGTCGAGCCACTATCTAAAGAGTCGTACGAATGATATGAAGGGTTCTTTTTAGACACAATGAATCGACTCATAAACATAGTCTCATAAAATCTAATGAATTAAGTTAAGGCAACCTGAAGTATCCCAATTCTAGTCCTTAATGGGTTCCTCTGAAATTAAGTGTATTTAAGATCTATACCAAGCTACAAATTTCAAACTTTACTTCAGACTTGTTCAATTATCTTGATTGTTCTGAAAAATGCAAATGTTATGCACAATGCATAATAAATGCTTTTTGTGAAGCTATTTTCTATTTCGAACTTTTTATGGATTTTTGGGAAAAAAATTGTAAATTTTTATGCTGATTTTTTATAAGATTTTGCATGTTTTTTATGGGTTTTAACTTTTGCAAATTTTTAGGGATTTTGAAAAATAAAAGTGTTAGTCAAAGAATTATGTGCAGATATTTACACGGGAGTGATTTTAGGTTTACAAGGGTGAGGTGTACTTTACATTGGGAATTTACAAGTTGAATGTTAGTGGTTATTTATAAGATTTATATACATGTTTTATACATTTTTAACGGTTTTTATTTGAGCTACTATTTACATAAGGTTCTCAAATCATTTTAAGTCATTTTCACAAACATTTTAAAAACTTATTTTTGCAAATAATTTGATAAACATTTTGACAAACATTTACAAAATTTAAAAATCATTTTGCAAATATTTTTCAAACTGTATGTATAGATTTTTCAAAGTATTTTTGCAAATATTTTTCAAATCATTGCAAATAGATTTTCAAATTTTTTATTTACATGAATAAAATAACTTTTACAAACAAAAGATTTTCACAAAGGTTTGAAAACATTTTCAGTTTTTTAAATAGTTTTCAAAAGATTTTTCAAGACCTTTTTCAACCATTTTTTAAATAATTTCACAAAATATTTTGACCTAATTTCTTGCTTGTATTTATAAAGAATTATGTTTATTTTATTAATTAGCCATATTATTAAAAATACAAAAATATGCATTATGGCTAAAGTGTATATTTCATATATACGACCACCCTATGCTTAGCTTGAGTTATGTCCTCATAGATCTGAGAGAAAAAAGTAAAACATAACTCGTACTAAGTATAAAAAGCCTATACTACAATGACTAAATAATACAAGAATGAGAAGTTGATCATCTCCCATATACTTAGGATCAAATAATCCTAAGTATAGCAGACTGTACACAAGGTAGGGAGGTTCAAGGATGGGAATGCACAGAATCATAGGCTCGACCTGTCTCCCTCTATAATTAGGGTAAAATTTCCATGAGTATAGATAGAATATCAAGAATTGAAGAGACATTTGAGGGATCAAAGAATAAACAACTCCGGGTACTCACCCCCTATACTTAGGACAAAGTAAGTCATAAGTATAATAGTGATGAAAGGGATGAGGACCTTTCGGAAAAATTAGAAAAATGAAAAGAAAAAGAAGAAAAGAAAATCATTTTATCTTATTTTAGCTAAATTATATATTCCATCTGTATATGTGAGCTCTTCTTGAAATACCACTTGAATCAGATAGACAACGGGCAGATATGGATCGTGCTCTAGATACAGCTTCAACAACTGTCTGTTGACCACAAAATATTGTACGTCAGGTGACAATTTAGATATCAAGAGGATTTTATTGTCGCGTACAATTTTTACAATGAACAGATCGGTCCACCTGCTCTTCAGTTTGCTTGGAAAGATTTTCAACTTTACGTCAAAAAACCTCACCTTTTATCCGGGCTTGAAAGCCTGTCTTGGGATGTGTTTTTCATGCCATTTCTTGACTTTCTCTTTATATATAAGGAAGTTGTCGTATGCATAGTCTCGAAATTCAAGCAGGTGATTTAGATCAACTTTATGGCTCTTCCCAACTTTCTCGGAATCTAAGTTGCACATATTCAATGCCCATAATGATTTGCGAATTAACTCCATGAGAAGATTCCATGGCTTTCCATAGACTAGATGGTAGGAAGACATGCCAAGAGGAGACTTGTACGTTGTGTGGTAAGCCCAGATAACTAAATCAAGCAACTGTGACCAATTCTTTTTGTCGAGACGTACAAGTTTACGCAAGATAGTCTTGATATCCCAGTTGAGCATTCAACCAAGACATTTAATTGTTGGTGGTACGGTACTACAACATAATGTTCTACGTCGTATTCTTTGGTCAGTTTCCTAATGTCTTTGTTCACGAAGTGGCTCCCCCCATCTGATATGAGAATTTTCGTTGTCCCAGACGCGAGATGATGTTGTACTTCAACAATCGATAGATGGTATGACTGTTTGTGGCTCGAGCGGGGATTGCATCCACCCTTCTGCTTACATAATTAATGGCCAACATGATGTATTCAAAACCCTGACTGTTAGGGAATGTCCATAAAGTCAATGCCCCATGAGTCGAATATGTCTGATATCTGATTGTATTTCAAGGCATTATGCCATGGGAAGTGACATCTCCCCTCATTCTCTAATAGAAAGTACACCGTTTGACATAATCAGCAGCATCCTTGAATAGAGTTGGCCACCAAAGGTCACATTGAAGCACTTTTGATGCCGTTCTCTTTTTAGAATTTTTGGACAAAAGATAAATAATTTATGGATTTATGAATGCAAACATAGTGAAATTCAATTATTAATTATAATAAATATTAAACCTAATTACTTCCAAGAGATAAAATTATCCAAGATTTATCACTAGGTGATTGATCTCAAAAAAAAATAAATCTAAACTTCAAAAATACTAGATTTAATACATATTAAAAATTAAAGATTGAAATATGCAAAACGATTTTTATAAGGCAAATCATGCATGCAAATGCAAATCTTTTTGGGCACGATGTTAAACACAGTTAATCCTCGAATCACTGATTTTCCAGCAATTTTCAGAGCTATGGTTAATTATTTATAAATTTTAATGTACAGAATATGTAAAATATATAATTTATCACAAGAATAATAATAATTAATAATTCATCACAGCCCATAAAAATGTCATTATGCCATAATGTAGAGAATTAATTGAAAAATATCATGTTATTTTTTAAAAATAAAATTAATGCAATGCAGAGGTTCAAAATAAAAGGGGAACACAGGGGTATTTGTGCAATTACAATATTTAAATAAATATAACAATTGTACTGGTAAGGGTCAATGTATAACTACCAGAACTCCTGGGGAGAGATATGCAAAATTCTCGGAGGGGCACGTATGTCGCACATGCCCTCTGGATGGCCGGAGCTCTTGGAGATCTGGCGGATCTTCAGGGGTGGCTTTGCAATTCTCCCCCCACGGCATGTGGGAGTCACGTGACCGGCAAAGGAGATGCTCCATCAGGCGATGTGCTTGCGGGCGGTGGTTGTGTTCCACCAGTGGTGTGGGCGAAGCGACGGAGGACGGCCGTGTTGGTGGAGCCCAACTGAAGGAGGAGGAGGAGCTTTGCTGTCACTGTGGGCTTCTTGAGGATCGTCCATTGAGGTGGAAGCACGGGTCGGAGATGGTCGTCTGGAGTCGATGACGAGGGTTGGCACGGTGGTGGCTCCTGAAGTGGAAGGAGTGACGAAGCTTCGTTGTTGATGACACGAGCGAGTATGGAGAGATAGCTCGGCGGCGATCTGTACGCGGTGGTTGTCGATGAAGTAGGAAGATGGAAGTCAGTGGTCATTGGAGATGAAATATCGTATCAGAGGCGTTAACCGGGCGAAGGTGGAACGTTTAGTGGGGACAGTAGGTGGAGTGGTGGCTCAACAGTCGATGAGGACAGGAGCAAGGGCAGTAGCTGTGGAGAGCCGCGTTGTAACGACCCAAAGAAGGGGGGGCAGATCTCGCCGCAAACCTGGGAAACTACACCAAAGCTGTCAGCTCTAGCGTGGTGGCTCTCCTAAGATATGGTGTGTATAGGCAGATGAGAAGGATGAGAAGGGGGCAACATAACTTTATAGAGTTGGAGGGCCCTGTCAGAGATGGAAAGTCGAAGGCGATTAACGAGATGCAATTTCAAAGGATTCGATGGGGATTTGACTGGTGGACGACAAGAGATCGATCGGGGATGAGGTACGCGGAGATGGAAGGTCGACGGTAGTGAGAATAGTGAGGGTGACGACAGAGATCGTGGGGCGGTGCTGCCCGATTGGGAAAGGGGGAGGAAGAAGACAGCGTACAGGTGCCGTCCGATCGACAGAGATCGGACGACCCTAATGCCTCCACGTGGTAGGAAGGGGAAGAGAAGAGGGTCGTCTGATTGACCGAGATTAGACAGTTTTGATTGTTCCACATGTCGGCGTTTTTAATTTATTTTTAATTTTTTTAAAAAACAAATTAATAAAAAGCCCAAAAATGGGTGACACGTGGGGACTCCAGGAGCTACCACGTGTCAGCCCTAAAAAATAGGAAAATAAATACAATGAAAATTCAAAAAGAAATAGGAAATGACCTCGAATCAAAACATTTTCTTCACGAAAGTTGCTTGTCTCAATGAGAATACAACTTTCATGACGATATCACGATCGAAATCGATCATTTGTGCAAAGTGATATTTTTGGGGTCTCCCATGTACATAGAATACCTTGATTTTTGGGTTTTCTATTTTTTGTCATTTTTAAACTAGATAAAAATCCAAAAAAATATGATAAAATCAAAGAGAAATATCTACACATTAATCTATTTTTTTGGATTTTTATTAAGTAAGAAAAAGAAGAAATAAAATACAATACGGAAAAGACAATTTTTGTACAAATAGTTAGTGAAGACTCGGACTCAGTTAATTTCTTTGATTTCGATCTCAGTTTAGATTTGGATTTTTTGTGCATTTTAATAAAACTGTTATCAAAGAAGATAAATGAAAAAGGAATAAAATAAAATAAGTCAATTATGTACATAAAATAATAGGCCAAAAATTGCTAAAATACAAAATATACAAAAGAGGACCAAAACCCAACTTTCACATATGAGCTGCAATTCACTTGAACGTGGTCTTGTTTTAAAGGTATTTGAATGTAATTAGTTCAAAAGTGAGTAGGATCAAATCAGACACTGGATGAGGAAGATATTGAGGTTTTAGTCTGGGAATCCTGGAATTAGGTTTTGGGTTTTTGGTCCACTTATTTAGGTTAGTGATTTTTTTATATTTTTTATTTATTCTTCTAAGTAATATGTACACAGTGGAGGTGGTTTCGGGTCAATTGGAGTTAGCATGAATTAGTTAAAAAATCATGGAAGTTAGGATATTTATAGGTCAATTTGACTGTGATTTTTGGCTTATTATTTTGTGCAATAATAAGTGATAAAATGACATTCTTATCAAAACATGCATGAATGCTAATTATGCAGAATAAATGAACAAATGCAAATAAATTTTAGGGATTTGAGTTTTATTCATGATTTTTAGAATGATGAATCTAATATTCATCACCCCCTATACTTAAACCATGCTTGTCCCTGAGCATCAAAAGAAATGCCATGAGGTGAAATGAGATTGGGTTTCATACCACGACCATGAGTTGAAGGTGAAAATGAAACTAGACTTGACCTTTGGATTATTAGTTTGGCGGAACTTCTGTGAGATTTAGAATTTTAAAATCAACAGCCTTCAATTTCTACACATCATTGTCATAGTTTCGACTCAGAAGTCATCTTAGATCAATCCTCCTCCCAAAGCATACCCCATGAACATTGAACAATCGACTCATGTGTGTGAAAGGTTTTAGCTCTTCCCATCCAGAATATCAGACTACCATGCAAACTTCCTCTTTAATAACTCATCCTTGGGGAGTCAGGTATTTCCTTCTAAGGTCTGTCGCGTAGTGTTCACAATCGAATAGAGGGAGAAGTTAGAAGAGAGAAAAGAACTGGAGGGTGGCCAGTGTAGTCACCTCTCCTTGTGAAGACAACCAGTTTAGCCATGTCTCCACCAAGATCTGTAGGTTTTCTTGAAGCTTGGACCTTTTTGTCAAATGTTTATTTGGTAGTAGGCTTCTTTGTATTTGGATTTTTGGTGGTTCTGCAATGATCTTGTTGTGACCCTACGAATATATAATCTTTTTTCCGTACATGTTGGGGTCTTAGAAAAAATTATGCCCAGTCGTCCATCCCCTTTCTGAAGCTTAATTTCAACCCGTACTTCGGTCTTTAGATGTCCACGCTACCAAAAAAGAAACTCACACAATCTTCCAACACCTCGTCTGAGTTGAGCAAAGTGCATAGTGCAAGAATACAAATTAATTCCCTATTCCAGAGTCGTACACGGAATGAAGAGACCAGGTTAGACACTAAGAGTGAAATGTTGCACATTGTCATGTAGAGCTCGAAGAATTAAGTCAAAGACATGAAGTTTCTAAAATCCTATTTCTCGATGAAGTTTCTCTAAAAATTAGGTGGATTAAGGTCAAGTCCAGACCACTCTCGATTTTTGCTCATAACTTGATTTGGAACCCAAGGACCTTTCACAAATGCAAATGCATGTAATGCTCGATAAAGTGCAGGTGTGTGAAATGCAAACAATTTTTTTTATTTTTGTTTTTTTTTAATTTTTTAATGCAAGGATTTTTTTTTAGATTTTTAATTGTAAAAATTAATAAGAAGCTATTTTTTTCAAAAAAAAACTTTTGGTTGGACACAGTCAGTGTTAGTAGCAAAACTTTTTTTTGTCTATTTGTTTGTTTTGTTTTTTTAAGTTTGTTACCCACCCTTTAAATACATATATCCTTACACGAAAGTACGAGCTATGGGTAAAATGTATACACAGTATATATACACACACCGCTATACTTAGCGAGTGTTGTGTCCTCAGAGCACAAGAAGCGTGGAGAAGACATAGCTCGGGCTAAGTGTAAGAAAGTGAAAAAGAAAAAGAAAAAGAAAAAGATAGATCGGTCTGCCCCCCTTATACATAGGTTGTGAATAGTCTAAGTACTAGAAGAAGAGCGAAACTGAGGTGGTCAGGAGATGTGAATGAGGAGAGTATATACAGATGAGCATCGATTCCCCCTATACTTAGGCTCTGGTCAGCCAAAGTATAGATGTAGTGTGGAAATGAGGCGATCGTGAGATGGGGAGAATGGTATGTACAGATGGCATCGGTCCCCCCTATACTTAGGCCTTGGCCAAAGTAGAGGAAGAAGATGTGCAAGGAGACCGATGGGGTCGGGAGATAGGGAGGGTAGCCGATGATTAAGGCGGTTTTCAACCGATCTTTTTGTGAGCCTATGGTGGGATATCATGATGATAAGAAGGAGATAAAGCATACTATTTCCAACCATTATCAGTGTTATCCTCAGAGAATTCATGCTGGAGATTAGATGAAGCGTATGAGTCAGATGAAAGATAACCATCATCGGAGTTATCCTCAGAGGAATAGTGTTTGAAAGTGGAGGTACTCCAGATATTATTGGTCTTTAGTTTCTTCAGTTGTTTTCTCAAGATTCATTCCTTCTAGGGATCAAGCAATTCATCCTCAGATGATGAGTAAGCACCAGTCTCAGTCAGCTCATAAGAAATTATTCCAGTATACTTAATGAGATCAGGAGAATCAGCTTTGGATGAATAATAGTACGAAATGGGAGTTGTCCAACGGGAATCAAAGTTTGGATCCTTGTGAAGATAGGGTTTTAAGACTGCCGAACAGACCTCACTCATGTAGATTACCTTTTCCAGACCTGATGAGGGAACATCAGGCAATTCCTCTTCCGGAAGGTCGAAAGCGACTTTCTTTTTAGATGAAGAAGCGGCTATTTTGTTTCGTGTAGGTGTTGGTCCTGGGAGTGAGGTGTTGACACTTGAGTCTCCATATGAATAACCATTGAGATATTTCTCGTTGGTATGTGCACGTCCCGCGTATTTGTTCTTATTCTTCTTAATGTTGGTGCACTCCTGAGTTGGAATGAATTGGTCAAGGTAGTCAAAGAAGGTTGACTCAGGGTGAGCCCATGCATATGTCTCGGGATCATATAAGAAACACTTTTCTATGGTGAGAGCAGCGGGAAATGGAACAATGGGGAGAGTCCCTACATATTCATTCTCAAGTGTCTTGATGTTGGTGCATTCCGATGTCAGGTTGATTTGATTAATGTGGTCAGAGGAGATCTCAACCGACTCGGGATGCGCACATGCATAAGTCTCAGGATCATAATTGGAGTCATTTTCCATGGTGAGAGAAGCAAGAAATGGAACAGTGGGGAGATTCTCTAAACCAATAGTCTCCTCAACAGCCGCTATCTCCGGAGTAACAAAGGGGTAGAACTCTTCCACCGCTTGATGGTTACGGCTATCGAGGGCTTCGTGTGTTGCCTCAGAAAATCATGGTTCCTCAAAGACTTGTTGAGATCGAAGTGCTCCCAATGCCGTAAAATTGATTTCCCAAGTCTCGTACTCAATAGTTGCCTTAGACAATGCCAATAATGGCTTTCTAAGAATGATGGAGACTGGGTGAATTATCATTGATGCTCAATATCAATGATCGTGAAGTCTACTTTAAGCGGAGTACTTTGGAATGTAATGGTGACAGAAATGGTTCCTCTCAACTGCTTTATCGATCGATCAGCCAATTGAACGATCTCTCGTATCTTCCTGATAGGTCTGAGTTTGAGCTCGTTAAATACAGAGGTCAGGAGGATATTAATTGGTGAGTCATCATCAATTCGAGTATGGGTAAATATTGTGTCTTTGATTCCATGGTCAAATCTGGGCAACCGCTTCACTATGCGGATCTAGGTTTTTATCCTCAACAGCAAGGAGGTGGTCATTGACAAGATATGTCTTTCAATATTTGTTCGTATCCTGCCTGACTTTTTCATCATTAATTTGTTCATTACAAATCCTTTCAGGTCGGGGAAGTGTCCAATGGCCTGTATAAAAGGAAGTTCAAAAATCAGTCTTTTCTCCAGTGCTTCCTGTAAAGCAGGATCTGAATTCTTCAGATCTTTTTCAGTTTCAATTTTATGTATTTTTCTGGATTTTCGATTTTTTGGTTGTTTTTGAATATTTCATTTTTTGGTATTTTCTATGTGGTGTGTGGATGAGTTGTATTCCCCATATGAGGATGAGCTTAGATATGCTGAGTCAGATTGAGAGTGATCCCTAGGGGGATAATATGCAGAGGTGTTGCTATCAGGATCGTCCCTAGGGTGATAATAGTTTCTAGATTTCTAAATATCCATAGAACTTTCAACATGAGATCCAATCTTTTCGTCATACATTTTTATATCTGAGCTACCAGAGAGTGAAATTAGTCGTCAGCAAACTTTCTAAATTTATCCTCCATTAACTCAAATCTCTTATTTGTCCTTGAAATATCATCCTCAAAAATCTTTTCATGATCAATCATGGGAGCAGTCAGTGTATGTTCTTGTTTTTGAATTTGAGATTCAATAATTTCATCTTCCATTTTCCTATATGAGCTAAGAGGAGATTCTCTTGGATTATCCAATATATGATTGTTATTTTATGAAATTTTCTCCTCATAAATTATGGAAGATGTCTGCTCAGTGGAAGGATTTTGCGGGAATCTATAGGTCTCGTACTCAGCATACCGTGACTCAGGTATGCAATGTTGGTTTGAGTAGAGTCTACTTCCATGGTCATGATTGATCGTATCCCTAAACATGGAATCATACAGGGTGCATATGTGTCGATGTCATCTGTTTGGTCCTCTGTATGTGTGGGTTGTCCGAAAGAGTGGTATTCTGGTTGGTCAATAGGGATTTGATCGTTAGGGACAATCCAACGATGATGATCATTAGGTGCGGACCTCTCAATCTGTTTTGGTCAGGTTTCCATATTATTCCTTACGGTCCAGTCTGGATGTATTTCTGAGAATTTTGGATCTGTCCCAACGGGATTGTGAGGAGAGAATGAAGGAAGTTAGGTTTGGTCTCTCGGCCAGTCATGAGTCTCAAGAGTGATTTGATCTTGAAATTGTTCACTAGTTTCAGCGATAAATCGGGAATAAGATGGTTCAATCAAGGATGGGAAGTGATCATGTGTATCGAAGGTTGAGGAAGGTATCACATCTAAGGTATTGAATTCAATTGGATGATTAGGAATTGTAGATTGGACTGTATTCATTCGGGGTTGAGTGCTTTCCGTAAATGTTGGAGGATATTTGATAGAAGAGGGTTTAGGTGATTTGGGTTTAACCGAGACAAATTCATTTCATAGTATAGCTCTGATGGATACTCGGACAAATGTCCCATCATTTTTGAAAGAGCTGACATGGATGATGATTTGGGTTTGACCGAAATGAATTTATTTTCATAATATGAATCTGAAGGATACTTGGACAAAAGTTCCATATTTTCGAAGCAGATTTATTGGTTGACATAATGGATCTTGGTGCAAGTGAACAGGATATTCAAAAGAAATTTTTATCAAGGAGATTGATGGAACAAATGTGTGGCTTTTGATCTTCGAAATCGGTTCACGCACACCAATGCAAACACAAATCAAACACCATGTTCACCAACTCACACAATGAAGCCGCAAGAGTTCGGAAATTATCTTTTCAATTTTAGTTGGTGATAAATTCAATCTTGGAAAAAATTTAGCGATCTGTTAGGTGCTGAAAATTTTCTTAAAGATTGTCCCGAATTCTTACGACTAGTTGCATCCACTTTCAGCCAGTATGGGTGTAAGTACGGACCGTAAAACGGCTACCCGTGTTACTTAAGGATGAAGCCTTACACAATGTCCTTTAAAGCACCCACTTTACTAGGGAAATCCGGACCGTTTACTGGCTACCCGTAGATCCTCACTGAGAAGTAGCTAATCGCTTTTATAGAATCAGTAGTCAATATGAAAATTCGGATTTGGGCTCTAGCCTTAAGTGGCATCTCTCGCTCACTCAGATAAATAAATGAATCCATGGTCGAGGTTGCTCTTCCGCAAAAATTCTCGATTTTATGGGTTGATTAAAGTCAGTTATATTTAGCAGTCCCAATTTTAATTAGGCGATCAATGAAAATGTAAGTGAGCACAAATGCACGTCTACCATCCAGTCCCAATTTTCTTTAGAATTATGTGATAAAACAAGAGGGAGAAATTCGAGAAAAGCCGATGCACGTGAAAAATGATGATGTATGCTCAGATAGAAGACTTACAGTGATTCCTAGCAATCTCCATGTGGGATGCAATATAAGAATTGAAAATTTAATCTATATGAATGCAAGTCGATGAAAATCGCACCTAGCAGAAAGTTCTATTAGCCAGGAAGAATTGATTTGAATTTTTGACTAAGTTGAACGAGCTAATGTGCATCTCGATTAATGTGCAGTGTGGTCCTAGGTTCTACGAGCAAAAATAATAAAATTTAAAAGCTCTAATAGCTGTATGTACAGGTCTATCCTAAGCGCCACTTAAGTCGGGTCCCACCCTCACCGGAGAGTGAAACAAGCCACGACAAACCACAAAAAAATCAAGGTTTTGTTACACACGCGAGAGTCCAAACGGACACCGCTATAAATAAGCAAGTAATTACAAAAGTTAAAATTGCAGAAAAATAAGTCCTAGACCCTACGCTCTTTCACTACTCAACTCGATCTTAATTTTAATACGGCTTTTCGGGCGTCGGTGAAGATGCGTCGGTTTCGTGGGAAACCGCTCCACGTACGTCACGTACCTCGCAAGAAAAATAAGAGAAAGTATGTAAGAGAGTGACTCAAACATTTATAAAAAAATAAAGATAGAAAATAAATGCGAAAAAAAGTAATTGCAGAAAAAATGGAATTTTTACAGTGAAGATTCGGGGGTCAGACAACCCGAATGCGGAAAACCGGACAAAAAATTTTTAAGACAAAAAAACTAAGTCGTTTGCCTCCTGACAACAACACCATTTGGGAGTCCTAAAATACCCTAGTTAATTTGAGTGAATTATCGAGTGTTTAAATTAATATCGTTTCATTGTAAGTGGGCAATCGGAATCGGTCAAGAAATAACCACTGTTAATTAATTCAATTTTCAATCGCGTGGTTTTTATTTATTTTACTTGGAAAAGTCCCAAGGTCGAACTAAAGGAGGAAAAATGAACAACCTAGAATTATGTCTATTAAAGTTCATGCACGATTTTCGAGACAGTAATTTTTTTTGTTATTTTTAATGCAATTTTGGGATGCAAAATGTAAATTAGGTTAATTTTAGGGACTATAAAATAAAGATCAATCAAACGATGTCCAAAAAATATGAAACCTGACCAAGATGACAATTATGATGAAATGAACGCATTGTAATTTTTTTTGGAATTTTTGGATAAAAATAAATATTTTATGAATATATGAATGCAAGAATAATGAATAAATATTAAACCTAATTATTTTCAAGAGATAAAATTATCCAAGATCTATCACTAGGTGATTGATCTCAAAAAAATTCTAAACTTTAAAAATACTAGATTTAATACTTATTAAAAATTAAAGACTAAAATATGCAAAATGATTTTTATAAGGCAATTCATGCATGCAAATGCAAATATTTTTAGGCACGATGTTAATTATATAGTTAATCCTCAAATCATTAATTTTCTGGCAATTTTCAGAGCTATGGTTAATTACTTATGGATTTTCATGCATAAAATGAGCAAAATATACAATTTATCATAAGAATAATAATTTATAATTCACCACTGCTACAAAAATGTCAAACATATGCCATAGTGTAGAGAATTAATTGAAAAACATCATGATATTTTTTAATAATAAAAATAAATAACGTAGAGGTTTGAAACAAAAGGGGACACATGGTTATTTTTGCAATTACAATATTTAAATAAATATAACAATTGTACCGGGAAGAGTCAACGTATTATTACCAGAACTCATGAGGAGAGATATGCAAAATTCATAGAGGGGCACGTGCGTCGCACGTGTCCTCTAGATGGCGGGAACTCTTGGAGATTTGACGGATCTTAAGGGGTGGCTTTGCAATTCTCTTCCCACAGCATGTGGGGGTCATGTAACCGGCTAAGGTGATGCTCCATCAGGTGTTGTGCTCGCGGGCGGTGGTTGTGTTCCACCGGCAGTGTGGGTGGAGCGGCAGAGGACGGATGCACTGGTGGAGCCTAGCTGGAGGAGGAGGAGGAGCTTTGCTGCCGTTGCGGGCTTCTTGAGGATCGACCACTGAGGTGGAAGCACGGGACGGAGAAGTGCTCGTCTGGACGATGATGGGGGTTGGTGCGATGGTGGCTCCTGAAGTGGAAGGAGGCTGCGAAGCTTCATTGTTAATGATGCAAGCGAGTCTGGAGGGATGGCTTGACTACGATCCGTACGCGATGGTTGTCGATGAAGTAGGAGGATAGAAGTCGTTGGTCGTTGGAGATGAAATATCGTATCAAAGGCGTTGATCGGACGAAGGTGGAACGTTTAGTAGGGACAGTAGGTGGAGCGGTGGCTCAACGGTCGATGAGGACAGAGCAAGGGCAGTAGCGGCAGAGCGCTGCGCTGCAACGACCCAAAGAAGGGGGTCGGATCTCGCTATAGTCCTGGGAAACTACACCGGAGCTGTCACCTTCGGTGTGGTGGCTCTCCTAACATCTGGTGTGTATTGGCAGATGAGAATGATGATAAGGGGGAAACATAGCTTTATAGAGTTGGAGGGCCCTCCCAGAGATGGAAAGTCGAAGGCGATTGATGAGATGCAATTTCAAAGGATTCTATGGAGATTTGACTGGTGGACACGATCAAGAGATCGATCGGGGACAAGATACGCGGAGATGGAAGGTCGACGGTGGTGAGAATCACGAGGGGGTGGTAGAGATCGCAGGGCAGTGCTGCCCGATTGGGAAAAAGGGAAGAAGAAGATGATGTACAGGTGTCATCCGATCGACCGAGATCGGACGGCCCTAATGCCTCCACGTGGCAGGAAGGGAAAGAGAAGAGGGTCGTTTGATCGACCGAGATCAGACGGTCCTGATTGTGTCACATCTCGGGGTTTTTAATTTAATTTTAATTTTTTTAAAAAAAATTAATTAATAAAAAGCCCAAAATGGGTGACACATTGCGGCTCCAGGAGCTGCCACGTGTTAGCCCTAGAAAAATCAGAAAATAAATACAATGAAAATTCAGCAAGAAATAGGAAATGACCTCGGATCTAAAAATTTTCTTCATAAAAGTTGCTCGTCTCGATGAGATCTACAACTTTTATGCAGATACCAAAATCAAAATCGATTATTTGTGCAAAGCGATATTTTTGGGGTATCCCATGTACATAGAATAACTTGATTTTTGGGTTTTCTAATTTTTTTGTCATTTTTAAACCAGATAAAAATCCGAAAAAATATTATAAAATCAAAGACAAATATTTACATATTAATCTATTTTTTTGGGTTTTTATTAAGTAAGAAAAATAAGAAATAAAATAAAATACGGAAACGACAATTTTTGTACAAACAGTTAGTGAAGACTCGGACTCAGTAGTTTCTTTGATTTCAAACTCAGTTTGGATTTGGATTTTTACGCATTTTAATAAAAATTTTATCAAGAAGACAAATGAAAAAGAATAAAATAAAATGAGTCAATTATGTACATAAAATAATAGGTCAAAAACCACTAAAATACAAAATGTACAAAAAAGGCCAAAACCCAACATTCACATATGAGCTCCGATTCACTTGAACTTGGTCTTGTTTTGAAGGTATTAAAATGTACATTAGTTCAAAAGTGAGTAGGATCAAATCAGACACTGGATGAGGAAGACATTGAGGTTTTAGTCTGGGAATCCTGGAATTAGGTTTTGGGTTTTTGGTCCACTTATTTAGGTTAGTGATTTTTTTGTATTTTTTATTTATTATTGTTAGTAATATGTACACAGTGGAGTGGTTTCAGGTCAATTGGAGTTAGCATGAATAAGTGAAAAAATCATGGAAGTTAGGCTATTTACAGGTCAATTTGACTGTGATTTTTTGCTTCTTATTTTATGCAATAATAAGTGATAAAATGTGATTCTTATAAAAATATGCATGAATGCTAATTATGTAGAATAAATGAAAAAATGCCCATGAATTTTAGGGATTTGAGATTAATTCATGATTTTAGAGTGATTAATCTGAGATTCATCAAGGACCTCCCCAGTAGCAGATATCGTTGGATCTCTCATTTGTTCAAAATCTGACGGTGGCCTTCTTTACACATATTTCTAACAGAAGCATCGGTACGAGCCTCTACTATGTAATATTTACGCCACACATGATCCTCGAGAAAGATGACACCTGGACCAAGCCTGATTTCCCAAGCCTAGTCCCTCATGTGTCCTCTGCACATGATCGAGAGAATATTATAGGCATATCGTCCTAGAGTAAACAATTGCAGATAAGTCATTTTCATGTAAAATTTGCATATTTACCCTAACGGTTTTCTTTAATTGTTTTTAAGTCCTTTTTGGATTATTCTATAACAAAAAAATAAGTAGTTCTCTTTCAAGTATTCTCATGTCTTATGTTATCTATAACTGTGAATCGTAACTCTGATGTTAATGAATTTGGTGTTGTTTGAAAGCTTGCTTCATCCTCTATGATTTCATGCAATAAAATCACAAAGTTATTCTATCATTCGTGTGTTTAATTTTAGATAATGAGCTGAACCTCTTTAGCCTTCGTAATTGAATTAAAATGAAATTATTTCAAATTCATTGAGACTTATAGGGCTCTGAATTTCCATTAATTTATTTAATTTATAATCACAAGTATTTAACGACATAATCAGAAGCATTTAATTGTTTTATATGTCTTAGTTCTTTTATTGCAAGATTATTCATCATATAAAATAAATGCATAAAAACGTTGAAGAAGTTACATTGATTTGGGTTTGTATGTACATTGTCCTTAACTTAAAACCTTTAATTGATAAATATAATTAACTAACACTTAAGTTGAATTAAATATTAGTTCACGTCCTGTGTTCGACCCTAGACTTGCCCATGTTATAAATTAACAGTGAGTATAGATACTTGACTTGGTTTTGTACGAATGTAAATCGGACATACTACAACTAGTGATTATTATATATGCTAAGTTACGCTTCATCAAGGATCCATCGGATAAAAAAAGTCTTGTCATCCTTCTTGCTCTATGAGTACTTGATGGTAGAGTGATCTATGTAGATATAACCTTGCATACCAAAAGGTGTGATATGAACTTTTCTACGGAAAACACTACAGCTAGCAGCTCTTTCTCTGTGACTGTGTAGTTTCTCTAGGCCTCATCAAGTGTTTTTCTAGTAATGAATTGTAAATGGCATCCCGTCCCATCTTGGTCCTGCACAGCACCAATTGTAAAATCTAAGGCATCCGTCATGATCTCAAATGGAAGAGACCAATCATGTGGCTAAAGGATAGGAGCACGTGTGATGAAATCCTTCAACAGATTGAAAGATTGGAGGACCCGATCATCAACCACAAAATCGACCTCCTTTCCGAGAAGCTCAATCAACGGTCAGGCAATCTTTCTAATGTCTTTGATAAAATCTTCTGTAGAAACCCACATGCCTCAAAAATGACCGAACTTACTTCAGATTTGTTGGTATCTCAAGTTTTGAAATCACGTCCACCTTGCCTGGGTCAACCACCATTCCACTCTAGGATATGATGTGACCTGGTACAATCCCTTCAATCTTCATAAAGTGACTCTTCTCTCACAAGAGCACAAGATTCACCCCGCAGGACCTCTTCAAAACTCGTCTAAGTAACTCAAGCATTGATCAAAACTGTCCCCACAGACCGAGAAGTCATCCATAAATACTTCGAGGAAACTACCAACAAATCAATTAATACAACCGAACATGCATCATTGGAAAGTAGCAGGTGCATTGCACAATCAAAAGGGTGTTTATTCTGAAGTTGTATGTACCGAATGGACAGGTGAAGGTAGTTTTCTCTTGATCTTCTGAAGTGATGGAGACTTGATTGTACCAAGAGTAACCATCCAAGAAACAAAAATATTCCTTCATGTCCAGTCTTTCGACTATCTGGTTGATGAAGGGCAATGGAAAGTGGTCCTTCTTGATTGCAAGATTTAAACATCTATAGTCTACACAGATGTGCCATGAAGTCAGTACTCTGGTTGGAATCTCCTCTCCTTGTCATTGGTAACAATGGTGATCCTAGATTTCTTTGGCACTTGGCACCGCATGCAGGGGACTTACCCATTTGGAGTTGGAGAAGGGGTAGATGAATCTTGCATCACACCTATTGGTAATTTCTTTCTTGACAACCTCCGCAGGTTGGGGTTCAATCTACGTTGGAATTCTCGAGAGGGCTTGCAGTCTTCCTCAAGATAAATGTGATGTGAATAGAGTCAAGGATTTATCCCATGGAGATCTGTAATGTTCTAGCCTATAGCCTTGTGGTTTCTTTCAAGAACCACAAGGAGACGAGATTCTTTCTCTTCGGTCAGACGAGAATTTATAATGATCGGATGCATATCAGGTTCACCACAAGGAAGTCATAATTCATGTTGGAGGGAAGAGGCTTGAGATCCAGTGGTGTGGGGAGTCAACTTGGTAGCAACCTCCACAACTGTGACATGTTCCAGGTCTTTCGACTGCATGTTGTCCACCATTGTGCATTTTGAATCTGAATTTAAAACATCACACATATCTTTAATGAAATCATCTTCCAAAAATGAGGATGGTTGTTAAATCATTTCTAGATAACCATCAACAAAAATCACATCATCAAAGACCTCGGTAGATTCGAATGCGTTATCCAATACTTCCTTAGTGAAGAGAAATTCCTATGTTTCATTTGTTAGACATGCAAGCCCATGGCGAGCTATTATGCAATAAATGTTATTGCAAATATCATTCCCTGATCTGAAATGAAGAATCATTAATTTGCATAATAGGTCCCTTAGTACAATTAGGGTAATGTACCATGGCCATCTTAATAATCATACAACTGTTGATTCAATTATTGAATCATAGAGGATGGTGCTTGGATGAATATCTAAAGAGATAGATTGAAGATTCATCAAGCACTGTCAAATGAGTATTAAGAGATGATCTCCAGCCTGAGTAGGAGATGGTAGTCCTTTCTCTAATGGGCTGATATCTAACTGACCTCTTGATGCAGGTCCTATGCATAGGAATTGATATTCGAAGGGGTTAGATAAGTTAAATCAAAGAGTTGACTTAACGAGACCGAGATAACGAAAGAACTATGTCGTGTACTGTCACGATATAGGCACACATCCTCTGACCAAAGACATATGTGTTACTATATGTTTGAGTATGCATTTGGTAGACCGATAGGTTGATAATCTAATCAAGGTCTATACACGGACAAGATGGTGTGCATACAAGGTCATATGAATAAAAAGATATCTCAGAGGGATCATACAAGTTCATTACTGAACTGGAAGAAATGATCTCACTCATGAGATATTAGGAATCAAATTCTGTGCACGGTCGTCTCGCTTTGGAAGCTTGACTAAATTTGTAGGTTTGATATATATTTTCTGGAAAGTATACGATCACTACCTGGATATGATATATGCTTTTGGAAAGTATATGACCGATAAATCTCCCAATGATCAAATGAGAAACTTCATGATAAAACCCTGAAGAAGACAGTCTAAATTTATCTAAATCTTCATATTTATTCTAGGTCCTCCAGTATGCAGGATGTACATGTATTAGGAATACCTGAGGGTGATATGATCATAAATTATTGTATAACCATGACGCTTTCATTCCAAGGGAGTGATGAAACATGTCTGGATTTTAGTCACTCCTCTCAATAGAGAAGTAATTTGATATTAATCCAAATGTCGGACATTGATCTCGATACAATTCATATGCAATGAGAAGATTAGATTTACGACTTTGATTTGATCAAACATCTTTGGTAGGTTCCCTTGATATGGATTTGAGATAAGTTCTCAATATCCAAGTTATTATATGTGGAACATACAATCGCCATGTCCTAATCTCGAAGTATCTATGGAGAAAGCGCAATATTCTTAAAGGAGTTCAAGAATAATTCCATTGATGAATTATGTAACTGAACATTGAGATATTGATAATTAAATCTGATTTAATTATCATGAATAATGTGAATATGATTCATACTATTTGAATACATGAGAATTATGATCCAAAACATTAAATGTGATTTAATTATCAATGATATGAACAACGTGTATAGTATTATCCATATTATTTATGTATATTATAAATGTAATTTCTAATATATTAGAGAGAGCTTATTATAAATAGTATCTTCAAATTAATTGTTGATGTGAATTGGATTCACATTGGAAATTAATTGGAAATATAATTTACATTTTATTTTGGTCTGTGAATATGATTCACAATTATTTAATGGCATGGTTGTAATATTCACAAAATTAATTTGGAATTATTTTTGTGAAATAATTTACAACAAAATTGTTGTAAATATATTTGAAGGATTTTTAGTGGCATTTCATATCTCATAAAATTAGAAGGCCAACACCTTCCATTTTATGGATAGTGGACACCGACCCTTTGATTCATTCTCAAGGGTGGTCGTCCCTCCTATTTTAGGAAGGTAGGTGGCCTCCTTCCTAATCCTTATATCCTAATTGATTTAGTTCAAAATAAATTATATTGATTATTCAATATATTTAATTTAATCTAAATTAATTGTCATTGTATTTTTACAACAAAATCATGGCCATTGAATAAAAACACAAACCAATCTCAACCATAGATTTTGTGTTTCACTTGGATTGTGATCCATGAATCTTCCAAAATACTTTAAAAGAAGAGGCAACCCTAGCTCTTTTTTTACACAACATATGAATCACCTCTATCTCTCTCTCATTCTCATACTACGCACCCCATCTCTCTCTATGTGGTCGTCCACTTTATGCCTTAGAGAGAATCGTCGTCCTCGCCACGTTGTTTTGTCGCCACTTAGACTGTTCCTAGATCTCCGTCTCCATTGGTGCGCCTCACTCGTGAAGAAGATACTGTATCTCGTGTGATGAGATCAAGAGATTCGTCGCTTGTATAATCATCTTGGATTGCGAGAAGCCTGCATCTCATCAACGCGCTCATAAGCGTCTACTCCGCCTAGTCAGACTTGAGATAGAAGGTCTCTTCGTTTAGAGATTTTAATCACAACCACACTTCAAGAGGTAACCCTAGTACCCCTTGTGGTTTAGATGAAATGATCCTAGAAGTGTTCGAGGATCATGTGGTTTCATAGCATTTAATTTTTTTAAATCTGCTGCCTCGAGCCATTAGTACGACTAGTCGCTCTCAATCGCATATGATGCGATCACCACTCTTCTGTGATGCACTTAAGGATATTTCCATATCCTTAAAGTGGTATCAAAGGCAGTCAAAGGTCTTGGATATGATCCGAAACCCTAGGCGATCAAGGTTCGTGCTTTGGATGTGTGGGAATCATTGTTTTTGTATTTTATGCAAAATTCGAATCGGTTTTTTGTAAACTATTTGTATACTGCTTGGATGTGTTTTTTGGTTAATAATATTTATTTATAATTCCTAAATATATCCCAAAAATAGTAACCTATAATTGGTACCAAACTGCATGAAAATGATTCAAAGAGTTCCGCTATGAAAGATGATTTTTTATGAATTCACGGATCTGTAAGAAAATTAACTTTACTTACTATTTTCCCTTCATAAAATAAGAACTAAACACTTCGATAAAGTAGAGAATCAAATTAGTAAATCTTCCAAATTTTTTTTACATGATTCTTTTTCTGTTTGCCCTAGAAATTCTATATTTACTGGAAATGGGTCGGAAGATGATTAGATCGTCAAATCTCTTTACTTAATGTGTTTATAATTCAACAGAAATCATGGAAATAGTGAATTTACCTTGATTAAATATGATGCCTAATAATTTTGAAAATAATTGGTTAATCATCATAGGCCATTGAATTAATGTTTCATGAAAATCCTATTTTAATCCTACAATAGTTGTAGGACAATCTCTACATGCAAAATATTGTTACTTGAATAGGATTGAGGATTTGTTTAGCAAATCTCCTTATAATATTAATCAAAATGGTTTTAATAAATATTATATGGTATAACATCAGTTGAAATATCGATTATGATTTCAAATACAAAATATTCAAATCACATTATCCTAACCTGAGGTGGATATGGTGTCTAGTCGAGGATCGTTGGGGTAGCAGGTTGCTCCATGAGCAGTCTGTCCCACATTCTATGCGAACTGGCCATGACATCGGGTAATGAAAGGATAATGCTTGAAGAGATCATGATGTATTTTTCTAATTATTAATATTTTAATAATATGTATTTTTTAGATTATATCATCCATCATGTAACAATCAAAATTATTTGTCAGTTGATTGATTCAGTTGATAATTGATTTAATATGAGTAAATTAATTAGATCCAATTATACACTCTATTATGAATAGAATTGTAATTCACTTGGAAGAATTAATTATGTGAATACGATTTATATAAGTTAATTAAATTTTGAATATGATATGGAGGATCAAATAAATGACATCCATGGCCTCTTGTCAACGTGAAGGGTTTCGTTGCCATGGATTGTATGTAGGAGATGCATGTCCGAAGTGATAGCTCCTACATACAAGCGCACATGGATCGGGCGCTTTGGTTCTCCAAAGAGTAAAGTTGTATGACCCCGTTATCAAAACCTCATATTATTAGGGTAATATTTAATTGCACATAGCGAGCTCTAATGTTGTTGACGGTTGGTTCAATTAACAATGGGTCAACATTGCGTTAGGGGTGGTAGGCCCAGGTGTTAAAGACCGAATTGGGAAATACAAGTTGGACTTGCAAGACGGATTGAGTCCCCACTTCTTTTTATCCGAGTTACAAATTCTCATATTATAGGGATGTAACAAAGGTATGAAAGGAGATCCCAGATCTTGCTTGAGATATATTGGTAAGCATATCTCTTACTTTGAAAGTGAATAAGGGAATGGTCTTTCAGAGTTGACAAGGCAAGACAACTTTTATATAAAAATCCTAAATCAAAGTAAAATAAGTAGTTATGCAAACAATCTTATTTCAGATAACCTACATTGAACCCACTCAAACCTATACTCAATAATAACCTTCTAAACTATCATGAATTGGATTAATGATTAAGATATTGCACTTGCAGTTGAACACATAATGTATGTGGTTGCAATGTGCAAGTTTCCTCATAATAATGAGGATTGATAATTACATAGACAATGGTACAACAACCTTGGGTTTGTACGTCTCTATAGTCTTGATCTCTCATCGAATGTGCTTTGGAAGTATCATGTCGATGATTATCGTAATTATCGAAATCCTTATAAAACCTAAGAATATGTTTTTGTATACATTTGTGCTCTCGGCATTTAATCATGAATGACATGGTTCACTACATTGTGCAGAATGGTAGTTCGATAAGAGATGATGTACTCAAAATATTTGAGTACCTGCCTGAACAAAAATCATTAAGAGTTAAGATGGATGTAGATATGATGAGTGTCATCATTCTACTATCTATACTCTAGTCATTCACAAAGCCTCATAATATTCATATTGTATGAATTTAATGAAGCATGTATAAATGTTGAAATAACTTTTCTATTGAAATCTCTTGAGTTCAACATAAGAGATCCTTTGTCTAAAGTAATGGTTGTTTATAGATGAAGGGAGTGCAGTCGAAGCATGGGTCTGACCCAAGTGAGAAGAAAAGTTAGAGTTTATTGTACTTATGTGACTTTCATATGGCATCTAAAGAGTCTTATGAATGTCAATACTACAGCAAGCTGATGTACTGATAGCATGATTATCTAGACTATCTGAAATCCTTAGAGAAGGGCCACGATAGTGCATCGGAATTATCTACATATAATTATTGAAATTGACTTTCTTATTAGATAAGATCAAAGTCTAATAATTGTATCTCACTCTTTTAATAACACTTACAATTGGTTGCATATGTTTTAGAAGACTAAAAAATTCGATTTTAAGGTTTAATAGTCATACACATGGATGTTGATGTAATTATTGCAACAATTTCCATTAGATAGATAGAGTACATATTTTCAGTGGGAGAACCCTTAGTCTTAGATAAAGTCTCTATGACCTAGATATTAGAATACACTCATTGTTTATTTCTAAATGTTGGAAATAAACATGTAATCTGGAATAGATTTATCATAAAGAGTTATGATGGATATATTTCATCTAGAGGACTCTACTGAATTAGAATATTAATGAATGATTGATTAATATTTCTATTACTGAAAATCAAACCTTTTAAGATCAATAGGAGGATGAATATCATTTGACAATGATATGGCACCAAGCCTTGGACATATGCTTGTTGATGTAATCAACAGACTAGTAAGAAATGAAACTTTAGAGTGTTTGAAATTTCAAATCTTATAAATATGTGAATATTGTATTCTAAGTAAAAATCTCCAATACAACCTTCTCTGGGAATGGTGTAGCATGCCAAGGTATTCAAGATCTCATACATATTGATGTATGTAGATCATTTGTATCATTATAAATAATGGTATGTGATATCAATTGATGATATTTATGATATGAGAGTTCCTCCCTTCACCTTCGAAACCTTTGAAATGTTCAAAGATTTCACAAATTTGGTTTAGAACCAAAGTCTGAAAGAAGATTAAATGAATTTGATTTAACCTAGGTAGCCAGTACCTATTAGACGAATTCAAAGAATACCTTATGAAGACATGAATATCATTCCTATCTCACTCCTCCTAGTACACCTAAACTCATTAGGGTTGTAGGGAGATGCAATTGGATCATGTATCACATGATTTGATCACCGGTGTCTCTCATCATATTTACCTATTAGTTTCTAGGTATATATGTAGTAGAAACTAATGTGTGTGTGTGTATATATCCTTAATAATATTCCATGTAAATATGAACCCCAAAACCCTCATAAGCTATGATTTGGAACCTAGTCTTAGTGTTGGACACTTGAGGATTTAGGGTTGCTTGATCCATAAGCATGTCGTGGATGCAAGTAGGCTGGAATCTAGCACCAGAGAGTGCTACTTCATTAGGAAAATAAAGGATGGTATTGGATACCTACTTTATGACCTTGAGATTCTTAAAAGATTTCATCTCAAAGAATATGATTCTTAGAGGATGACTTTCTTGAGAATCAAGATGAAAATGAAGTAAAGGAACTCATTGGATCTTGAAAAGATAAATGAGGCTCCTGAATCAGAAACTAAAAGGACAATTAAAGATGAAACACTCATATCTCTTCAAATTAGTTTGGGATGTGAGGCCACCCAAATGGTAAGGATTCCATGTGTCAGATAAATATGACAATGATCTGACTTCATATGATAAAGCATCTGAGGATCGTGACATGGAGAGATGGATGTTAGCAATAAAGTATAAAGGCTTCATATACAAGTGTCGTATATGGACTCTTGATGATCCACCTATAAGGGTAAAACATGTTAGGTGTAAATGGATCTTCAAGAGAAAGGGGAACTGGTGAGAAGTTAGAGACCTTCAAAGCACGGCTCGTATCCACAAGATACACATTAAGATAAGACATCTCTTGCGATGAAACTTTCTCTTCAATGACCTTGCTTAAACCCATCAGAATATTGCTACTATAGTTACACAACTTGACTATGACATCTACAAGATGGAAGTCAAGATTGCATTTCTCTATGTATTCCACATCGAGGATATTCATATGAAGTAGCCGTAGGGCTTCATAGTTGAGGAACGCAAAGTGTATAAGAGAAATCCATCGATGGACTCAAATAAGCATCTAGTAGTTGGAACATTAGATTTGGTAAAATAATAAATGTTATGATTTCAGATAGAATCTTGATGAACCATGTGAAATTAGTGGGAGTGTCGTTGTGTTCATCGTGTTAAATGTAGATAAAATCCTAATAATTTGGAATGATATAAGGATTTTAAGTTTCCATACCTTGAGATATGATCTCAAGCATGCCTCTTATATCTTAGTTCTGAAAATATTCCGAAACAAAGAGAAGAGGGCATTAGGACTGTCACATTAGTGGTACACCTTGGACATGTTTCATTTTTCTGAAAAACCGCAAGGAAGGATTCCTTCCCTTAAGATAAGGTACTGACTTATTTAAAGGGATAGCACCTCAAAGAGTTGAGGAAACGAATGCTAAAACTTCTTGCCCTTGTGCATCAGTTATGACAAGCTTGGTGTATGCTAGATGTGTACAAAAGTCAGATATCTACCATGCAGTGTGTGTAGTAAACTGTTACTAATCCCACTATGGAGATAAAATACTTGATTGCAGTAATAACAATATCTTCAAATATGACAAGACTTTTGAGATAGTGATCTCAAAGTCTTATCTTCAAGAACTTAAGACTTTACATATAGTGATATGAAAAGTCTTAACATCAGATGCCTTATAAGACATAAGACTGGGTCTTAGTCTCAGGAGATAGAGATACTCGAGAATAAGGGCATTCTGAGGATAATAGAAATTACATAGTGGTTATAATAATTATTGAGTTGTAGTGTCAAGGACGCTATAACTTCTTTAACAAAATTGAGTATTGGTTGCATAAGATGCAACTCACACTATATGCGAGCACTATTAATAGGGGATATGTAGGTACTGTAAAAGGACTTGGCATAGTCTCTCAGGAAAAGAGTGACTAGTTAGCTTACCATCTATTTTTCTAAATGACTTATGATTAGCACATGAGTGAGGGGTTAAAGATTAGCCCATTAATGGCTCTTTGGGCTAGTGGGAGATTGTTGGAAATGCGAGCCCACGACAAGCCATTATGCAATAAATGTTATTGCAAATATCATTCCCTGATCTGAAATGAAGTTCACCATGAACATCTTAATGATCATATAGTTGTTGATCATGGAGGTTGGTGCTTGGATGAATATCTAGAGATTTAGATTGAGGACTCATCAAGCACCGTCAAATGATTATTAAGAGAAGATCTTCAGCCTGAATATGAGATGGCAGTCCTTTCTCTAATGGGTTAATATCGAACCGACATCTTGATGTAGGTCCTCTGCATAAGAATAGAGATTTGTAGGTGTTAGATAAGTTAAGTTAAAGAGTTGACTTAACGAGATTCGAGATAACCAAAGTCCTATGTCGCATGTTGTCACGATATAGGCACACAACCTCTGACCGGAGACATATGTGTTACTATATGTTTGAGTATGTAAATTTTGCAAATCGATAGGTTGGTGATCTAATAAAGGTCTATACACTGGTGAGCTGGTGTGCATACAATGTTATATGAGTAGTACAATCTCTCAAAGGGATCATGCAGGTTCATTACAAAACTAGAAGACATGAGCTCACTCATGAGATATTGGGAATTAAATTCCATGCACGATCGTCTCGCTTTGGAAGCTTGACTGAATTTGTAGGCTTGATATATGCTTTTGGAAAGTATATGATCAATACCTGGGTATGATATATGCTTTTGGAAAGTATATGATCGATACCAACTTCCAATGATCAAAAGAGAAACTTAATGATAAAACCCTGAAGAAGACAGCCTGAATTGATCTAAATCTTCGGGTTTATTCTAGGCCTTCCAGTATGTAGGATGTACATGTATTAGGAATACCTGAGGGTGATGTGATCATAAACGATTGTATGACAATGACACTTTTATTCTGAGGGAGTGATGAAACAGGTCTGGATTTTAGTGACATATGTCAATAGAGAAGTAGTCTGATCTTAGTCCAAATGTTGGACATTGATCTGAGTACGATTCAGATGCAATAAGAAGATTAGATTTATGTGTTTGATTTAATCAAACATCTTTGGGAGGTCTCCCTTGATCTAGATTTGAGATATGATCTCAATATCCAAGTCACCATACGTGGAATGTACAATCGCCATATCCTCAAATCCAAGTATCCGCGGAGAAAGTGCATTGTTCTTGAAGGAGTTCAAGAATAACTCCATTGATGAATTATATATTTGAGCATTGAGATATTGATAATTAAATGTGATTTATTTATCATGAATAATTTGAATATGATTTATACTATTTGAATACGTGAGAAGGATGAAGCAAGATAATTAAATGTGATTAATTTTTAAGGATACGAATAATGTGGATAGTGATATCCATATTATTTATATATATTATAAATACGATTTATAATATATTATAGAGAGCTTATTGTAAACAATATCTTCAAATTATATTGATGTGAATTGGATTCACATTGGAAATTAATTACAAATACAATTTACATTCTATTTTGGGTTGTGAATATGATTCACAGTTATTTAATGATATGATTGCAATATTCACAAAATTAATTTCAAATTATTTTTGTGAATTAATTTACAACAAAAGTTGTTGTAAATATATTTGAAGCATTTTTTTTGAAATTTTATATCTCGCAAAAATAAAAGTCGAATACCTTCCATTTTATGGATGGTGGATGGCCACCCTTTGACTCATTCTCAAGGGAGGTCATCCCCCCTATTTTAGGAAGGTGGGTGGTCTCCTTCCTAATCCTTCTATCATTATTGATTTAGTTCAAATTAAATTATGTTGATTATTCAATAATCTAAAAAGTTATTGTTGTTGTATTTTTACAACAAAATCATGGCCATTGAATAGAAACACAAGTCAATCTCAACCATTGATTTTGTGTTTCACATGGATTGTGATCTATGCACTTCCAAAATACTATAAAAGCATAGGCAATCTTGGCTCTTCTTTTACACAAAAATTGAATCACCTCTCTCTCTGTCATTCTCATACTGCACGCCCCATCTATCTCACTAAGTGGTCATCCACTTTGTGCCTTGGAGAATCGTTTCCGTCACCACGTCGTTGTGTCGTCGCTTTGACCATACGTGGATCTCCATCTCCTTCAGTGTGCCTCGCTCATGAAGAAGACATCATATCTCGTGTAACAAGATCAGGAGATTCACCTCTTGGATAATTAACTTAGATTATGAGAAGCCCACATCTCATCAACGCACCCACAAGCGTCTCCTCCATCGGGTCGGACTTGAGACAGGAGGTGTCTTCATTTAGATATTTCGTTCGCAACCATGCTTCAAGAGTTAACCCTTATACCCTTTTGTGGTTTAGATTAAATGATCCATGAAGTCCTCTTGGATCATGTGGTTTCATCACATTTAAATTTTTTAAAAAAATCTACTGCCTCGAACAACTAGTGCGACTAGTCACTCTCGATCACATATGATGTGATCACCATGATTCCATGATGTGCATAAGGATTTTTCATATCCTTCAAGTGGTATTAGAGCCAGGTTGAGGTCTTGGATATGATCTGAAACCCTAGGCAATCAAGGTTCATGTTTTGGATGTGCGGGAATCATTATTTTTGCATTGGATGTAAAATTCGAAACCATTTTTCGTAAAATAAAAACCTAATATTTGTGCACTATTTGGAGGTGTTTTTTGTTTAATAAAATGTATCATAATGTCTATATATGTCTCGAAAACAGTAACCTATAATTGTTACTAAAAGTGCATGAAATGATTCGAAGAGTTCCCGCTACGACAAATGTTTTGCACGAATTCACGAATCTGTAAGAAAATTAATTTTACTTATTGTTTCCTATCATTAAATATGAAATAAACACTTGGATTAATTAGATAATCAATCCATTAACCGCTCGAATTTATTTTGCAAGATTCTGACTCTGTTTTTCCTAGATATTCCATATTTAGTGGAGATGGTCAGAAGATTATTAGATCATCAAAAATCTCTTTACTTATTGTGCTTATAATTAAATGGAAATCATGAAAATTGTATATTTGCCTTGATTAAATATTATGCCCTAATAATTATGAAAATAATTACTTAATCATCATTGGTCGTTGAATGAATGTTTCATGAAAACCTAGTTTATCCTACAATAGTTGTAGGATAATCTCTACATGCAAAACATTGTTACTTGAATAGGATTAGGGATTAGTTTAGCAAATCTCCTTATAATATTAATCAAAATAGTTTTGATAAATATTATATGGTATAACTTTGATTGAAAGACCGATTATAATCTCAAATACAAAATGTTCAAATCACATTGTCCTGACATGAGGCGGATATGGTGTCTAGTTAGGGATCGTTGGGGTAGCAGGTTGCTCCATGAACAGTCTGTCCCACATCCTGTGTGTACTGGCCATGACAATGGGTAAGGAAAGGATAATGCTTGAAGAGATAATGATGTATTTTTCTAATTATTAAATTTTGAAAAATACGTATTTTTGATATTATACCATCCTTCAAGTAACAATCAAAATTATTTGTTGGTTAATCGATTGAATTTATAATTGATTTAATATAATTAAATTAATTAGATCCAATTATATATTGTATTATGAATAGTGTTGTAATTCCTTTGGAAGAATTAATTATGTGAATATGATTCATAAAAATTTATTTAAATTTGAATACGATATGGAGGATCATATAAATGACATCCCATGGTATCCCATCAAGGCAAAGGGTTTTGTCACTATAGATTGTAAGTATTAAACACATGTCCAAAGTGACAGCTCCTACATACAAGCGCACATGGACCATGCTCTTTGCTTTTCGAAATAGTAAGGTTGTATGCGTAATGACCCCAATATCTAGTCCTCATATCATTAGGACGATATTGGATTACGCATAGCAAGTTCTAATGTTGTTGAGGTTGGTTCAATTAACAATGGGTCAACATCATCGTAGGGGTGGTGGGCTCGGGTGTTAAAGATCGTATAGGGAAATGCAAGTTAGACTTGTAAGGCGGAATGAGTTCTCACTTCTTTTTTCGAGTTACAAGTTCTCATATTAATGGGATGTAATAAAGGTAAGAAAGGAGATCCCAAATCTTGCTTGAGATATATTGGTAAGCATATCTCTTATTTTGAAAGTGAATAAGGGAATGAACTTTCAGATTTGACATTGCAAGACAACTTTTATATAAAAATCCTAAATCAAAGTAAATAAGTAGTTATGAAAATTATCTTATTTCAAATAACCTACATTTAACCCACTCAAAACTATACTCAATAAAAAACAATTAAATTTTCATGAATTGGATTCATGATTTAGATATTGTATTGCAGTTGAACACAAAATGCATGTACTTGCAATGTGCAAGTTTCCTCGTAATAACGAGGATTGATAACTAAATAGACAATAGTACAACAACCATGGATTTGTATGTCTGTCTTGATCTCTCATCGAATGTGCTTTGGAAGTATCATGTCGATCATGATCATAATTATCGAAAATCCTTATAAAACATAAGAAGATGCTTTGACATACATATGTGCTCTCAACATTTAATCAGGAATGGCATGGTTCACTGCATTGTGCAGAATGGTGGTTCGATAAGAGATGGTGTACTCAAAATGTTTGAGTACTTGCCTGAACCAAAATCTTTAAGAGTTAAGATGGACATAGATATGATAAGTGGCATCATTCTGTTATTTCTACTCTGGTCATTCTTGAATCTTTATAATATTCATATTGTATGAATTGAATGTAGCATGTATAAATGCTGAAATACTCTTATATTAAAATCTCTCGAGTTCAACATAAGAGATTCTTTGTCTTAAGCATCGATTATTTATAGATTAAGGGAGCATGGTGGAAGAATGGGTCTGACCCAAGTGAGAAGGAAAAGCAAAGAGTTGATTGTACTTCTATGACTTCCATATGACATCCAAAGAGTTGGATGAATGCAAATACTACAACAAGCTGGTGTATTGATAGTATGACTATCTAGACTATCTGAAATCCGAAGAGAAGGACCTAGATAGTGCATCAGAATAATCTACATATAATCACTGAAATTGACTTTCTTATTAGATAAGATCAAAGTCTAATAATTGTATCTCACTCTTCTAATAACACTTGCAATTGCTTGCATATGTTTTAGAAGACTGAAATTTTTATCTTAAGTTCTAATAGTCATGCACATGGATGTTGATGCAATTATTGCAACAATTTCCATTAGATAGATAGACTACATATTTTCAGAGGGAAAGTTCTTCGTCTTTGAGAATGCCTCTATGACCTAGATATTCAAGAACAAATCGGTGTCTCTGATCTCAGCTATAAAATCGCAATCTTCTTGCACATGTGGCTAGAACTCTCTCAAAACAGATACCACTTCAGCTGGTTTAGATTCTAGAACCGTCATTATTAGCACTTTATCGTACTGGAGCAGAATGTGATCTCTCCAGTGTCATAATCTACCACTACATCGGTTGTTCAAAGGAATGGTCGTCCGAGGTCGATTTGGGCATGGAGTAGAGGCACAGAGGTGTCCATGTCTAGGATAATGAAATCAACAAGGAACTGCATCCCTTGTACAGTGATGATTACATCCTTCAGCTTACCTATGGGCCACTTAGCTGAGTTGTCTACAATTTACATAATCATCTTTGTGGGCTTGAGAGGTCCTACTCCGAATTTCGTGGGCAGGGAAGAAGGCAAAAAATTAATAGATTATCCACTATTAAGCAATGTACGCTCCAACTCTTAATTTAATATCTGGTAGCTGACCAGCTGAGCTCCCTTGCCGTTCTTTTTATTTGGGAGATTGTTGATGGCATTGACAATGGCCAAGGTGACGATGTGCGTCTCGGATTTTCTATGTTTGTTTTTGTGGTTCAGATGCTTTGTTATACACTCTTATTTCAATCCCTTTTTCACAGCAGGTATGTACTCCATGGCTTTTGGAAACGACATTTCAAGAAAATATTTTGCAATATTTTCACAATGTCAGGATCAGATAATGCATTTTTCAATTTTTTATAGTTTTTGATTTAATAGCATCTGGAAAAGGAATATGTACATCATAAGAAACTGAATTATGTAATTTTTTGTCCATATCTTTGTTTACATGTAGATGAAAAAATGTGCAAAATCATCTACATCATGTGGACCTAAAAAATCTACTATCTTGGCTCCATCAGTTGGCGTTGGGTCAGTTGTTGCTGCTGGCTTCTCCATTAATGGCATGGCTTCACCTCATCTGTTGCTTTCTTTTTTTGTTTTTGTTTTCTTCATTTTTTGTGTTTTTGGAGTGGGTGATGCATCATCACAAAAATCCTCGACCCTTTCGGCTGGCTTAGCTTAGGACTCGCCATTAGATGATTGTAGTTTCCCCTTCGTTGTTGCAGTCGACTGGAGTGTCCTAATACTCCTAAGAGTTACAGAATTAGATAAAACAATAGTGTTCTCACCTGAATTGGGTTGGGCGTTGCAGACTACCTCCTCTTTACGATGGAAGTCACTCGAGTTGGCTTCGACTTGGGTCGGAATGGCACTCTTGTTGGTGGTCAGGTCATCTATATTCTATCTCATCTCAGCCATATGCTTGATGAGCTGGGACAAACAATCCAGTGCAGGGTTGACCGATGTAGCCTTAGAGGATTCAGTCAGGTGTGTCCTTTCACTATGATGATACGAGGGAGGTTGTTTTTGGTAACCCTGAGAGTACTGAGGAGGAGAAGGAAGAGAAGGGAATTGTTGGTACTACGGTGAGGAGTACTAATGCTGGTATTGAGTGGTCGGATGCTTATAATACTATTGATGGTATCCAAACTATTGGTAATTCTGCCTCCATGTATAACCATTATGCAGAGGCTGCTGGTGATGAGATTGGTTAGGCTAGAAGTTTCACCTCCTTGTTGCTAGTGGAATGGTTGATTGGCCGAGTTCTGGCCCTGGGGTTGTCTATGAGGACGGGTCAGCTGGTGGTCATCGCTCCAAATGCCATTCACCTCTTGAATGTAAGGAGGAGGTGGGGAATATTGCTCAATGTAATGGGGTCGGTATTCAAGTGGCTGGTAAATACCATTGGTGTATGCGACTGCGGCTATGGTTGCTTGGGTGCTTGAATGTAATATACGTGTTGGAACGGAGGCTGACTAGGACTAGGCTGAGGTGGATGTTGTATTGTTTTCTCCTCTTCTCAACTGGAGTATCGGGGCGGCTTATACGACATTGTAAGCACTGATTGTGTTCACCAACATCTATTTTCTTAGTGATGGTGTCAAGCTTGTCCAGGACCTTTATTCTATGTTCGATTACAATGAGCTTCTCTAAATCATGTGATCTCTTCTCTATGATGTCCACTTTTGATAAGTGACTCCCATTGATGCGCAGATAGGAGTTTTCACACATGTGCACTTCATGGGTATCTGCCATCTTAACATTCTTACGAAGGATTTACGGTTGGACTTGAAAGGAACGAGAGGAGGAAAGGACGACCTCTCCTTTGGCCATCTGCTTAAATATCTGTCATACTGCATCCCGTCTTTATTAAAATGGGACCCTCCACATGCGACGTCAACCAGACATTGATTGTTCTCATTGAGTCCCCCAAAAGAATGTTGAACCAATATGGTCTTTGGGATGTCGCGGTGGGGAAACTTCTCTATCAGAACACTGAATCTCTCCCATGTCTCGTGAATAGACTCTTGGGGTCCCTGGGAGTTGCTGGCAATATTGGATCACATCAGATTGAGACGACCTAGAGGGTAGTACTTGGGTAGGAATGTGGACTTCAGATCCTCCCTAGTCATCATCACTTTCCCCAGGTGGTTGATCCAGTACAATGCCTTACCCTGAAGGCTAAAGGGGAAAGTGGTCATCTTGACTACACCCAACAAGATGTTGGGGTGGTGAGTTGTGTTGCAGATGTGTCCAAACTGCTGCAAATGGATATATGGCTCCTCATTTGGGTTCCCGTAGAAACTGGGAGGAGAGAAATGAGTTGCGAGTTTAGTTTAAAATGATTGTGGATCGGCAGAATATAAATCCACTTGGTGATTCGGTCAGCCCCAGGGTTGTATGTATGCTTCAAGATGGGCATGGGTCGGCCTCTCCTTCCCTCTCCCTTGCCTTTGCGATGTCCATCTACAGAGTGGTTGTCTTCATCATCCCCATGGATATCATCAAATCCTCCTCCTAGATGTCCTTCTCTCTCTTCTGGACTCATCCTTGGGTCATTCAGCATCTCTTGAAAGGCAACATCGGCAAGTAATTGATCAGTCAACTACTGTTGAATGGCATGGATGGAGGATAAAAGCTGATTGTTTACCTAATTCTGATTCGTGCCCTGCTCGATATTCTATTTGGTGCTCGGAAGCTATGGTCCCTTTCCTCTACATATAGGAGCCATCTCGGAATCAGACTTTGAAGACATGGGCTCTAGATCGAGGTCCTGATATGCAAATGGGAAAATACACCGATCAGTCTCCATGCAAGCACTGGATGTAGAGAATAATTCAGAATTAGGGCCAATTCTGAATTTTATTAATATAGAGAAGTGTAAGGAGTGAAATTTATCTCCATCGAAAAAGGACAGAATTCATGAAGAGAATTTTCTTGGTCTATGGGAGTTATAAGAGTGGGGAGTCCTGAGGATGGTTCGTGGAGTCTAAACCAAGTACATGGGAATCACCCTAGATTATTGGAGATGTCGCGCTCATGTAATCGATGTTAGAGTCAGTGGAGTCCTGACTAAGCCGTCCAGGAGTCGACATCTTGAAGGAAAAAGGATATAGATGAATAGATGAAAGATACACTAATGCACAAGAAATAAAAGGGAGTGTAAAATAGTAGAAGGCTCACAATGAGAAAGGGTCAAAGAGAAATGTAAAAATGAGGGAAGACAAAATGGCACAAGAGTGCGAGAGTTGATCTTTGAACCAAGTCTAGATCCAAACAAACACCAAAAAAATGGGTTCACCAACTCCACTTGTGGAGCTATGAAGGTTCATCTATTTTTATCTTTTCAATTTTAGTGTTGTTGATTCAGGCAAAAACTATAACGCGTCCTTAACAGCTAACTCTATAGGAGAGCGTGTACTACGAGGAAAGTATCCATGTACTTTTTCCACCTCCTATGTATATGTGCTTTTTGAGGTCCTCAATACAATCCTAGGGGGTTACTCAGATAAAGAAGAAGAGAGCAAGCTAATAGGCGAAATGACTACTTGCCAAAAAAATGAGGTACTCGGATGCAAGAGGATCAAACAAACACACCTGTGAGGGCAGGGCCTATGCTCAATACTTCAGACCAAGTCGAATGCTCTATACAAGGTGAGATCACCGTTGTCGATAAGTCCCTACTCTCTTACATATGATAGAAGCATCAATACTTCATCAATCCCAGTTGATAATTGAGGCAGCCACAGATTGGGTTTTTGGCTCTATTCCTTAAGGGACATGCCTCACTCTATCAGGAGCATACTTGAATACACTAAGGGCTTTATGAACCCTAAAAATGATATCCATTAAGATTTTTAATTAGGTCAAAGTTTATTTAGCATTTCCCGTTATTTTAATTTTTCGATTTTTACTTTTTTGAGTATTTTTCAGAAATAAGCGTTGATGAATCCTGTATTCATCATGCTAAAATTGGTCAATTAGGCTTGGTTCCCTAAAATTCACATGCATTTAATCATTAATAGAGCATCATTGGCATACATACATGTGTAAATAATATTTGCATTTCATTATGCATAATTGCACTAAAAATCCCAAGTGTAAATTATCCCAAAAAGCTGCTAACTTCTCTTATTTTTAATTAATTCTTCCTAACTCCGATTGACCCCAAACTATCTCCATTGTGTAGATATTACTAACAATAATAAATACAAAATACAAAAAAAAATACTAACTCAAATAAGTGTCAAATAATCCCAAAGTCTAATTTCACATCTGACAGACTAAATGAGCATATCTCCCACATACAGTGTCCGATTTTGGTCTACTCACCTTTAAAGTACTCCATTTTTAAATACCTTCAAAACAAGATCAATTTCGTAAAATTCAGAGCTCATATGTAAAAGTTGGGTTTTGGGCCTCTTTTGCGCATTTTGACTTTTTGCTATTTTTGACCAGAGTATTTATATACATAATTAACCCTTTTAATTTTATTTCTTCTTCATTTGTGTTCTTTGATGAAAGTTTTATTAAGAGACACAAAAATCCAAATCTAGATTAAAACTGAATTCAAAGAAACTGACTGAGTCCAAGCGTCTGTTGTGAGTCTGTACAAAAATTATGTGTTTCTCACTTCTATTTTATTTTCCTATTTTCTTATTTATTAAAAATCCATAAAAATTAGATTAGTGTGTAATTATTTTTTTTGTATTTTATCGTAATATTTCAAGATTTTTATCCTCTCTAAAACCACCAAAAAAATTACAAAATCCCAAAAATCAGGTTTTATATACACATGGAGAACCACCAAAAAGACCACTTCACACAGATGACCTCTTTTGCTCACAAGTCCTTCATAAAAATTGTAGATCTTGTCGAGACGAACAACTTTTGTAAAAGAAATTTTTTGATCTGAGGTCTCATCTTATTTCTTTTTCATTTTTCTTTCATCTGTAATTTTGATTTTTTTGGGGGCGCCACGTGGCAGCTACTGGGCATGCCATGTGCCCCCCAGCGTCTCTCTCCCAGTGCCAGCCATTCGCCCCTCTCTGCTGCATGCAACGCCCCTTCCCTTCCACTTCCATAACTGCCTGCACCCTCCCCTCCTTGCAACGCCCCCGCACCCTCCGGTCATCACAAGGCCAGCCGCGCGTGCCACCTCACCACCATTACACTTTTCTCCTATAAATCCCTCTCCATCATCAACGCCCAGCTTCATCCGCCATTCTTCCCAAACCTTGAGTCCGAACTTCAGAAATTCCACAGAGGTGACAGCTCGAGGAAAGCTTCATCAGGTGACGAGAAGCCTCAAGTTTTGGCGTGATCCATGTTGCTCTTGCATCTTGTCGCAGCACCTGCTACTCAGCTCAGGCTTCCTCTGCCGGAGCCTCTGAGCATAAATCGGTCAAGGTCTTCCGACCTTCGGGGGAACTCCTTCGTCAGGTGACTTTCTCTGCTACGCCCGATCACTTCACGATCGATTCCATCGCCCTTCATCGACCACATACCGCACCCATCTCTGGTCCCCTCCACCTTCCCTTCAACCTCTCAGATCCCCCTCATGGCCGGCCTTGCTCAGGTCGATGATCGAACTTGAATCCCTCGTCCGCAGCTGGAGTCCCATCATGTCTCCTTCCTTCGTGCTTGTTTGACTAACCCCTGCAGGAAGTCGCTCTCCACCAGCAACTGCCGATCACTCGACCACTGTAGAGGCCGAGCTCTGCCCCACCACCTACGCCCTCCACGCGAGGACGAGATCCACCCTCCGCGCTCCGCCTTCCTCTCCAGCCACGCTCCTGCTTGCGCTGCCTCACCCCCTCCGCACAACCTCCGCCCACGCCACTGGGCTCTACCGATCGTGTGTCGATCGACCGAGCCTTCTCGCCGTTCCAGCTCTCCTCTGTGCCTCACCTCACACTGGGCATGCCACCTCCATGCCACCTCCTCGCTCCTCGAAGCCGGCCGCCCGATCGCCCCCGAGCTCGCAGCATACAGCTGCTGTAGGATCAGGGTTCCTGTCCTTGATCCTAGGGCTAGTTACAAGCCACGTCGGCCCCACTGAACCTCCCTCTAAACCTGAAGGTTCGGCCGCACCGAGCCTCTCCAGTCAGCCACCTAGGCTCGGGTCGACCGAGCCACAGCTCTGCCCCTAAGCTTCCGATTCGGCAACCTAACCACAGCCTCAGAGCCGAGCCTGAGGCCAGGCATCTGAACGTCAACCCTGAGCTGCTCGAGCCTCCGCCCTGTCATCCGAACCTGCTAGCGCACGTGCGACGCACGTGCGCGGTGGGAAAATTGCATCAAAGCCCTCAGAAGTTCTAGATATTGCAGAAATACCCCTGCTAGGGATAAATTACAGAAAGGCACTCTTGACTTTGCTAATTACAGATAAGCCCCTCTAGGGACCTTTTTGAAAGAGAAACTTTATTTTAATTACATTTCAGTCCCTGAAATTTCATTTCATCATATCATTTCCATACGAACTCCGTTTTTCGCATATAATATATCATTTTGAAGCTCTTCTCATGCTCTATCTCTTAGCAAAGTTTGTTGACAGATTTGAGGTTGTTTATTGTTAATTATTATTTTAGGATCTCTATTGACTCTTGCAGGCTAAATTTTGACATTTTTGTATTGTATTTTCATGGATAAATTGATGAATCAATTCTTACATGGGTGTTCTTATGAAGGATAGATATTGATCTCTCATTCTTTTATAGGATCAATTTTATTGAGGCTTTGATTAAAGAATAATGATTTATTAATAGAATCCAATAATTTGCAGGATTGTTTCTCAGAACTACTTTCCTCCTGCCTGCTTCTGGAGTTATTTTGATAATTATTTCTGGACATGATCTCTTTCGATATGTGATGTGATTTTAAGGATTAATTGAATTTATTAATTGATGATTTAAATCGTGCAAAATCACAGATCCTGAGCTGAATTAGTGTTTCTGTTTATTTCCTTGACATTGCATTTCTTCGCATTTGTATTATATTTTCCAAACACAGTAATTAACCGAGCATTAATTCATTATTTAATTTAATTTAAAACCCTGCAACTAAGAATCACTGTTACATGTATTCGACCTTGGTAGACTTGCCAAGTAAAAATATTCCACAACAATCGAAGATTGTGGTTTTTTTGACGAATTGAATTTGCCTCCTATACTACGACAATTCCTGATTATTAAAGAGGTAGATCTCGCGTTCATCAAATGGCGTTGTTGTTGGGGAACGACGAATTTTTAGGGTTTTAAACCATTTTTATAATTAATTTTTGTGAAGTTAATTTTTGTGTCATTTTTTTCCTTTTTTGCATTTTATTTTACATTTCTCTCTTACTTCTGCTACTAACCGCAAATTCCCTCTTTGCAGACTGTTGGGAGCCAAATTTTGGATATTAATCAAGGATCTGCAAGGAAGATTGAATTTTAATTTTTGTGAGAGAGAGCTTAGTCTAGATTTAATTCCCGCATTTTTCTCAGGGTCCCTCTCTTTGAACCCTTATAATAATTCAGACTGAACATTTCTGTAGTGTGTCGGGTATGTTTCAACCCCTTATGTGTGGTTGGGACCCGACTTGAGTGGCATAGGACTTAGGCACATATACGCTTTCTTGTCTACCATTGATTGTGCTTGTAATTCTTAGGTCACACTCTCACTAACTATATGCACTATAGATCGTTCAACATTAGCCAAATTTTGAAATCAATTCTTCCCTTTAATAGAACTATCTGCTTAGGGTGTTTTTCCTCTGTGTCTATCATTTAATGTAATTTTAAATTCTTTGTCTTGCATCCCATATGAAGAACACGAGGATTCATTGTAAGTCTTCTTCTTAAGCATGCATCATTGATTTACACTTGCATCGTCTTTTTCGATTCTCCTTCCTCAAGTTTTACAACTTAGGAGTTAAAGGAATTGGGACTGTTCGTTAGGCGTGAATTTTTGTGCTCACATAATTCAGTGATAACATCAATTTAAAATCGGGATTGTTAATCAAGGCGACTGTAAATAAAACTGACAAAAATTTAACCTGTGTTTGGTGGAGAGAAACCTACTCATTGTTTGTAAGGACAAGATCGCACACCCTAGGGCAAAGCCAAAAATCGAAATGCTTCATTCAGACTACTGATTTTAAAAACAATTAGCTACTTTTCAGTGAGGGTCTCGGGTAGCCATTTCACGTCCGACTTCCCTTAGTAGAGTAGGTGGTTTAGAGGACACTGCGGAAGGCTCAGTCCTCAAGTATCATGGGTAGTCGTTTAAATGGTCCGTACTTACACCTATACTGGATGAAAGTAGGTGCAACTAGTTGTATGAACTCGGGACAGTCTTTGTGAAATATTTCGGTACCTAATAGCTCTGCTTAATTTTCAATATTATTTTGTCATTAAATTAAAATTAAAAAGATAAGCGGCCGAACCCTGGCATGCCTTCATCTGTGTTGAGTGGGTGAATCTGAAAATTTGACTTGTGTTTGCTTTGTGTATGCGTTCTCATGAAGACTCTCTTCTTAACTCCTCTTAGTATTAGGGTCATCATCTTTAGCACTCCTCCTCCTTCAGGGTCCAGTCAATCCCATACTAACCCTTCATTTCACTCCTCCACTAAGGAAACTTTTATCCTTAGCAATCCTCACTTAATTCCGACTCTTAATTTTGAACTCTTTTCTTCTGAAGTGAATCACAATGCCTCTAAAGAAGAACCCTAGTGACGATGAGAATGACAATGAGCCCATTCGAGTACTCTTGGATAGGATTACCGCTGTTGAATAACACAATGAACTGCTTAGGGCACAGATAGCAGTAATGCAACGTGGCGAGGATGCTATGGAAGATATGTACCTCCCGGAAATTTATGAAGACTATAATTGGTTGAGACTGGTACCCCCTGAGGATGCGTTTGAACAAAAACCACATTTCCTTGCCATATTGCCTAAGTTCGGAGGGAATAATCATGAAGAACCATATATCTTCCTCCGTGATTTCGAGTTAGTCTGTGCTAACCTATGCCACCCTAGGGTTAGCCAGGACTACATACGGTTGAGAGTTGTCCCCTTTGCCTTGACTAATAAGGCGGCTTACTGGTTGAAAATTTTTGGGGAAGTAGTCACTACATGGGCCACATTCATGACTCTGTTCTTAAAGAAATTCTACCCAATTAGTAGAATCAATCAGATGAGGATCAAGCTCACGAGCTTTACCCAACATCCGAGCGAACCATTCCATGAAACTTGGGAAAGATTCACAGACTTAATCCAGAAATGCCCAGGACATGGGATAAGTAAAATGATGCTGGTCCAAAGTCTTGTTATCGGATTGAATCTTGAAACTCAAGGGTTAGTAAGTGCATCTTGCAGAGGAAGCTACATGGGACGCCACGAGGACACTGTTTACAAGGTGTTTGAAAGACTTGTTGAATCCAGCCGTGCACAAACCACCAGCCGGGCTTACATAGTCGGCTCCAAAAAGATGGTGAATAATCTGACGACCGATCGGAGTGCTGATATGGGAATAATAGTTGATAAGTTAACTATGGTCAAGCAGATTTCTAAAAAAGTGGACGAACTCCATAAATCATCTGATATGGAGAAATTGGCTAAATTGCCTAAGCAAATGGAGGAATTGGCTAACAGGGTATCTAAGATACCTGCCCTGACTTCACCCCCCGCACCCATACACCAAATTCACTACATTCAAGGTCAAGGGGTAGGGAAACAAAGCCATTGGTGTGGAGACCAAGTCTTGTCCCATCAAACTGAAGAAACCTCCGCTCAAACTATTTAAGAGGAACCTCCACAAATACTGGAGATAAACGGAGTTTGGTATAACCTGGAATCGGTCAACCGCTCAAACCAAAACTTTACTCCGAACCCTTGTGCACAGCAAGCCCGACCCACCTACCATCCTCTATCGCAGCAGCGACAATAGTACCGCATGGGTTATCAAAACCCGCAACCTCATCCATAGCAGAACCAACGCCAAGGCCAGCAGGGTCAATTCAGACAATATCGACAGCCTCAAGCCAGGTAGGGCCAGGGGTCCTCCTCTTCTTCTAACTCTCCGGAACTCCAGCGAGTGCTGGACGAGCTTCATGACATGAGAGTCGACATAAATCGACTCTCTCGATGGAGAGATGAGGTGACCACGCCCCAGACTGTGATTCCAGCTCAAGTCCTAGCTAACCTAAATAGCCTCGAACATAATCAGGTATTAATCTCTGAGTATTTCGTACCTAAATACGAGCTCTCATCAAATAATAATGCTTATCATATTTCTCTTAGGAGCGGAAGGAACGTAACCATGCTTGATCGAGCAAAGGAACACGGTGACATAGCCATAGTGTCCAAAAATTCACACAACCCTGGGGGAATTGACGAAGGAAGACAAGAGGAGAAAGAAGAAGACCCACCCACACCATCCGTGATACACTGCACAACTGGAGATAATGGAGAGTCTGAGTCTGACAAAGACATGCCACAAAGACATCCGCAACATCTGACCACCAATTTCCCTGCTTTTAGTCCGAGTCCTGTAAATAAGTTTTCATTCAATAAAAGTGATGTTTTTTATTACAACAAGTCCATCCCTTTCCCCCGTGCTCTTTCGGCAGGAAAGATGAAAAACATAAAAACCAAAAAAATGATGACGAGATGGCCCACATCTGTAAGGAAAATATTAAGGTCACTCTATCCCTAGATGAGATGATAGAAAGAGACTCAGTTTTTCGAAAGTACCTTAAGGTGAGATGCACACCAACAAGGGCCAGCAAACAGACTCCTAGACGAACAAAGAAACACATACCCTCAAATTGCCACATCTCGTCTTTAAAAAAAATGAGCTACCAAGGAAGAAAAGAGACATGGGTTCTCACTTTGTCACTAGCCAAATCAAAGAAATCAAGTTTGCAAGAACATTGTTAGACAATGGTTCATCCATCAATCTCATGCCCACAACCCTATTTGAGCATCTGAATCTAGGTCCTCTTAAGCAATCTACAGCTATACTTCAATTCACGGACACATCAACTAAGAGACCTAGGGGGGAGATTCAAAACGTTGTCATCAACATAGAGGGACAAAACTACCCAGTAGATTTCACAATACCTGACATGTATGTCCCTAGAAATTGGAAAGACTCCCAGATGATACTAGGGCGACCCTTCCTTAGGACCGCAGGAGCTATATTCGATTACACATCCGAGAGAATCCATTTTGGAAAAGTTGAACTTAAAATGAAGCAAACTAGGTTTCAAAGACCTGATACTGAGTCGAGCACTGAGTCTGAAACATCAGAAATTGAGATAGAAGCAACAGTTTGGCCCTGGAAACAAATCCAACAGCTATGATCGAATCAACCACATCTGGGGAGGAAATTGTTGATGATTTAGTCTACCAGCTCATTCATGCATCTACCTATACTCTAGGAGACTCAGAGGTCCCTTTGGACCTATCAGCCCATTCTCCTTATGGACAATCCCAGAGTGAGGTACATAGATTGGATGCGGTGCTTGCCACACCACATTCCATCATTAGCGATCCGATCCCAAAAACACCCACGATGGTGGCCGATATTGATATACTGTAAGAATCCACATCACAACAAGAAGCACAACCAAGGGGACCAGATTCAAATAACAAGACAGACCTACTTGAACTCAAACCATTGCCCCCTACGCTTAAATATGCCTTCCTTGCAGGAGATAAGGGACAGTTTCCAGTCATCATCAGTTCATATCGGACCGAAGAGCAGGAGATCCGCCTGCTTAATGTTTTGGAGAAAAATCGCAAGGCTATAGGATGGAGATTGTCTGATCTTCCAGGGATAAACCCAACCCCGTGCTCACACCATATTTACCTGTAGGATAATGCTAAACCCTCTCGTGAATGCCAATGTAGGTTGAATAGACTGAGATCAAAAAATGGTGTAAGGCTGGTTTCATATATCCCATCTCCGACTCCAAGTGGGTGTCACTTTGCATGTTGTTCTGAAAAAGTCGGGACTCCAGATTATCACCAATGAGGGAGAAGAGATCACGACACGGGTACCCACATCATTGCGTGTCTATGTGGATTACAGGTGCCTGAATGTCGCAATGAAAAAGGATCACTTTTCCTGCCCTTTATTGATCAAATCCTGGAGAGATTGTCAGGGAGAGAATAATTCTGTCTCTTAGACGGGTACTCAGGCTACAATCAGGTAGCCATCGCCCCCGAGGACCAGGAAAAGACTACTTTTACATGTCGTTTTGGCACATACGCATTCAAGCGAATGCCTTTTGGGCTTTGCAATGCCCCCGACAACTTTCAGCGACGCATGATTGCGATTATTGCCGACATGGTTGGGGATTTCCTGGAGGTCTTCATGGATAACTTCTCGGTCATTGATGATTCATTCGATGATTGTTTAGCGTACCTGGATCGAGTCCTCCAAAAGTGTAGGGAAGTGAATCTGGTGCTCTCTTGGGAGAAAAGCCATTTCATGGTAAAAGAGGGCATTGTATTGGGGCATGTCATCTCCAAGAAGGGAATGGAGGTTGACCATGCCAAAGTTGATGTGATCAAGAAGCTCGAGCCACCTACAAATGTGAAACAAGTACGGTCTTTTCTGGGGCATGTCGGATTTTACAGAAGATTTATCAAGGATTTATCAAAAATTGCCCGACCGCTAACTGACCTCCTAGGGAAAGACATTGAGTTCCTAGTAGATCATAAGTGTCTTGAAGCCTTCGAACTCCTAAAAAGAAGGATCATTGAGACTCCCATCCTACAAGCACCCGACTGGTCTCTTCCTTTCGAGATCATGACAGACGCATCCAATTTTGCAGTAGGGGTTGTGTTAGGACAACGAAAAGATGGAATCCCGTATGTTATTCACTACGTAAGCAAATTTTTAGACCCTACTCAGAAAAATTACACTGTGACCGAAAAGGAAATACTTGATGTAGTTTTTGCCTTGGAAAAATTCCGATCTATACTTCTAGGATCGAAGGTGACAGTTTACACAAACCATTCTGCCATTCGATACTTAATGGCCAAAAATGATGCAAAAGCACGACTCCTTAGGTGGATACTATTGCTTCAGGAATTTGATTTGGAAATTAAAGACAAATCTAGTGTTAAGAATGTCGTTGCTGACCATTTATCATGGATCGAACATAACAGAATCTCGGAATCTGAATCCATCCGAGAAACCTTCCTAGACGAGTCAATTTCTGTTATTGACTCACTCCCATGGTATGCCAACACGGTGAATTATCTTGTCACCAAGAAAGTTCCTCAGGGTTGGCCCAAGAATTAAATCGATCGACTCATATCTGAAGCGAGACACTACCATTGGGAGGATATGTTCCTTTTCTGTGAAGGATCGGATTGCATATGGAGAAGATTTATTCCTCAAGAGGAATACTAAAGTATCCTCAATATGTGCCACACCTTGGAGGCGGGAGGACATCACTCTGGAAGAGGACCGTGGGAGAAGATACTACAGTATGGATTTTACTGGCCGATCTTGTTTAAAGATGCTTACAATTTTGTCAGATCTTGCCCCATCTATCAGAGAATGGGAGGGACCATTGGTTCCAAAGATGCCATGCCTATGCAACCAGTGATCATCTGTGATGTATTAGATGCATGGGGCATTGACTTTATGGGCCCGTTCCCTAATAGTCAAGGATTTGAATATATTCTTCTCGCAGTAGATTATTTATCTAGGTGGGTGGAGGCTATCCCTGCTCGAGCAGCAGATAGCAAAACAGTTTGCAAGTTTTTGAAGGATAATATTATTTCGAGGTTTGGAATTCCAAAAGTTTTAATATCTGATGGGTGTAGCCACTTTGTCAATTGGGAGGTGAAGCAGTTGACTAAGGAATACGGCATCGAGCATCGTGTCGCTAGTCCTTACCATCCACAATCCAATGGCATGGCCGAGGTGTCAAATATGGAGGTCAAAGGAATTTTACACAAGCTCGTCCTCCCTGACAGGAAGAACTGGTCCCAACTCCTGGACCAAGTTCTATGGGCTTCTCGGACTGCTTATAAGACCCCATTAGGCACCTCCCCATTTCGAATGGTATATGGAAAGCCATGCCATTTTCCCCCAGAACTCGTGCGTAAATCAGAATGGGCAATCAAAAAGATTAATTAGAACTGTCACCAAGGAAAGAAGAACCGAGAGATGCATTTGAATGAACTATCCGAAATCTGAAATCATGCTTATGAAAACAGCACCATTTACAAGGACAACGTAATGAGATGGCATGACATGAATATTCGAACAAAGATCTTTGTCCCAGGCATAAAGTATGGTTATTTAATGCAAAATTGAAAATTTTCTAAGGTAAATTGAAATCAAAATGGACGGGACCCTTCATTGTAAGAGAGGTAGACAATAATAATAGTATTGAGATCTCAGAGACCGCAGATAGCACGCAAACATCTATAGTCAACGGTCAGCTACTTAAATATTTTGTCGAATCCAACGAGCAATTAGTACAAGTTGAACAGATCTCCTTCACTCAGGGCATAGATTTTGACGAAAGATTTGATCTGCCCAGATAGACCACCTCTCTGGATCCAATACTCTTGTGTATATCCATCAACTCGCTCTCGGTCCCCCGATACTTAGTTTAAGGGGACGGATTTCATTGTCTATACAACAACACTTCTATTCCTTACAGTCACCCTCGACTACCTCATTTCATCCTTTTCTTCCATGCTTAGTCCCTTAAAAGTCTAAGTATATGGGGGCATGTCAACTTCTATTTTTTGGCCCATCTATACTTAGTACGAGCTATGTCAACATTTCACTTTGTGCCATGAGGACATAGCACACGCTAAGTATAGGGGGGTGTTTGTATATATTCTATCTACTTTATCCATAGCTCGTACTTTAATCGTTTTTATCTAGCATCGGGGATGGGCACAAGTAGTGTTTTTTATGTGTATAATACCTGTTTTCAAAAAAAACAAAAAAACCCCCAAAAAAACTTTTTTGCATAAAAGAAATCACTCATAGTCTTGCATTTCATCTAGCATTTCATGCATTCCTTGGTTGATATATTCCTGACACATTCACTATCACTCAAGGCTTGAGGAATTTGAGGACACTTGATTTGTGTGATCTTGAGAGTCTGAATTAACATGTCTTAGTCATTAGGGTTTTTGAACTTAATTATCCACACTTCCCTAGTATGAAAGATTGAGCGCTATATTGCACTCTTCATCTCTACCTTCAAAAAGAATATGATCAGCACAATCACTTTCACAACTGCATGATTGATGAGATGAGTTGAGTTATCACTTGAGGAATTGGGACTAGAGATTTGAGTTTAGACTCGATTTAATGATATTCGAGTATGGGATAAAGTTAATGAAGGCTTCAAAAAACCGAAGTGTCAGCAAAATCCTAGCCAGTATGTGAACAAGTTCATATGCTATCTTTTTGATATTGACCTAAGTGACAGGGTGTGTTGAAACTTAATGAAAATTGTTGATCAGTGTGCGCCAACTTTTGATAAAAGCAGTGGAGCTAGCCAACAAAAGAAAAGAAAAAGAAATGTCAAGGAAAATCTCTATCATCCAAAGTCAAATTCCAAATGAGCTTCCACCAATGGCGAGCGCTCCCAAACATTTTCAAAGTGTCCACTTGGACCAAGTGCTAATTAGGACCAAGGAGTCCAACTGACACCATAAAAAGGGCTCTACATCGTAAGCGATACAAGTCTAGGTGTCGAAGGTATCTTAGATACTCAAAAGAGATACACCCCGGTGTACTCCCAGAAAAACAAGTGCAGACGGCTCCAAATTCTCTTGACAGACACATTGATCAACAAAATAAAATTATACTTGTGTTGAGTAATAAGGCACTCGAAAGGCACCTTGTTCCAATGTGAGGGAGAGAAAATAAGACACAATCATATGCCCTCTATCATCTGGTTGTCCATCTACATTTTTAAGTCTGACGAACTAATGAGACGGTTAACTGAAGCAAGAATAGACTTATTCCCTAGTGTTGAGGATTAGGTCTAGAGGACAGTCTCTTGGATTGGAACTTTGGGTGATGTCTCGACTTGACTCTCATGAATGCAGTACACTAAAAATCATATCCTTATATTCTATGTACAAACAGAGAGTCTGAAAATTAGAGAAGTTGGATTCCTTCTGATTAAAGTATGGTTGAGCCCAGAATTTTAGGATCACTCAAATTAAGGGTCTTCTATGAAATGAGCCTTGAAAATTCACATGCACAGTCAAGGATGTATTCAACTAAGTCATTCATTCATTTATGCTCGGGGACGAGCATGGTTTAAGTATAGGGGTGTGATGAATCTCGTATTCATCATGCTAAAATTAGTCAATTAGGCTCGGTTCCCAAAATTCACATGCATTTAATCATTAATAGAGCATCATTAGCATACATACATGTGTAAATAATATTTGAATTTCATCATGCATAATTGCACTAAAAATCCCAAGTGTAAATTATCCCAAAAAGTCTCTAACTTCTCTTATTTTTAATTAATTCTTCCTAACTTACGATTCACTCCAAACTACCTCCATTGTGTAGATATTACTAACAAGAATAAATAAAAAATACAAAAAAATTATTAACTCAAATAAGTGTCAAATAATCCCAAAGTCTAATTTCACATCTAACGGACTAAAAGGAGCATATCTCCCACATACAGTGTCTGATTTTGGTCTACTCACTTTTAAAGTACTCCATTTTCAAATACCTTCAAAACAAGATCAATTTCATAAAATTTGGAGCTCATATGTGAAAGTTGGGTTTTGGGCCACTTTTGCGCATTTTGACTTTTTGCTATTTTTGACATGAGTTTTTATGTACATAATTAATTCTTTTAAATGTATTTCTTCTTCATTTGTGTTCTTTGATGAAAGTTTTTTTAAGAAACACAAAAATCCAAATCTAGATTAAAATTGAATTCAAAGAAACTGACTGAGTCCAAGTGCCTGTTGTGAGCCTGTACAAAAAATTGTGTGTTTCTCACTTCTATTTTATTTTCCTATTTTCTTTTTTATTAAAAATCCAAAAAAAAGATTGGTGTGTAATTATATTTTTGTATTTTATCATAATTTTTCGAAATTTTTATCTTTTCTAAAACCACCAAAAAAATTACAAAACCCCAAAAATCCAGGTTTCTATACACATGGAGAACCACCAAAAAGACCACTTTGCAAAGATGACCTCTTTTGCTCCCGGATTATTCATGAAACTCGTCGAGACGAACAACTTTCATGAAAGAAGTTTTTTGATCCGAGGTCTCCTCTTATTTCTTTTTCATTTTTCTTTCCTCTGTAATTTTGAAATTTTTTTAGGGACGCCACGTGGCAACTACTGAGCGTTCCACATGCCCCCCCCCAACGTCTCTCTCCCATCACCTCTCGGGTCACGTGCTGTGCACGTGACCCTCTTCCTCCTCCATCCGTTTGCCCCTCTTTACTGCATGTAACGCCCCTTCCCTTCCACTTCCATAACCGCCTACACCCTCCCCTCCTTGCAACGCCCACGCACCCTCCGGTCGTTACAAGGTCAGCCGCACGTGCCACCTCACCACCATTACACTTTTCTCCAATAAATCCCTCTCCATCATCAACGTCCAGCTTCATCTGCATTCTTCCCAAACCTTGAGTCTGAACTTCAGAAATTCCACATAGGTGACAGCTCCAGGAAAGCTTCGTCGCCTGACGAGAAGCCTCAGGTTTTGGCGTGATCCAAGTTGCTCTTGCATCTTGTCGCAGCACCTGCTACTCAATTCAGGCTTCCTCTGTCGGAGCCTCTGAGCATAGATTGGTCAAGGTCTTCTGACCTTCGGGAGAACTCCTTCGTCAGGTGACTTTCTCTGCAACGCCCGATCACTTCACGATCGATTCCATCACCCTTCGTCGACCACACACCGCACCCATCTCCGGTCCCCTGCACCTTGCCTTCAACCTCTCAGATCCCCCTCACGACCGGCCTTGCTCAGGTCGACGATCGAACTTGAATCCCTCGTCCGCAGCCGGAGTCCCATCACGTCTCCTTCCTTCGTGCTTGTTTGACTAACCCCTGCAGGAAGTCGCTCTCCACCAGCAACTGTCGATCACTCGACCACTATGGAGGTCGAGATTCGCTCCACCACCTTTGCCCTCCACACGGGGACTAGATCCACCATCCGCATTCCGCCTTCCTCTCCAGCCACGCTCCGGCTTGCACCGCCTCACCCCCTCCGCGCGACCTCTGCCCACGCCACGGGGTTCCACCGGTCGCGTGTCGACTGGTTGAGCCGCCTTGCCGTTCCAGCTCTCCTCCGTGCCTCGCCTCACACCGGGCGTGTCGCCTCCGTGCCACCTCCTCGCTCCTCGAAGCCAGTCAACCCGATCGCCCCCGGGCCTCGTAGCGTACAACTGCTGTAGGATCGGGCTTCCTGCCCTTGATCCTACGGCCAGTTACAAGCCACGTCGGCCCCACTGAACCTCCCTCCAAACCTGAAGGTTCGGCCGCACCGAGCCTCTCCCGTCAGCCACCTAGGCTCGGGTTGACCGAGCCACAGCTCTGCCCCTAAGCCTCCGGTTCGGCACCATAACCACAGCCTCAGTTCTGAGCCTGAGGCCAGGCACCCTAACCTCAGCCTCGGGCCGCCCGAGCCACAGCCCTGTCATCCGAACCTGCTGGTGCACGTGCAATGCACGTACGCGGTGGGAAAATTGCATCGAAGCCCCAGGAAGTTCCAGATATTGTAGAAATACCCCCGCTAGGGGTAAATTACAGCAAGGCACTCCCGACTTTGCTAAATTAACGATAAGCCCCTCCAGGGACCTTTTTGAAAGAGAAACTTTATTTTATTTACATTTTAGTCCCTGAAATTTCATTTCATCATATCTTTTCCATACGAACTCCGTTTTTCGCATATAATATGTAATTTTGAAGCTCTTCTCATGCTCTATCACTTAGCAAAGTTTGTTGACAGATCTGAGGTTGTTTATTGTTAATTATTATTTGAGTATCTCTGTTGACTCTTGCAGGCTAAATTTTGGCATATTTGTATTGCATTTTCATGGATAAATTGATGAATCAATTCTTACAGGGGTGCTCTTATGAAGGATAGACATTGATCTCTCATTCTTTTACAGAATCAATTTTATTGAGGCTTCGATTAAAGAATAATGATTTATCAATAGAATCCTAGTAGTTTGTAGGATTATTTCTCAGAACTACTTTCCTTCTGCCTGCTTCTGGAGTTATTTTGATAATTATTTCTGGACATGATCTCTTTCGATATGTGATGTGATTTTGAGGATTAATTGACTTTATTAATTGATGAATTAAATCATGAAAAATCATAGATCCTGAGCTGAATTAGTATTTCTGTTTATTTCCTTGACATTGCATTTCTTTGCATTTGTATTATATTTTCCCAACACAAAAATTAACCGAGCATTAATTCATTACTTAATTTTATTTAAAACCGCGCAACTAAGAATTATCGTTCCTTGTGTTCGACCTTGGTAGACTTTCCAAGTAAAAATATTCCACAACAATCGAAGATTATGGTTCTTTTTGACGAACTGAATTTGCCTCCTATACTACGATAATTCCTTATTATTAAAGAGGCAGATTTCACGTTCATCGAGCGCCTAGCGATTTTTTGGATTTTCGTTTAAACTAGGTGCTCAAAATCAGATGGATAAAGTGGCAAAGCAATGCAAGGTGACACTAGGATGGAAATCCCACCCTTGTGCCAAAATGATGAATGCTCAGATAAAAGACTTACAATGCTTCCCAGCTCTCTCCATGCGGGATGCAAGACAAGAAATTGTAAACCTAATCTACATGAAATGCGAGACGGTGAAATCGCCCTAAGTAGGAATTTCTATTAGCGTGAAGCATAAAATTGAGTTTGATTCTAGATCCAAATGTAGACTATGGAACATGTAGATATTAGATGTTTGGACCTAGCATACTCATTCAAGCAATCCTAAAATGCTAGAGGCTCAATCACATAAATCAAATAAAAATTAAGGTGGAAAGCATGAATCGCAGAAAATAAAAGAAAATAAAGGGGAAAATAGGGAGAACAAAAGTGTAGAAGACGAAGAAATCCGCAAAAAAAGCCGTTGAGCCCTCAAATTAACAATCACATGGTAAAATAGGCTCGAATGTTCAAGTGTCCACATGTATTATTACAAATTAATAAATGGAAATAAAAATGGTAGTCTCTCTCACACAAAAATAAAAGAAGAATGTTATGCTAATTACAGCTTTGTATCTCTCTAATGCTCTCTCCAATTGGCCTACATGAGAACGACCAATCTCCTCGCAGCTCGCGGTCCCTTGTATGAAATTCAACAAAGAAAATGGATTAGCACATATAAGCAATTATCTCAAATAAAAGAAAATTAAAGCAGATAAAATAATGAAAGAGAAAAAAACACAAAATCTATCCTAAGCATTGCTCTCCGGCAATGGCTCCATTTGATGAACGCTAAAATTGAGGAGGGATCCTATCATCCGGTCGTGAAGAGTCTGCAGTGTCCAACAAGTCGGGTCCAATAATCGTTGTGTCGACCGCTCTCTTGGCTCTCAGATATCATCAATCTAGTGCATCAACAATTAACCCACAATGATGCTCAAACAATAAGTACATTGAAAGAAAATTTATTATACCCTGCAAAATGATATGTATAGTATGCAAGTTTAGGGGTCGAAACACAAAGAAGCAACGGCGATAGCCATAAAAATCGACAAAAGTAATCAATAAATGTTTTTGTATATTTATAGGGATTTTTATTGTTGTGTTTTTTTATATTTTATGTTTTCATGGATTTTTATTTTATCTCTTTTTTGTTTTTGATTTTATAATTCTTACTTTCTTTTTAAATTGTTTGATTTTATTGTTTTATTATTAATATATATGTAATAGATATATGTATATAAGTATATATAGATAATATGCATAATGTATTATATATAGGATATTAATATTTATAATATACATAAAAATCAGAAAAAAAAACCTTAAGGTGCATTTTTTTGTTTTTTAAGGATTTTAAATATTTGGGATATTGTTAAAAATAATAGTAATATTAATAATAATATGAGTATATGTACATATAGAATGTTAGATCTTATATTTTTAGATGTAGTTATAAATACTCCAAATGGATAAAATAAAATATTTTTGTCTTTTAATGCTTTTCTTTATTGTTTGAAATTTTCTGATAATTTTGCTTAAATTTTACATTTTCATTTAATAAAAATATCGAAATTGTGAACATTAACGATAAACCAGATTGCTTTGGAATTTTAAAATAGTTAAAAATCTCAAAATTTTCAAAAATATATTTTTAATAGATAATATATAATGAACAAAATTTAGGAACAAAAACTAATATTTTTAGGATTTTAATAATTTTTAATAATTTTTATAAAGTATTTAGGGTTTTATTTTTTAATCTTTTTTTTGTATTTTTTAATGATTTTTTATTTAGAGTTCAAAAATACAATAATAAATATAATATTTTTATTTTTCAAAATATTTTTAAATTTTTTGTATTTCTAGATGCAAACAAGAACAAAATGCAATATTTTTTTATTTTCAGAAATAGGAAAATATTTTTCATTGCTATACGAATAATATATGTGATTTAATAAAGTACATGCACTTAAAATAACTTTCCTATAATATTTGGTTGCAATATGGTATTTATGATAACAAAAATACAAGAAAGTAAAATTAATGTACTTACAGGAACCTAAATGCAACTAAAATAAACAAAACATGCATTCTAGAACACAAATCTAAAGTCTAGGGTCAAATGCACAAAACATTCCTAAATATTCAATGAAAAATGTGCTGACACGAGTATTTTTGTAATATCTAAGAAGATACATGGCCTACTTGAAATTTTTCCAAAAAGTTTAACACTGAAATAAATTATCCTTGGACTAAATAATAACAAAAACCTACGAGGAGTCCCTGCAAAATGTCCAGACCCTTCTTGTGTATGCACACGTGAGGTGACATGGACATGACTCAAATGCAAATAAAGTAAATATGGTGGCCTAAATGCAAATATTACAAAACATTTGGAACTTCCGACAATAGTTTTAGGACTAAAATGAAAATACAAAAAGTGAGGGGTGGTGATGCAAAATACCCCTATGAATCTACATTTCATCATCTTTTACCATTTATTTTAGCTTAACATCACTTATAAAACACTTGTAAATATGACTGATTTCATTCTTTTTCTAACTCTTGTATAAATATTGTATATTTATCACTATTTTAATATAAACAAAATAAATACAGAAATCAAGGAAAAATAAAGAAAATAAAAGACTATATATATGCAATAGATTCAGGCTAAATCAGACCCCGAGAGAAGGTCAATACTTGACTTGATCGACAAGGAAAAAAGTAGGGGGAGATAAGGCCTAAAATCCAAAAACTTCATTGTCGTATGTCTATATTCACCATATGTACATTATTATCTATAACACATATTCTTTCATTAATTCATTCATTATAAAATTCTTTGTAAATAAAAATTAATTATTCTTGAAATTTGTAAATAAAATACATTTTTAAATAATAAAAATTTTTCTATAAAAATTTGTATATATTGTGTAAATTACATGACTCCCAAAATCTACAAAGAAAAAACTTTCAAGATCAATATATGCTCCACCCAAACTCCAAATTCATCAAACTCACTTTCATTGTACTCCAAATTAAATTATCTTTAAAATGGAGGTGAGTTCATAAAATTCAGAGTTAAGGTGTCAAATGTGACCAATTGGGCTACTATTGTATATTATACTTACATACACTATATAGTATGATCTATTTTGTGCATATTTGTGAATATTATATTTTTCTTAATTGTGAATATTGTATTTAACTCATATAAATAAAAATAAAAATCATAAAATCAAAAATCAACAAAAATAAAACCATGTATATATTGTATATGCAGCACCATGTATATATATTGTACTTATACATATTTAATTTACCTAATAAATTAATTCCTTAAAATCACATAAAAATACCACTAAAACCCTTGTAAAATATTGTAAATAAATAAAACATTAAATTATGTATATATTTGTGAAAATAAAATTAAAAATCTAAGCTTTGTATATATATATATGTGTGTGTGTGTACATACCTATAAATAACACCTTGTATTTATTTTAACCCTTCTATATACATTATTCAATTATTTAAAAATTATTAAAATTAACTTTAATTTATTCTTAACAATTTTTATTTACGTTATTATATTTTCTAGTTTTTTAATTTTATTGGGTCATGTGGCTTCTCCACAGGTGACCACGTGGCCCGCCTCTCCTTTAACCACTTGTCGTCTTCCCGAGTCATCAGATTTGCTTAATCTATATTTTTATAGTATATTTTCAAATTTTTTAATTTTATTGGGCCACGTGGCATCTCCACAGGAGGCCACGTGGCTCGCCTCTGCTTTATCCACCTGTCATCTTCCTGAGTTGTCAGATCTGCTTTAATCTGGCAGCTTATAATCACCCATACGCCTCGAAATCTGAGTCGATGGATCTTAATCCAACGTTCCATATATCTCCTTCAACCTCCCGCACCTGCCTTTCTTCTTCTGCAAACCGTCCAACCAGTCTTCTTTTCCCTATTATTAAACTGACATTAACCACCATTTTCGCCAACTTCCTTCTCAAAACCCTTCTTCTAACTTCCTTCTTATCTGCTCTAACCTCCATGACCACTGAAAACTATCTATACGATCTTGGGTGGCGGTTGGAGCCTCCGCCTTGGCCATATACAATAACCAACTTCTTCTTTAAATACCCATCAATCGGCCACCTATATTGAACCTATCTGGGACCTGTTTGTCATGTTTTATGCATATTTTTATCACAATTTTGCCCCTGCAATTAAACTTGATAATTTGAGCATTGCTTATCCAATTGAGACGATTTCTCTATCATTTTTATTCTGATTTAATTGTCTTTGTTCTGATGTGATTTATTTTTTGATTAGATAATAAAAGAAGGATTAACTTGTTAGAGTCTATCTCTTGCTCCCTTGCTTATTAGATGAATTATGACTCTCCATTGCATTGATTAATTGAACTTAGATTTAATTTAGATATTTGCTTAAGTTTGAATGATCATTTTAGGGCATAATTATGTGTGCATTTCCATATGCTATCATTCTGTTCATTAAATATTATTCCTAACATGTGTTAATATGTTTTATCATCACACTTTATCTCATCCATGCTTGCATTCAACAAGTGCATTTCATCTTGCATTACTTGCATGCATTGTGTGTTAGTTTTGACCTAGAAGATTTACAAATTACTTAACCTAGATATTGAAATACCTAAATAGTCGTATTATGGCTTGTGTCTTTGTGTTCAACTCGGGACTTCCCAGGTTAAAAATTAAAGTTGAATCCTCTTCATAGAGCTCATTCATTCGATTCTGTATGACACGCTAAGTGACCGTGCTACAACGAATCTATATTAATACATGCATTTTGCGCGTCATCAACAGAGGACTCATAGCATGTGGGCTTAAGGTCAGCTTGAGCTCCATGAGATCCAATTCATGGAGTCTACCATCGAGATAAATACCGAGGAACATCCACATGTGTGGGAGGTGAATGGGATTTGGTACACCAATGATTCCATCTCCACCCAGTGACAACCACATCAGCACCCTCAGTACCTACAACATAGCAAATACCCCCCTAATTCCCAGTACCATCATTTTCCCTCCTCAACAGCAACATTCGGGCCATAAAGGCCCCCTTCAATACCAACAGTACCCCCTTAACAGAACCAATACCGACATCAGGTCCATCAGGGACCTAATCGATCTCATCTGGTTCAACAGCAACCCCCTAGAGGCAGGATCACAATGCATCTTCTTCTAGCCCATCTGACCTTCAGAGGGTCTTATATGAGATCAAACTCCTTCGCAATGAGAAACAAGATCATAGAGCCAATATCAATCGGCTTTCACGTTGACGAGACGAGTGTACTGCCCCCAGGACCTCCATCCCAGCATAGATTTAGGTTAATCCTAACAACTTGAACCAAGTACAGAGCCACCAGAAGATCAAGTGTAGTATTCCGATTTTCTTGAATCAAATCATGAGATTCTATCGCATAGTATTCACCATATTACTCTCAGAAGTGGTAGGACCGTACAAACTTATGAACTGGCACAACGGAGAGGAGCAGAGGATATCGATGAGCCTACCCCCAAGGAGAGCTCAAAGGAGGAGCATCACCAGCAACATCACTACCTTTTGGATCACCAAGGGTAATAGAATCCCCAAAAATCCAAAAATAAATAAAAAACTAGAATATCCAAAAAAAGGAATAAAGATGCATCGAGCACGATCACCAGTAGTGAGTCTTCAAGAGATGAAAATACTTCTATTGGATGCAGCACTAGCATCAGTTTTTCAAGTAATTTTAGTTCTACTTTTTTGTATTTCAGTCGAGTCATATACAGAGTCCCAGTCAAATTCCGAGTCATGTACAATCACATTTGATTTCAATACAAACTCAGAGGATGATGTTTATGTTTTACATGTTGAGCCTCATTAATCCCTTTCCCTTGGGCCTTATCAAAGGGAAAGAAGAAAATTTCTGAAAAAAAACATGATAAAGATGTTGTGGAGATGGAAAGGATGTACCGTGAGAATGTTAACGTTGAGGTCCCTTTCCTTCAATTTGTGGATATGGTTCATGAATTTAAGAAGTGCCTAAAGGTGAGATTCACACCTATTAGGACTAGCAGGAATAAGAACACGAGAACATTGAAATATGTATTGTCCATAGCCACTACATATGCGATTAGGAATGAGATTCCAAGGAAGAAGAGAGACCTGGGTGCCCACTTCGTCACTAGTCAGATATCTGACACATCTTTTTCATGTACTCTACTCAATAATGTGTCCTCTATCAATATGTTGCCTTATTCCCTCTTAGATCATCTAGGTTTAGGTCCTCTTAGGAGATCGTGGGCACTTCTATAGTTTGCAAACCAATATATTAATAGACCTAAGGGAATGTTGAGGGACGTTATCCTTGACATTAAGGGGAAGAAATACAAGGTGGAATTCACGGTCCTACAGGGAGTATCCCTGAAGATGACAGGATTCCCAGATCATCCTTGATCGTCCTTTCCTGAGGACAGTGAGAGCTATATTTGACTATACTCTAGGAAATATGTGCTTTCATGCACATGATGAAAGTGTAGAGTTAGAGATGCAACAATCAAAATGGCAGAGACTTGATTCGGAGAGAGCATGATGGTTTTTTTCGAAGATTCATAATGGACTTTTCAAAGATTGCAAGATTTCCCGACCGCTAATAGAGCTCTTAGAAAAAGATATGGAGTTCCTTATAGATCACATGTGTATTGAGGCCTTCGATCTCCTTAAGAGGAAGATCATGGATGCCCCCAACCTACAGGTCCCAGATTGGTCTCTACCCTTTCAGATCATGACATACGCTTATGACTTTGCAGTTGGGGTCATGTTAGGACAGTGGAGAGAAGGGATACCATATGTTGTCTACTACACAAGCAAATTCCTAGATCATGCTCAAAGAAGTTACACTATCACAGAAAAGGAAATGCTTGCCATAGTGTTTGTCGTGGATAAATTCAAGTCACATCTTTTAGGATCCACAATCACCGTGTTCACAGATCACACAACCATCAAGTACTTCATGGAAAAGAATGGAACGGACGCATGTCTTCTTAGGTGGATTTTACCATTCCAAGAGTTTGATTTACAGATCATGGATTAGCTTACAGCGAAGAATGTGGTGGCCGATCACCTCTCTCGTATTGAATCACAAAGTTCCCCTAAGACCGACCCTATCAAGGACTCCCTCCCCGACGAGTCGATATGATCTATTGACTCTCTCCCATGGCATGCCAACATGGTGAACTTCTTAGTGTCTAGGACAGTTCCCCATGATTAGCTGAAGAGTAGCATTGCCCGACTTAAGTCGGAATCTAGGAAATACCATTGAAAGGTGATGAATCTCTATTTCATCACCTTTATTCTTTCATTTTGATCTTAACTCCTAGTTAAATGCATGAAAATAACATTAAATTGCATAAATAACACTCCTTATTTATGTTGTAAATATTGTATAAAATAATGTATTTAATGCTAAAATAAAAAATGAAGAAAATAAAACAAAAAGAAATGAAATACCAAAGGTATTGAACGATCCTAAACCCCGAGACCGAGGTACATGATGACTAGGTCGACAAGGAATAAAGTAGGGGGAGATAAGGGTCAATTAATACTCAAAATCTTAATTTTCAATTCTTTGATAAATATGTTTTGGAACCCTTTTTTATACTTCAAATTAATAAACTTTGAACATGAAACTTCTAGATAAAAATACAAATAAAAATATAAAATTTATTTTATTTAAAAATAATGCAAAGTGTGCCCCAGACACTCAGAATAAAAAGTCGTAAAGAAAACTTCACAGACCTGTATCTTCTCAATACAAGATTAAAATTCATAACTCACCTTTATTATTCACAAATACTAAATTATCTATTTAATGAAGGTGGTTTTATTCAATTTGTAGTTAAGATGCAAAAGTTAGGTTTTAGGCCCTCTTTGTGCAATATACATGTAGAAAATAATCAATATATCCACTTTTTATATTTTTCAATATCTTATACTTTTATAATTTTGAAATATAAATAAAATACACATATATAATTAAAATAAATAAGTAAAAATACATTAAAAATAAATAAATACAATATAATATGTAGATGAATTATACGTGTATATCCCTATATAATAAAGATACATATTTATTTAAGCTAACAAATAAACTCAGTTAAATATAATAAAAAATATATAAGTATTTAAATAAGTTATAAATATATAAAATAAGTGTATAAAAAATTAAATCTAAATATAAAATAAAAATAAAACATACTATATATAGGTATATATACCTATATTTGTGTATACAAAAAGTAACTCGTAATGAATTAACTCGGGAAAATAATAAAAAATAACAAAACCACTACATAAAATAATAAATATTTTTTATGTTTTAAGAAAAAAATAAAATCATTTAATATTTCTTTTTTAATTATTTTTACATTTATTTTTCATTTGTCTTCTAACATCCCACGTGGACCAATGGGGACCCAGCCTTGGTTGACTCGTTGGTCAACTGGCCCATCTGCTACCTTAGGCATGTCAAAACCACTAACTACCTCATATTTCCTCGATTTTCCTTGTCTGCCCTTGCATTTTCCAAGGGTGGCTCCTTCATCGATTTCACTCTCGATCATCATTCTTTCACGCCCAAATGCCTCCTCGATCTGTGCAACATTGAGTCAACCTGGAGCCCTAGGTCAATATCCCATGTACATATACCCTTGTCCTCCTCCATTCAAACTTGATCTTGATTACACCTTGAAATCCGCATATCTTCTCATTCCAAATCTTGCTGGTGAGAGTAGCAAGTCAGTCAGACCATTTGACGCGGAGTAAGAGGCATGGAACTAGTGATCCGAGCTCACCGGAGACCTCCAGGTGGCGCTCCTCTTTGGCTCCCTCGTCTTGCAGGTAGAGCCCTAGGTTTTTAGTTCTTTTCATTCGTAGCATTATCCTTATCATATTGTGGGTCTTAGTTTAGTTTAATTTTCGTTGTCATTTCGTAAAATCACTCAATCATAGTTCGTCGGAGCCTGAGCTCCGGCCACTATTCCCCGGTGCTTCAACCGGCCTCCTCCTTGCCTGACCATGCTATTTCCTTTCCCCTTGCATGCTTTACATACCAAGAACCCCCATCCATCTTGTTCTCCATATCGAGCAGTCGGTACTTCTCCGCTGCTCGGAGGAGTACCCACTATCGTGCATCACCCTCATCCATCCCACTACCTAGAACCCTAAAAACCTTCTCTTTTTGTTCTTGAGATAACCTTGAAGTTTGTAGGGGTATCTTGCCTCCTTTGAGGCATTTTTTATTCAAAAAAGAATTCCTAGGAGGCCATATGCTACCTCAACCTCCAGAGCCCCATCGTTGGGCTCTAGAACCTCATCGACGACTCTAGCAGCTCTGGTACCCTCCCAGGATACTTCTTCGACCATCTGTTAGTCAAGAGGAGGCCGGAGCCACTCGGGAGCTTGAATCCAAAGTCAACCACGTCATGTTCTTCACTAGTTCTTCTAGAAGGACTCGTCACCATCCGATCATGCGTCCACTCCATACACTAGAACCACCGTTGGATCTTCGCACCATCAGTCGTTTGATCTTCACGGGAGATATAATCTCAGCCATCCAGCAAGAACTATCATCAGTTCTAGACTATCCACATGTCTAGGTGCCATGCCTATGTTGTTGGATCGCACATTGTTCAGCATAGAGAATCAAGGTTTCAAATATTGGAATTAATGCAATGTCATTGCAAACCTAAAAATCCCTCATTAAAAAATTATTCAAATCTCAAGCAAAAATCAATGAAGAAAATCTAGCAAGAGAAAATTGCTATTTAATTTACATGTATAGCCAACAAGATCAAACTCAGGGAGGCTACAAAAATCCCGAGGGTTTTTCTATGCAATGAAAAAAATCAATGAAAAGAACAAAGGAATCTCTATGTACACTATGCTTGGTTTTTGTATTTTTTTAATTTTGTGTTTTTTTATGGAAGTTTTTTTATATTTTTATTTAGTTTTCTAAATTTATAATTTTTTATTTTTTATTTTATAAAAATATTTTTTAATTTTTTGAAAATAATGAATATTTAAAGAAGAATTAAAGCTCATACACTAAATCAATCTTTTTGTATTTTCAATTATAAAAAAAGTCGGAAAATTAAACTAAAATATTTTTGGGTTTTTTATATTTTCTAATGTTTTTATTATTTTCCAGATTTTTCTAAAATTTTTATAGCCTTTAAATAAATAAAAAATAATGAATAAAACAAACAGAAAATGAATGGATGTTTTTGGATTTTTAAAATAACAAATAAGGAAATAGATGAAATATATACTGAGTGAAAGATTTTTTTATATTTTCCAGAAAGTCCTTTTAAGTTTTTTTTGGATTTTAAAAGAGTTTTATGAATTTTTAATGTTTTTTAGAGGTTTGTGATTTTTATGTTTTTATGAGGAATACAAATGGCAAAATTGTACCGAAATTAAAATAAATCAATATAAGCAAATATGGTTTTTTTAGAATTTTTCATGCAATTTTTTTATTTTTAAATGATTTTCAAATGCAAAAAGGGAATTTTGGGATTGTTTTTGAATTTTTAAAAATAATGGAAATAATGAAAAGTAAAATGTAATTTATGGATGAAAGATCTATGCAAAGGGATACTAGATGATTTATTTGTGGTATTTTTAAAGGGGTTTTGATAATTTTTATTTGATTTTTTAACATGCAAATTAAATGCATACTCATAGGGACCTAAACGCAATTAGTTAAAGTATGTAGACCAAACAATAACATAGTTAAAAGTCTAGGATGTAATGTGTAAATTTCCCAAAAAAAACACATGCCAAGGCACGTCTGCCTCGCTGTAATGTGTAAATTTCCCAAAAAACCGCGTGCCAAGGCAAGTCTGCCTCGTTGGATTGGACTCAAATGCAAATAGAATAGTTCCATGGTCCAATGAATAACTCAAAAATGTGATACTTTTGTTGCAATTTTCACACAATTCGTGTGGCAAATACATACTGCAGTTCAAATATGACTTAAATGCAATTAAAATAAATAGAAAGGGTAAACATGCAAATGTTCAAATAAATACAAGATGATATGTGTCCTTACAGGGACTTATTTGAAAATGGAATAAAGTCATGGTGCTAGATGCAATTGTACCCTTAAATGATGTGGTGTGAGGGACGGGTGGATGGAGATGATGCTTGGATCTGATGGTTGTGGATGAAGCGTGCTTGAACAACTTCGATCTACGCAGGATGGTCTGATCAACAGTAAAGGATTGGGGCGTTTTGGACGACCAAGATCTAAACTGGGTGCCTTGTTCTTGATCAAAGGTTGCGAAATGATCTGGATGAACTGGGAAGCACCTGAGGTCCGACAAACTTTGATCAAGAGAATCTCAATCTTCCTCTGCCTGAATCAGCTTCTAACTGGTATTGCAGCTTCTTAAGATCCTCCTCTATCACTTGGCGAGAACAATGGAGCTTGAAGATCTTCAAGCGTGGATCTAGGGGATGATTTAGGTTCAGTTGCAGGTGAACACCCCAGGTCTCACTCCAGTGTTGCTACCACGTGCTTTGACCCTGCAAATTTAAGCTCGTACTCAAATGAAGATCCGACCAAAGGATTAGGTCAGAAACATAGAATCTGGTGGATGGATGGGGGTATCCAATGAAGATGGTCGGAGAGGAGACATGGCTTCAGTCCTGGAAGGTTCTGAAGGTGTTCAAAAGGTGTAAGGGATGGATAAACACAAGGTGGATATGTTGATCGAGTCTGGGGTGGTTGAACGTGACCGGAACTCCTACAACCGTGCAGACCTCTAGGAGATTCAAATAAAATCAAAGCGAAAAAGAAAGAATAAATCAAAGACAAACTACCTAGGTTAGCTACGGAGAAGATAGAATAATGGAAGCGCCTCGATCTGCGGTTGATGGCGGAGAGGCAGAAAGTACAGTGGAGGGCTCTGACGATGTAGTTGAGTCACGACCTAGTGCACCAATCTCACACTCTAGAGCGGGAATATGCTCCTCTGTCACAAGAGCATAAACCCAGTCACGCGATCGTGGGTAATCTCAGGCTAAAATCGGATTAAACTCGAGCTGAAGGAGAAGGATGCATATTTATAGAACGAACTCCAACAGATTTTGAATTTCAAAATAGGCACAGATCAAGGCACGGTTGGTGGTAGGTTGGCGATCGAGAGGATTTAATGTGTGACAATAGTGGAGAAGGGAGCGGGAGCAATTAGTGGAAGATGTGCATGGGAAAAATTGGTGAAGAAGCGATGGAACACGAGGCGAGCAAAACTTAGGAGCAGAGTGAGCAGTTGACCCAGGCCAACCAAATCGGGTCAACCAATCAAAATGCATGGGGGAAACTGATAAAATACACTAGACGATAAAAAATCAATAAAATATTAAATAATTCAATTAGAAATCAATAATGAATTTATTTAAGTAGTGTAAAAAAATGTTTAGAATAAATAAAAGTTAATTGTAATAATTTTAATTAATTAAATAATGTATATAGAAGGGTTTAAATAAATTAAAAACTTAGAACATGTAGTATAAAATAGAAATAAAATAATTAGAAATTGAATTAGGAAAAACTTAAAACATAAAAGTTGTAGATTTCAATGAGATCTACAACTTTTATGTAGAAGTAAAAGAGATCAGAGATCATTTATACATAGATAAAAAGAAAAAACCCAAAAAAACCATATACAACCATTTTCTTTGATTTTTCTTTTGCTTATTTTTTGTATTTTTGTTTTATTTTTTGTTAATTTATTTATATGCAATATTAATCTAATTTTTATTTGATTTTTAATAAGAAATAAATACATAAAATATTACACCATATTAAAGTTATAATAATATTTAATAATGAGTCAATTATATACATCACATAAAATAGTAATTAGTGTTAGTTAGTCAATGAATATTGTTGTTTAACTTAAGCAAGAGAGTTAATGATGATGATAAATCTAGGATTTATTGCCCCCCCCCCCCCGTACTTAAGATAAGCTCATCCTTGAGCTAATAAAGAAAGAATTTGTTTAGAGACTTAGATTAATTAGTGAGATCCCTGACATGTGCTAGTGAATATACAAAGCTTGATTTAGCTTGGAGCACTAGGTTTTACGAATCCTAAAATTCTAAGTTTATCCAAGTATTAATCAAAAGGAATTCAACTCCTCTAATTGTGAGATTCTCAATGAATACATATATATAAGAACTATGACTTACTGTGGATTGCATCATGAGAGTGGGGTCAATATATCACCAAAAATTCCAATATTAAAACCTCTCCCAAGGACCCAACCTTCAACACTAGGGAATAAATCTAGTCTTGCTTCAATCCATCGTCTCTTTAATTTGTTAGACTTCAAAAGAATAGATGGAAGGCCAGATGATGGAGGATGTAGGATTGTGTACTTATTTTCTCTTCCTCTCATTGGAACATGGTTCTCTCAAGTGTCAATACTCAACACAATTTTTATTTTATTCTTTTCCAATCAGTGTGCTCCTCAAAAGAGAAGTTGAAGTCGTATGCACTTGTTTTACTGGGTGTACACCGAGGTGTGCCTTTCTTGAGTATCTAATATACTTTCTACACCCTGACCGGTAGCATTTAGGATGTAGAGCCCTTTTTGGGTGCTAGCTCGACTCCTAATCCTAATAGCGGTGGTCCAAGTGGACATTTTGAAATGGTTGGGAGTGCTTGCCTTTGGTGGAAACTCTTTGATATTTTACTTCATATGGTGAGAGCTTTTCTTTCAAAATTTCTTTCTTTTCTTGTCTTATGGCTAGCTCCACCACTTGTACCAAAAGTTGGTGCACATTGATCAACTTATTAATGAAATATCATCACACTCTGGCACTTTAGGTCATATTCAATAGATAGTATGAGAACATGTCCCATATTAGCTAAAATTCTTACACTCGTGTTTTATGAAGTTGTCATTAATTTTATTATATCATTGAGCATCATATAGATCAAGTCCAAACTCAAGCTTCCAATCACAGTCTCCTTAGTGATACCTTGACTTATCTCAATCATGAACGCACTCGTGCATATTAGTGATAGTCAAATTTCTTTTAAGGAGATTAAGCATGAAATATAGCATGCATATCTTTAAACTAGGAGAGTGTGAATTTTTTAAGTCCAAGACCCTAAGGATTAATACATGATAACTCTAAATCTAGGGATTCCTTAAACATAGTGTTAAAGATCATCAAGCCTTGAGTGCATAGTGAAAGTATCAGAGAGTAACACCAATTAATAAGTCAATATTTTTGTGATTTTTATTTTTACAATATTTTTTAAGTTAGAGTTAATTAATTAGACTCATTTACACCCTTAGATTTGAAAATATTTTTGAAAACTTTTTGCAAACATTGTCACATAAGTATAGAAATTTTCCAAACATTTTACAAAGATTTTTAGAATAACTAAAACCACATTTTTCAAATCTAAGTAAAGCATTTTTCAAAACAATGTCACATAAATATGTATGTTTTCAAAATATTTTACAAATGATTTTTCAAACATGTCAATCTGTATTTTTACAAACCATGTAAAACATTTGAAAACCATATCAAATATGTATATAATTTTCAAAAATCATTTTCAAAACATTTTATATATAAATCAGTTCAAAAATGTAATACAATACCCAAAATCCCAATAGTTGAAAATTTTTAAAAAATATGAGCTATGACTAAAGTATATATGTAATATATACGGTAGACCCCCTATACTTATCTTTTGTTATGTCCTCATAGCACAAAGTGATTGAAGCCATAGCTCATGCTAAATATAAAAGAATACACAAAAACTGATGATATAATCACAGGTGCAAAAAAGAACGGTTAGAGGAATATAGGGACCGGGGTCCCCTATACTTAAACTGAGAAATAGTTGAAGTATAAAGATATGAATTAAAACTACTAAACCTGAGGGGAACAATCAGAACGACATTCTTAGGCTGAAAATAAGCCAAGTATAAAGAATAGGAAGCTAAGTGATGAAAGTACCAATGTTAGCCGAATATCTAGATGATGAATCTCAGGAGATGATAATGGAGCCTAGAGTTTTGGGAGGCTAAAGAGTCAAACAATATCAAACAAACCCGATTATTTCACCAACACACCAGTGAAGACCATAAATATGGTCTAATTATCTTATCGCTTTTATTGGTGATAAAACAAAATTTGTGTTCATTACAAGCAGTCTGGCTTAGGGTTTGGGCTCTATCTTAGGGACTCGTCCTCACCTCATACCGCTAGGTTCACCACATCCAGGCAGAGCCAGTCTAGCAGCCCCAACAGTACCAGTAGCCACCACCATGTTCAGACACTCAGATGGTGGTATACTAGTCAGATCAGCCCTTGGTAGCCCTTCCCCTGCCACTCCATGAGCAGCAGGATTCGTTGATGGAAGTCAACGGGATATAGTACTCTCAGTACCAACCACAGCCCGAGATTCATTGTGACCATCCTGACTTTCAATGATCAACCAAAGGTACCTCTTCCCAGCAGCAGCCTCTAGCTCAAGCAGGGCAGGGCAACTAGCCTCAGCAACCCTAGTACTCCTACCATCAGCAGCAACAGCATGGTTCTCATCCCCAGTACTAGGGACAGCAGTGGAGGCAGTCGCAGCAGCCTCAGCAGTACTTCCAGCTCCCTCCTCGCTACCAGTAGCATACCAACCTCATTTTCCAGTGAGGCAACCCCTCTGGTTCTCATGCACCAGTTTATGAGAACCCAGCACTTGATGATCTCGTCCTCTTGCTGTCTGGTCAGCAAGCCTCCTTCGGGCGAGAAATGGACGAGTTCCGATAGAAGATGAGGGAGATAATAAAGGGCAACACTTCCGTACTTGTTCAGATCGAACCCAATCCGAACAACCTAAAGAGGAAATCTGAGTAGGTACAGTTTACAGAGACCACCACTCCTAGTGATATTCTGGATGATTCTTCTTCTTCTATATTTGATGCCGATTTTGTGACACTTAGGATGGTAGGATGCCAGCTAGCGGTGACTCGTCTAAATGACATCCCGATGCAGATTCCGAGGTGCTAGATGAGGATGAAAGTGGTACTTATGCCGCTTATAATGATGATGACGACGGTGATGATGATGCCACCAATGATGTTGATCCAGATGACGGTATTGAGGCCGTCGTATTTCCAGTTACAGACGGTGGTGTTGATGCCACCAAGATTTTAGATGCCAGGCCAGAGTGTGGTGATGATGCCACAAGTTCAATGTTGTCAGTGGTACTGATGCCACTAAGATTCCTTCTGTTGTGGTGACTCATCTTGTACCTATGGACACTTTTAGAAAAATACAAAAAATGGAATGCCAAAAATCAAAAGTATGAATAAAGGAAATGTTTATGTATCTCCTATGAGTCCATCTATTGTGCATGATGATCTTTGTATGGATTCTAGCATATTGAATACACAAAGAACCTACTTCTGACCCTCGTCTTTATGGAGAGGGTCCTTCCATCCCCTTCCCTGAAGCACTCCCCTTAGGAAATGGGACTAAACCAGAAAATCCAAAAAAGAAACACCAGACAGAGTTCAATGAGCAGATGATAGACTAATTCCAGATACAACTGACTCTTCAGGAGGCACTTGAGCACATCCCTCTCTTCCAGAAGAACTTGAGAGAGAAAACCACCATCCTAGGAAGAAGAGGAACCATAATGCAGAGATGCATGTGCTCACCTGTGCCACCTGCTTTGCTATCCATAACCAATTGCTAGCCAAAAGACCAGATGCATGAGCTCCTTATGTCAGATGCCATATTCATGAGCTGCGGTTCGATCGTACTCTATTAGACAGTGGTTCTTCGATTAACCTCCTCCCAGCTACCTTACTCAACCAATTCTAGTTTGGCCCTCTTAAATAGACTAGGGCAGCCCTTCAGTTTGCTGATAGATCTGTTAAGAGGCTGAAGGGGTTACTAAAGGACGTTGTTGTCACAATTTAGTGCCTGAAATTCCCCATGGACTTTGTTGTACTGGACATGGAGATCCTTGAATCAGTGACCGATACTCCCATAATCTTAGGACAACCTTTCTTGGCCACAGCCAAGGCAGTGTTCGATCATGATAGCGGGAAGGTATACTTTCACGTCGAGGGCAAAAGTGTATAATTAGAGACAATTGAGGAGACTAGAGCTAAAGATTCATCTTGCTCAGAGCAAACTACCGATCAGAGTAGATGACAGATGCAGTGCTAGACGTCCATCGAGATTGTGATTTTGTGATTACAGATGATGAAGTAGTTTGGGAAGATCCAGCATCACGAGCTCTTGTCACACCTTTAGATGCTACAGAGTTACAGGTGACAGTTGATGAGAGTTCGGAGAGCACACTCATGGCACAGGACACCTTAGAGGCTGATAATTACGATCAGGGTAGCGAAGCAGATTTTATTTCACGTGATTCAAATTCAGATCCCTCAGATTCAGACACTGATTTCGATTAGCAGGACTTTGATGACTATTTACTGTGTCTGATTATCACAGAGCCGACAGCTAGGGCGGAGTGCGAGCTAGTCTACTTGATAGATACACCATCAGGGACATCTTCATCTGATTCATAGATTCAGTGAGAGTTCTCTTATGCAGATTTGGCAGCCTTCACCTAGACGTTTCAGAGGCCAGATTTTCCAGCTCCCACTTGTCCTGAATTGAAGACCTTACTGTAGATCATAAATTATAGGTTCCTTGCGGGTGAGCTAGATATGTTCCTAGACATTATCTCAACAGACTTGACTGAAGACCAAGAATCTCGTTTGATGGAGGTTCTTGAAAGAAACTACAAGGCAATAGGATGGAGTGTAGCTGATCTCCAGGGGATAAGTCCGACCCTGTGCTCCCACCACATCTATCTTGAAGAGGACACCAAGCCATCGTGTGAGTTCCAGCAAACACTGAACCCGAATCTTTGAGATGTGGTCATGAAGGAAATATCTAAGTGGTGGGGCGATGATTTTATCTACCCTATCTCCAACTCCAAATGGGTTAGTCCATTACATGTGATACCCAAGAAGACGGGTATCACCATAGTCGTGAGCGAGTCTGGAGAAGAGATAGCTACCTGAGTACCCACTTATTGGAGGGTCTGTGTGGACTACAGATGATTGAATCATACCACCAAGAAGGATAATTTCCCGCTGCCATTTATTGATCAGATCATCGAGAGGCTAGCTAGGAAGAGTCACTGCTACTTTCTTGACAGGTACTCAGGGTACAATCAAGTGGCCATAGTGCCGAAGACCAAGAGAAAACGACGTTCACATGTCTGTTCGGAATGTATGCTTTTAGACGGATGCCCTTTGGTTCATGTAATGCCGTGGCTACATTCCAAAGGTGCATGCTTTCCATCTTCTCGGACATGGTGAGCAAATGTTTAGAGGCCTTCATGGATGACTTTTCAGTCTATGGTGATGGGTTTGATGCTTGTCTTGACTGCCTAGATCGAGTACTTCAGTGCTTCATTGAGGTCAACCTTGTTCTATCTTGGGAGAAGAGTCATTTAATGATGACTTAGGGGACGGTCCTTGGCCACATCATCTCCAACAGGGGCATGGAGGTCGATCCAGCCAAGGTGGATATCATCAAGAAACTCAATCCATTGTCCCATTTATGACAGTTGCGGTCTTTTCTGGTCCATGTCAGTTTCTACCAATGGTTCATACAGGACTTCAGCTGGATTACCCGACTGCTTATTGATCTGCTGACTAAAGACATCGATTTCATTATAGATGATAAGTGTCTTACGTCATTTAAGACTCTCAAAGGATTAGTTGTGCAGGTTCATGTCCTTCAGTTGCCCGATTGGTCTCTCCCAATAGAGTCATGATGGACGTGTCTGGTTTTGCCATAGGGGTTGTGCTTGGACACAGGAGGGATGGATTGCCTTTTTCTATTCACTACACAAGCAGGACTTTGGATACCGCTCGGTGGAATTACACCGTGACTGAGAAGGAGATGCCAGCCATAGTTTTTGCTTTGGATAAGTTTCGATCTTACATTCTTGGATCGAGAGTGACTATCTACACAGATCACACCGCCATCCGATACCTCATGGTAAAGAAGAATACCAAAGCCAGTTTGACCATATGGATCCTTCTACTCCAGGAGTTTGATATAGAGATTAAGGATAAACCTAGAGTTAAGAATGTGGTGGAAGATCACCTCTCCCGATTAGAGCATCTTGAGGATTCAGAGCAAACCATATCTATCACAGAGACTTTCCCAGACGAGGTGATTCTTGCTATCACCTCACTTCCATGAAACGCTGACATTGTGAACTATCTTATTGCTAAGAAAGTCCATAAGGTTGGCCCAGACAACGACTTGAGACCTTCCTTGCGAAGGCCAAGTTGTACCATTGGGAGTATCCCACCCTTTACCATGAAAGGGGGGATAGTGTCTGGCGTCGGCGTATTCCTCAGGAGGAGCACCACAACGTCCTCACCTACCACCACAAGCTTGAGGCAGGAGGACATCACTCTAGGAGATGGACATCACAGAAAGTTCTCCAATCCAACCTTTGCTGGCCTATCCTCTTCAAGGATCCAGATGAATTCGTGAAGAGGTGCACTGACTGTCAAAGGATGGGCACTTGTGGACAGCATGATATGATGCCGATGCAACCCATTCAAATATGTGAGGGTTTTGACACATAGGGCATTGATTTCATGGGTCCATTCCATAAAAGTCAGGGGTTTGAGTACATTCTACTTGTTGTGGATTATGTTAGTCGTTGGGTTGAGGCCATACCCCACCCGAGCCGCGGATGCTAAGACTATTTGCAAATTTTTGAGGAAAAATATCATTTCACAGTTCAGGGTACCTAGAGTCTTGATTTCTGATGGGGGATTCATTTTATCAATGACAAGGTAAGGGCCCTTGTTAACGAGTTCAGCATTTACCATAGAGTTGCCACTTTATATCATCCTCAGACTAATGATCTTGTTGAAGTTCCGAATAGGGAGATCACGACTATTTTGCAAAAGGTTGTCTGCCCAGACCGAAAGGATTGGTCACAGCTTTTGGACTCGATCTTGTGGGCCTATAGGACTTCCTTCAAGATACCTTTAGGCACATCTCCCTTTCGGCTCGTTTATGACAAGCCATGCCTCTTACTAGTGGAAATCAAGCACAAGTCACTTTGAGCAGTTACAGAGCTACTATTGGATCCCAAGAGTGTAGGAGATCAAAGGAAAGCGGAATTGGCAGCCCTGAAGGAGTTGAGAGACACAACCTTCTCAAGTAGCCTACAATATAAGGATAGAGTGAAGATATGGCATGATTCTCACATCAGCTATAAACAGTTTGAGCCAAACCAGAGAGTATGGCTATTTGATGCTAGGTTGAGATTATTTCCAGGAAATTATAAAACAAATGGAAGGGACAATACTTGGTCAGAAAGGTGCACGACAATAGAAGCATTGATATATTTGAGTTGTCATCTAATTCCACCTTTCGAGTTAACGGTCATCGCCTGAAGCCTTATCTTGATCATGATCCGTTGATCGTTGATGTTGCCCCTATTCATTTTGTATGAGATGTGATATTTGACTCACATCATTTGCATCTCATACCCGATTATCACTTCTTCTTCGTATTTGTATAGATCCATACAGTCCATATCATTCATTCTTTTTATATGATACCCCATCTTCATCTTATGATTGTGATATACTTACGGGACACTTTGCCCTAAATATGGGAGGGGGTACCAGACCTATGATTATTCATTTGATTTAATAACTTCTATTTTGTTGCCTATACTTGGAACATTTTACCCTATCTATAGGGGAGGTAATACGTGCACATCTTATTCTTCAGTTTTCCCCTTTTGTACAGCCTTCTATAGGTAGGATTACTTGATCCTAAGTATAGGGGGATCACCAATTCCACTCATTGTATTCCTTCATTCTTCGTTGTAGTATAGCATCCTTTTCACTTCCCCATACTCCGCACGAGTTATGTCTTCTTTCATCACTCTTTGATCACTCTGAGGACATCGTTCGAGCTAAGCATAGGGGGTGTCCTACATATTGTATATATATTTTAACCATAACTCGTACTTTGTGTGTGTATTAACAATATGGCTAAAAATCATAAAAAAAATATTTTTTAAAAAAGTTTTCTCTTACATAAATGTTTGTAAAATTTTTTTGTAAAATTATTTTTGTACAAACATTTGCAAAAATGATCTTGCTTGTAAATTTTTTTGTAAATATCTTTGTATCAAAATTATGTATATAGTACAAAATTATTGGAAAAATATTTGAAAATAAATGCTTTCAAAAAATTGTTTGTAAAAATATTTTGCAAAACTTTTTCCTTCTTTCCTGCATTCAAAATTTTGCATATTTTTGCAAATTTCCACAAAAAGAGTTTTTTATCTACCTACTTTCTTTAGAATCATGGTTGACATTTAAACTAGTCTAGGATTAAATTGAAAAATGGAGCTTGATTAATACCTTAATCCACTTACCTTTAGAGGAACCTTATAGGATTTGGGGTTAAGACTTTTCAGGTCCATAGTGACTTAATTCTTTGAGTCCACTAGGTTATGTTCACATGTCATCTTAAATTTCCTCAGTAAAACACTTAATAACGCACGCATGACTCTCAGAGACAATGGATTGACTTGGACACGCACCTTACATGTAGTTCAACAAGGATGAGGTGGTGAGAAGGAAAAATCCTTTGTCTTGGGGAAGCATACGAGGGTAGTACTGCTAGCCGAAACCTCTCGTCTTCCTCTAGGGAGGGATGTGCGCCTCAACCTGATCTAGTGGCATTGAGGTCTAAAGACAGGAGTTTGTGAGTTGCAATAATGCTTCAAAAGAGGATAGCCTACTGGCTCAAGAAGGAAAAACTCCTTATGTATATGCTGCACCATGTAGATACGCTATACATATGCACATCAATAAAAGTACAAAATTTGAAAAAAAAAACTCCAAAAAAGGGACATGCCTGATTGAAAATAAAATGCATGCCGGAGTATATATAATGAACAAAGTAAAGCTTATCATGGAAGCTTGCAGCTGGAGACTTAGCTACACTGGTTAGGATCCAAGGCATACGTGTCTACACTAGTCACGACCCATTCTCTTCTTTCCCCCTCTTCTTAAGCTGGTTGTACTTGAACTTAGAAGGGAATACCCCGCTCCTCGAGGAAAGAGTTTCTAGACTGGGGGATTAGAGTTACCTTGTCTAGGGAGGCTGTTTCTTTGCCATTTCTGAGGTGGGGAGTTACATATCACTTACACAGTACAAGGAAAGATTCATAGTCATTAGAGTTTGCATATGTAGACAGGTTCTGACTTGGTTATTAAGGAGTCCTGACCATAGAACTATGGAACTTGGAGATTGTTGAGTCCTAAACCTATTTTCTAATAAGGTTCCACCAAATTAATAATCCAAAGGTCTGACTGAGTTCCATACTCCAATTTAATGAAGATAAGCTTAATAATCAACTTTGGTTCTTTTTTTCTTCTCTTCTTTTTCAAATAAGTGCTTGCTAAGGGACTAGAAAAGGTAAAGTATAGGGGGATGATTAATCAATGATTCTCGTTCTTTATTTTTTTATTTGACCTTTATCTTTTAGAAAAACTACTTGTAATTACATGTAAATACAATAAATTAACTTTGTACATGCCATTGTTAATATCTCATAATTAACACATATTTTCCAAAATAAAAGAATAGAGAGAAAAGGAAAAGAATGATGTATTTAGAATAAATACAAAGAGACCCAAACCCTAAGAGAAGGTCAAAATTTGACCCGGCCGTAAAGAAATTAAGCAGAGAGAAATAGGGTGCACTGTATATTGTACATACCACCTATACTTGTACAAATATTTATTTATACTCATTTTTGATAAAATATAAAAATCTTATAGTCATATTAATACTATAAAGAAAATAAAAATCAGAAAACATAAAATAAAAAAAAATCCACAATTCATTATGCAAAGGCCACATGCATATAATACAATACTCAATTATTTTACAACATTAATTAATTTATAAAAATCAAATAAACATCATTTTGTATTCCTCAAGTTATTTTCTAAATAAATATAATAAAAAATAAAAAAATATTTTTGTAAAAATAATAAAAAAAAATACTTGTACAAAATACATAGGTATAATATATCTATATATAACATATTATACAGTATATACCCTATTATATTTTTCATAAAAATAAATAATAATCATAGAAAAATAATTTATAAAATAATAAACATTTTTTATTTTATATACTTTTTATTTTAAAATCATTACTATTTTATATTTAATATTCTTTTATTTTTGATTGGTCCATGTTAGAAGGTTGACCTTAGTCAACCTTCTCCCCCAGCTAACCCGACCCGAAGCGAAAGGACCTTCGCCGAACTCGATTTCTCTGATTTATCCAGACTGAATCTGGTATCCATTCGCCTCGATTCCACCGCCCGACTATGCTCCTAGGATTCATGATCTTCATGAATCCCTAGGCACATCCAGATCTGCTTAGGGTTTTGCGTCTCTCGTTGATCCTTATAGACCCTTGAGCATGCCTATATAAACTCTCCTCTGCCTCCAGCGCATGTCAGCTCGTTCTTCACCACCCTGTTGCCCCCTAGCTACCTCCAGCTGAGTGACAGCTGCCTAGAGCAACCTTTGGAGCTCGGATTGGTGTTGAATCAACGATGCTCAAGCTATGTGGTCGGACCTCCGTCGCGTTTAGCCTCCTTGGTTCGTCGCATCCCGGTTGAGGCCATTACCTCGTCAACCATTTTGCTTATATCTCCTAAGCTCATCAGTATCTTCAGGTATCCATCATATCACCACCATTTTCACTTTCACTTCAATTTCGTCCTCCATTGTCGTTGCAGTTCATCCGCTCCGACCAGTCGGTGGAACCCGCATCTACCATCTACCAACACAGATCGCTCCCCCTACTCTCCCTTCGTCTTCCAGCACAGCCTATCCCCCTGGGACATGCTCATCTGAGGAGGATTAGGTCAGGTTTCCTCCCTCACCTTAGCCGGAAACTAGAGTTCCACTCCACCGTCGCTTCTCTTTGCTTTGCTATGCAATAACACGACCAGAGAGACCCCTTCGAGTCACCCTACCCTTTGCAGGAGCAGGCACGCACCAGGGGACCAAAATAGTATCCCTTCTACTCATCCGCAGCAGTGATAGGCGGCGGAGCACTGCCACGCCAATCCGACCGCCTGCCTTCGCATCAAAGCCATCCACCAAATGCAGAGGACCCTCACGAAGGTGTTGGACCTCACAACGAGCCAATCAGACCCGTGGATCACAAGATCTGCATCGTCGAAGCTCGTCGGGCTTTAGTTCTTCTAGCACCCTCCGGAGTCGTCCCATAACTACTTACGTCCAGTTTTGATCAAGAATGTCCATCCATACCGACTTGATAATGGTCTGACCAGACCTTTTCCAGATCTGAGCCGCACGTTGGAATAGCCTTCTCATACCATCAGATCAGCTTTGCAGCGCCATCAGAGCCGTTAGCATCTGCCTCTACAAGCGCGGACCACATGTCCCTGCCGATGGGTATATTTTGCTTTTTACCCTGTCATTATGCAATTTCTATTTAGTCCAGTAAATGTAATAAATAGTTAAGAAGATTTGCAGTTAGATCCTTTTGCTTTATCTATTTGCATTTTAGTCTAGTTTGGTTAAGTTCGTGTGCTGCCCCACATGATTGTCTGTGTTAGTTGCGGTATCTACCCTGAACTATTTAGCTATTATGGAATGAATTAAATCTTTTAGATATTTGCAAATATGCCCATGTTTGTCTGATTCACGTGTTGTGCGTGCCTTTACTGGATAAATTGCATTCTGATTCATGCATTACGCATGCCTTTACTAAATAAATTACATCTTTGACCTCTGAGGTTTTATTGAGTGTTATGTCTTGGCCTACAAACTCAGATTAATTGCAGATAGGTCCCTCTACACTATTTTGACTACTTGCTTATTATTTAGCATAATAAATATTAATTAATTCCAAGAATTACATATAGCTCCTTCTAGTTTGTATTATTTATGGTATTGTTTGTGTTGATTTACGTGTATATTTTATATTATTAAAAATTCAAAATCAAAATGTGTCCCATTTGTGTTATAAAATTCATAAAAATTTGAAAACATCACCTAAAAATTCCACAAAAAATTATGTAGTCGTATTTTGTTCTGCTTTATCTCTAGTATCATTTTTGTTTAAAAATACCTTATAAAAACTCCAAAACATTTAAAAACTTAAAAAATTTATAAAATAATAGAAAAATTCAAAATAGTGTTTTCAGTTTCTATTTGTAGATTTTTACTTATAGTTTACATAAAGATACCATCCAGGAGTTTTGGGCATTTTAAGTATTTTAAATTTACAAATTACTTCTGGTTGTGCATTGCTTGTCATTTTTGCCACTATTTGATTTTTAGAAATTTGTAAAAACATCTGAAAAGTCCCTAAAAATTACTAAAAATAATATAAAACCTACAAATTCAAAAATATTTTAATTATACTTTTCTAAGCATTTTTGACAATTTGAAAAAAAAATACAAAACAATGTGGTGTGTGCCTTTTATTCCTTGTGCTTGTTTTCATCTTATTGAAAATTTAAAGTTTGCAAAATTAAAAACCACTAAAAATATTTTATTTTATGAAATCCAACTACTTAGTTTTTAAATAGTGCTCCTTATGTTCGACCTTCGTCGCTATACCAGGTAAATAAAATAGCGAAGCCACTTACATTCAGTTGATTTATCATTGAGTGTTTAATTTTCTTATGAACAGGTTGATTGAGGACAACGAAACTTTGTTTATTTATTCCACCTTAGTCTATCGTGAACACAGATCATTAGAGATCCTCGTTGTTGCAGCCTTCTCCGTGAGCTTCCTAAGCTCAGCACCATCGAGGCTTCGGGCAAAGATCAAGGACCTTACAGGACCTTCCCTAGACGATTCGAACATCTGCACCCCTACTCCATCATGTCCTCTTTCTTTTTTTCCTTCTTTCTCGTTTGATCAAACCCTCTCGATTTTGCCTTCTTCTCCATTGTATTCTCCCACATCTACATCTCCTTCATGCATCTCTCTTCTCTGTTTCACACAATCACCATCGACTTGATCATCACCTCCGATAACCTCCCCAGTTCTGAATCTATCTCCCACAACCCTTCACCGCCCACTCCTTTCTGCCACACGAATACATGGGCAACTCCATCCCCCTTTTGGTATTTTACGTCTCCTTTGATGCTCGAGCCTTCACTCGCTTGCTGGTATAACTATCAGAGCATCCACCCAACAACCATGTGTCGACCCCTAGCACTCTCAACCACCCTCGCCTAGAATCAATATAGAAGGAGGAAAGAGGAGCTTACAACCTACAGGCACCGTTCGATCAAGAACGGTGCCCAATTTGAGTCGATTATTTTCTCCCAAATTGAAGCCATTAGATCACAATAAGGACGGACACATCGGATCATCTCCAAGACACAGCACCCGATCCTGTAGCTTCGAGATTAGTGAAGCAACATGAAGTTGACATGTGAAGGTTTGGGACTCTGAGAAGCGCCAACCACCCTAACTTGACCAAGTCACGTGCCATGTGCACATGGGCTTTGTTATTTTATAGGCATAACCCCACTCTCATGGAGATACACAATTCAACCTATCCATCAGAGTTGTATATGCGTTATGTGTGGCTGCTGGGACTTTTGAGATCAAGCCCCCACATCTCTCTATAATTTCATATACATCCCCTTTAGTTTTCGTACATGCGTACCACATGCCCACTGGATAATTTGCATAAAACCCCTCGTGAGTTTAGGTAATTAAAGAAGTTCCTATTTGCATTATTTTGAATTCCATGTTTTACTCTTTGTTTTGCATGTAGAACCATGTATTTAATCACTCATTTGGATTGGGATGAAAACAGATCGGATATGGATCGGATATGCTTATTTCCATATCCATATTCATTCATTTTTATCAAATATAATACAAATATCGATATGATTGGATATGCATAAGAAAACCATATCCTTAAAAATACATATATGAATTCAAATAGGATATTTATCATATCCGAACAAGAATCTAATAAAGAGTGACCCAAATATGAATAGAATAAAGAGCGAATCCAAAAAACGAACGAATAAAGATTGAATTTGATTATGGGATCGAATATGGATCCAATAATCATCAAATTCGAATAAAGAATCACATACATATATGAATTGAATTGTTATCATGGATCATAGTGGTTTAAAATATTAATGTAACATAATAAGTTGTATTATGATAAAAATATATAGTCAACCAAAATATCCATCTAAATTAGAATGGATATGGTATGATGTATGATTCAAAAGGATATGATGTTTCTATAATAAAAGACGTACCTCTTGTAAAGTATACTGACATAATCTACTCCATCTTCATAATGCTATCAAAATTCATCTAGACAATTTAAGAAGAGATTATTATTGTGTAATCATATAACTGTACTTATAGAAATGTGTTAATGTTTCGAACCTTAACATTTATCTAGATTACTCTCTTAAATTAGTATGCATTGCATTGGAACAATCTACAATGTAAAATCAACAATATATACATGAAATAATTAAAGATATAAATGAAATAAAAGTGTATATAAAATATTTAAGTTAACATTTTATCTCTCAAATAAACTAATAGTCATTAACAGAAATTTCAAATAAAACATGTCCATAATAACTGAATAAGGTAACAAATAGTGAATTTCAAAGATTCTCTCTTCAAATAAACATATCCAGCATGACATTGATATCTTCACGAGACACGTCCACAATTTTCCTGCATATTTTTATACCACATTAATATAGAGTATAAATATATCAAGATATATTAAAAACTTAAATAGTTCACCCAAATTGCTACTCCAAAGATATGTTCTCCCCAATTGGACTGAACATTCCAGTATCATATATAGTTAATCCATCGAGAACTTGATGTAAATATTGGGACCAATCACTCCATCATTATAGCGGTCCAATTTTATCTTTTGTGGATGATTATGAGAACTTTACTTCAAAAATTAGCAAATTTTTGTTTCTTTCTTTTTCCTTGATCAAATTCATCATTCCCACAACTTTTTTGCATCATGGGAACAACATGAGATAGATTAACTCACAAAGTCAAAGAAGATTACGTTGCAAACAACTATTTCAATAGAGAGGAAACTTTCTCAATCTCACGTGAAGCATTCTCGTCACAAAGTTATCGAAAATAAAATTCAACATACTTTATCTTATAGTTTAGAATTTAAGAAACATGCAACTGCCAACATGGTGTTACTTTTTTACCAATACTTTTCAATTTCACCTTCATTCTCATAGCCATTCGAGAAAATAGTTTCTTGAACATCTGCACAACACTCCAAAAGGAGGGTGTATATTTCACAAAATTCTCCAAAGAAGTGATTTGAAATAGGATATTTTGCCAGGAAGAAGTTTTGTCATATCATAGAATATTTTCAAATAATTTACAATATTTTTAACTTGAGTCCATTCTTCATCTGAAAAACATTTATTGTACTTGGGAACAAATACATGATAAATTCCAAGAGTGTCTTGATGATCTAAAGCAGATTTTTAGCATCAAGTACGTGGAGTTCCAAAGGGTGGAAACATCAAGCGATAAAAACTTCTCACAAGAAGAATTTACCTTCCTAACAACTTCTTCTAATTTTCTTGATGTTGAGGAGAATTTCTGATGAACTTCACTATTTCTCTTATTCTATCAATCATATGTTTAATTTTCCTTTAAGGCCTCCCTGTACAACTAGATA
>JAZKJV010003538.1:0-197859 GCA_037367405.1 Ottelia alismoides | reverse complement strand
TCCCCATGACATTGGTATCAGATCTTGAAAGCGATACCATTCATTGGTATAAATTGGTATCAGAGCAAAGGAGCATATCACATAGCTTGGTCGGTACCAAGAAACGTGCTAATCTAGGAGCGGATGTTGGTGCAGTCAATCATGAGAGCAAAGGATACTTGTTGATATAAGTATATCTTAAATCAACAGAGCGAAGATGGCGAGTGTCACCAAGTGCGTGGCAACACTGAAGTAAGCGATGGCAGAAGAGGATCCCACCATTGAGACTCATGCCCACTACATCATCATCTTGGAGGATCGTTCATCAGAAGGATCAGATGTTGGGGATGAGACCCATTGCTCAATAGAGCAGATCAAATCCTTGGAGGACAAGCTAGAGGTATTCCACACAATGATGGAGGATCTACGTAGCGAGATCTTCCTCATAAAAAATGAGATGGTAAATAGTAGGAGCTCCACGAAGATGCAGCAACATAAGGTACATGAACCCAAACTCTTTACAAATACACAAGATGCGAAGGATTTGGAGAACTTCCTATGGGATATGGAAGTCTTCTTCGAGGGGACCAAGACGAGGGAAGCCGAGAAGGTCGACTTGGCATAAATGTACATGTCGAGTGACACCAAGTTATGGTGGAGGAGCCATGTAAAAGATGAGGCATGATCAATGATCTCCAAGTGGGACGATCTAGTCATAGAACTGAAGGAGCGATTCCTGCCATAGAATACTGCGTGGGTTGCACGGGGAACTCTTTGATGCTTGAAATAGATAGACACGGTTCATGAGTAGGTGAAGCAGTTCATGTCCTTATTGCTATACATCAAGGGAATGTCAGAAGAGGACAAGCTGTTCAACTTCACGATCAGATTGTAGAGATATGTGCAAATCGAACCACGAAGGCATGGCGTGAAAGACCTTAATACAACGATCATGATGGCGGATGCGTTGGTAGATTATGGTGTCCAATCAAGCCACAATGTTGAAGAGAAGGAGTTCACTAGCAAGCTAAAGGCGCGATCGAATGACAAGGGCAAAGGCGTTTCCCAAGATCCACTAATGGATGAACGCGAGTACTTCAAGAAGAGGGAGCAATCCAAAAGCAAATGGCGCTTCATATACGACGGACTGCATCGAACGCTGGAGTGGCCGAAGAGGGAGAAGCTTAACGCTCTTCGTAGGAACAAGGAGGAAGAAGGTGAGGTACGCTTGAAAGCAATTGGTGCTATGCTCAAGGTACGCCTCACGACACTTTGAGCTGGAGCTTTGAATTTGGTGGAGGGAGGGAACTCCATAACGAAGAGCTTTGGAGGCGCTAAAGCTCAACCGAGGATGCACAAGAGTGCGAAGGTGCATGCTGAGCACTAACGTGTGCACTAGAGACACATAACTGATGTTGCGATAGGAAAATATGAGTGCAGGAGACACCGATGCAAACCTCCGGAGGGCGATGCAACATGGACAAGAAGCTACACATCCATGGGGGTGGAGCGGTGACGAACCACACCACCAACGATCTTGCAACAGGTAAGATATTGAAGATGCTTGGCACAAGAGGTGCTCATTTTCCAGTATGCGGGTACATCCACAGGGAACGATCGGGATCGACAACGATTAGGCATGGAGGTGAGTACTCCACATGTAGAGCTAGAGCTCCTACACACTAGCAATGGAGCTATTATATTATCTAGGAGGTATACATGGAGAACATGAGATGACGAGATATACATACTCGTATCCTGGGAAATGAGCACCTCTTGTGCTCCGACCATCTTCGGTATCTTACCACCTACAAGATCGTTGGTGGTGTGGTTCGTCACCACTCCATCCCATAGACGTGTAGCCTCTTGTCCATGCTGCATCGCCCTTCAGAGCTCTGCATCTCCTTCTCGTGCACGAGTGTGTTTCCTATTCGTGGCTTCGATTGTGAGTCTCCATCACACATGTTGGTGCTCAACATTCACCTTGGCACTCCTATGCGTCCTTGGTCAAGCTTTAACACCTCCAAAGCTCTTTGTTGTAGAGTTCCCTCCCTCCACCGAATTCGAAGCTCCAACTCCAAGCATTGTGAGGCATACCTTGCACATAGCACCAATTGCTCCCAAGCGTACTTTGCCTTCTCCTCCTTCCTCCTCATCCGCACGAAGAGAGCTCAACTTCTCCTTCTTTGGGCACTCCTGCGCCTGATGTAGTACGTCGCATATGAAGCACCCCTTGCTCTTGGGTTGCTCCATCTTCTTGGAGTACTCTTGTTCCTCCATTGGTAGATCTCGAGCAACGCCTTTGCCCTTGTCCTTCAACTGTGCCTTCATCTTGCTGGTAATAAACTCCTCTTCAGCATTGTGGCCTGGTTGAGCATCGTAGTCGACCAATGCATCCGTCACCATCAAGGTTCAAGAAAGCAGTATGCGTATGCGTTCAAATAGGTCATTGAATAGCGATTAAGCGCTATGCAGGGGCATGTGCTGGGTATATGCTATTGTACGCGGTCTTGCTGGGTATATACTTGGGGTAGCATATGAGGGTAGTACTTTTAGGCAGAACCTCTCTTCTTCTTATAGTGAAGGAAGTGCATCTCAACTTGGTCTGGTGGTGATGAAGTCTAAAGACATGAGTTGTGGGTTGCAATAAAGCTTCAAAAGAGGGATAGTCTACTTGCTCAAGAGGAAAAATTCCTTATGTATATATGCTGCACCATGTAGATATGTTGTGCATATGCACATCAAAAAAAGTGCAAAGAAAGAAAAAAAACTCCAAAAAAGCGGTGGGTCGGATTGAAAATTCAATAATCCCACCGGAGTGTATATAGTCAAATAAAGCAAAGCTTATGTTGCACCTGACCATCTCATGAAGCTTGCAGCAGGAGACTCAGCTACCTGATTAGAGCTCCCAGGGATACATGGCTACACTGGTCATGGTCCATTCTCTTCTTCCCCCTCTTCTTGAGCCGGTTGTACTTGAACTTAGAAGGGAATACCTTGCTCCTCGAGGAAAGAGTTGCTAGACCGAGGCATTAGAGTTACCAGGTTGAGGGAAGTTGTTTCTTTGTCACTTCTGAGGTGGGGAGCTACATAACACTTACACAGTACAATGAAAGATTCATGGTCATTAGAGTTTGTGTATGTAGACTTGTTCTGATCTGGTTTATTGAGGAGTCTTGACCATAGATTGGTGGAACTTAGAGGCTGTTAAGTTTTAAGCTTACGTCCAAATAAGGTTCCGACAAATTAATAATCCGAAGGTCTGACTGAGCTCCATATTTCAATTTAATGAATGAAAGTTTAATAATCAACCTTGATTTCCCATCTTTTTCTTTTTCTTTCTCTTTTTGCACTTCTTTTTCAAATAAGTGTTTGCTAAGGGACTAGCAAAAGTAAAGTATAGGGGGTGATGAATCTCCATTCATCACTCTTTACTCCTTTATTTTAGCTAGAAATCTTGGTAAAATACCATGTAAAAGTTTGTAAATAGAATAAATTGTCAACTTGCATGCTTCATGTAAATAGCCATAATTAGCATGTTTTTGTATAAAAATAAAGGAATAAAGAAATAAAAAAAGAGGGAAATATTTAGAATAAATATTGAGTGACCTGAACCCAAGGGAGAGCCAATGATTGGCCTGACCGCAAAATAAAACAAGTAGAGAGAGAGGAGAGATAGGGCCATTCTCCATCATACATATATTCCCCCCTTTATGTATATATTTTATTTTCATAAAATAAAAATAATTATGTGTTCCTCATAATGTTTGTATATTTCAAAAAATAAAATAAAAATGAGAAAAATAAAAATAAAACAAAAATAAATTCTCTCTCTCACACTCTTGTATATACCATGTAATTATGTACATATACCCATTTATTTTCCCCTTGTAAATACATAATAAAAATTAAATAAAATTATTTTACATCCTAAATTTTATGTTGTAAATAAATAAAATATAAAATAGGGATAATTGTACAAAAATAAACAAATAAAAATAAAAATAAAAAATATCCAGGCATTTTACCTATATATAATAATATACTATATATATACACTAATTTATTTTTCAAAAAAATAAATAAAAATCACAAAAAATAATTTGAAAATAAATAAATATTTTTCATTTTGAAAATATTTTAAAATAAGGCCATTTACTATTTTTTAATTGAAATTCTAAATAATTATGAAATGGCGCACTCTAATTGGTCCACGGGGGATGTTGACCCTGGTCAACTCTCCCCCCAAGACCACCTCTTTACAGATCCACGTCGCCGAACCGTCTTCGCCAATTTTTCCAGACGTGATCCGCTTTCCATTTACCCAAACCTCGGCCCCCTATTGCATCTCCTACATCCATAATGCACGCGCGACCTTCTTCATAGGGATCCGAGCCTCGCGATGCGCGCCCGACTCCCATCTTCCCGGACCTTCACTCCTATATAGCCTCGCCTCCCGTCGCATTTTCCCGTACCTTCGGCCATCGTCTTCGACTTCCAGGACCTCCAACTTCTTGCCTTGAGTGACAACAATCCATAGGAGATGTTGCAACGAGGATAGAGGCGCCCTAGCCCCAGGTCCGATGGTCATCGCCACCGCGCTCCGCCATCGGCGAGCTCGAGCCTCTGGAGGCGTCGCTCCGTTGAGGCAAGAATCCCAGGAGACTTCGCATCTCCCCCACAGACGCTCTCGATCGTCAGGTATCCCTGTTAGTGTCTTGATTAACGTTTAGATTCGATCTTCCATCTTTCGCTCTGCCAGCTCCGCCCCAATGGCCGGAGCTCCGTCATCTCGCTTTAGCCGTACAGATAGGCACACCGACCCATCGTCACCTTCCTTCCACGATATGATCACCTCGATCTTGGCAATCCGAGCCAAGATCGGGCTCGGTCCCTTCCGCCGCCTCCGCCAGGACCCCCCTTCGCCAAATCACCCCTCTTCTCATTGCTGTTGATCTAATAACCCATGTCGGAGTCTTCCTCCGAGCATGAGCTTTCCTTTGCAGGTGAATAAGTGCGAAGTTCCCCCCTGAGTCGCATCTCGCATACCTCATCGGAGTAGCCCAGGTCCTCCCTCCCTCGCCGGAGGATCGGACCGTTGGGAGCTTCATCGGCCACCACCACCCGACACGGATCATCATCGCGAGACGAACCCTCCTTTTAGATCTTCCATCGGACGCTCGGAGCACTCCCAGCTCGCCGGAGAAGTTCGCCCAGGAGGAGTTCATCCAGACCATCTCTCCACCGTCGGATCGCGCCTCACGTCCAGACTTCATCAGAGCCGTTCGTCGCCTGCCTCTGACACGTTGTTAGATCCACGATCTAACGGTCACGTGCACCCCACATTTGCCTTCATGCCAGGACCGTCCGATCTTCCAGGAGGCACCATCAGAGCCACACGTCCACCACCACTCACTGCCTGACACGTCACCCCTCACACGCCCCACACGCGCTTTGGCTGGGTAATTTGCGCCAGATCCCCCCTGCAATTTATTTCAGTTATTGTTTAGTCTATTAAATAAATTAGCACATTTGGATAATTTGCATATCATGACCTGTAGTTTATTGTATTTGCACTTTAGTCCCCATTTGTGGATGCACGTGCTTCGACACGTGACTTTTCCGGGTTAATTGCATGTAAGGGCTTGGGTTTTATGCTTGTTAGGGATTGAAGTTATATTTTGGATATTTGCTATACCCTTGTGCGTACAGGAATTGGAGCATGTGTTGAATTTAGTGTGAAAATTGCAGTTGAACCCTTACACTTTCCACACGTGTTTCTTTTTAGCTCCTGAAACTTATTTTTCTTGCAAATAGGTACCTGTGTGCTGTGCCTTGTTTATTTGTTGAATAAAATATCAAATCAACTCCAAATTTGGTGAAATTTGGAAACACGGCTCCTGCCATTGTCTAAAAATTTCACTAATTTTTGGGACATTTTTATTGCTGTTTGGTATTTTTATAAATAAAAAACACCCATTTTTGCTACTGTTTGAATTGAAAAATCAACTAAAAATATTAAAAACCACCCAAAAATTCTAAAAACATTAGGTACTGTTTGCGTATTTCCTTGCTTCAGTTCAATTTTTGTTGCATTTGGATATATAAAACCCCTAAAAATCACAAAATCCTAAAAATCATAAAAAGATCTAAAAAATAAAAAAATATAATTTCTTTTCCTGTAGCTTAGTTTTCATTGGTAGTTTCATATAAAATTGTCTCCAAATTTTTATAGGCTATTTACTTATTTTTAAATAGCCTTTCAAATCTGGCTGCACGTTAACCTTCTGTTTTTGCCTTTCTCTATTTTTATAAAATCAGCAAAAATATAAAAATCTGAGAAAATGACCAAAAACACTTAAAAAATTGTAAAACCCAAAAAACATTTTTATTACATTTTTCTGACTTGATTTGTGTGGTTAAATAATTAGTTGTTTGTGCCTTTTTCTTGCTTTTCCCTTACTTTCTTCATAATTAAAAATACAAAAAAATTAAAAATATATAAAATCCACCAAAAAATATTTTATTCTTTTATTTCATTTTTTAGACTACTTCGTAGGCTCTTAGAGCCAATCCGTGCTCCTTGTGTTCGACCCTGGTCGCTATACCAGGTTAAATAAATAACGAGACCGCTATTTGGTTTTTGACTGATTATTCTATTTTGGTGGTCTATTTTTCCTTGTTGAGTCCGAACCACGAGATCCGAGTCGCAACGACCCTTGATTTATTTTACCTTTACTCGGATTTTGGGGGATTTTTGACTCATCAGAACTGCAAGATAGCTGTAATTACTCGATGGCGATGATGATGATATAAGATTTCTCCGGATGATAGTGAAGACCTGGAAATATGTTTTCCTTGCTCGATTTGCAATGAAATCGACCAAAAGTTAAATGAATTGTAGTTCAAGAAAGGATTCTAGAGAATAATGATACAGATGTGGAATTTAATGAATTTAAGCCGAATTGATTGTGGAATTGAGTACGTAGATGAAGATGATGGTTAAGGCTCGCTAATAACATGATTTAACTACCTTATCGAGGCATGAGAATCGTTGAAATCAAAAAGGGATGAATGATTGCACCTATGGCTGGAGGTGTATGACCTCCAGTTGTTGCTTTATAGGTCAGGCTTCCTAGAGCTCAACGTCGCTCGAGGCGGTGATTCATGGCAAAGAGCTCCTTGGAACGTACTCGTGATCGTTGACCATCCACGCGAAGATCCAATCAAGATCTGTCAACTCCTTGGTCAGCCATAATTGAGTGGAGAAGTTAGGGATTCGGTCAGTTCAAACTGGAATGGGAGTGGTTAGTTTTGAATGTGTGATCTTCAGTATGATCGGAAGGAGTTAGGTGATGATCGAAGGGTGGGCGTGAATTAGGGTGGTTAGGTGTGATCAATCAAGGGTTTAGATCAGGAAGAAGTGTTAGGATACGACGGATATAATTAGAAGTTGGATCATTGGAACAAAAGAGCTCCAACTACTTGTTGAAGAAGATGAATCTGGTGCTGACACGTGTCAACACATGGTTAGCCAGATGTTGGAATTACATTAATAATAAGATAGTAAATAATAAATAGTGTTATTTTAAATATGTACAAAAAGGAAAAATGTAGATAATTAAATTACCTCAATTATATAATAACTTTTTATAAATAATACATAATTAGTGAAATATAATTATTATATTAATAAATATGTATATGGTATACTTATTAAATAAGATTTTGATTTTCAATTTAATAATTTAATAAATAAAATACATATGTTATATTTATTAATTTTTAAAATAATAAATAGAGTGCATATGAATTTTTTCAGTTATTAATAAATTAATTTAAATATATTCATAAATACAGATATATACTCTATAGGTCAAATTCATCTATAAATTAGGGTATTTGATTTATTTAAGTGTCAAAAAATCTGAAATAATCATGTTTAAAATACAATATCAAGAAAATAATAAATAATTATAAAATCCATAAAATTACAAACAAAAGATAATAAAGAGCACAAAAATCCAGTTGTTATTAGGTTCCAAATTGACTTTTTGCAAACGGACTTCGATTTTAGTGAAATTACCTTCGTTAATTAGAGAATATTATTTTATGAACTTTAAAGGTGAGTAGAGTGAAATTGAAATTCGTATGAGAAAGTTATGATGTTCGGAAGTTGAGAAATTGATAATTTGAAAGTTGGATTTCTCGATATATATACACGATAATATTTTTAACTTATTTTTACATTTTTCTATATATTTTTAAAAATAAATAGGAAAAGATTTTCTTTGAAAAATATATACACATGAATTAATTAAAAATCTATGAAGCTTTTATAAATATTGGATAAATAATGAATAACGTGTGGAGTGTTTAATTAATTCTTTTTATGGTTTTCTTTCCTTGTTTCCTCTTATTTATTTGTTTGTCGACCAATCCAAGCTTATATAAATATATCTTTCAGCTATATTTATATTCTATAAGTCATATTGTACACACATACACATATTTATATATTTACAATCTGCCTTCTTTTTATTTTCTTTATTTTTATTCTTTTATTTATTTACATGTTTTTTATGCATAATCACATTTTTATTCATGAAAGTAATTTGGTAAAAGATGGGAATTAATGGATATTTACATGTATTTGTTAAGGGTTTTAAGACAAAATGCAGATAAGATGTAAATGTTTCATGGATTCATCAAACACATATTCCACTCAATAAACTAAGTAAATTCCCATAGGTTTCCTTAAAAAATAAAAAACCAATAAGAAAATTGGTCGGCATAGGTAATTGGTTGCACCCCCCAGCGTAGCTTTCCTTTCTCTTATCACCCCCCACACATATATTATAGGGACCCTTTCAAATGAGGTGGGGTCTCACCAATATTGTGGTGAGATATCAATCAGATTCGTCAGATCACAATCTGAAGGTTGCATCAAAAATAGTATCCAAAAGGGTATTTCTGTCATCTCATTTTTTTTGTAAATTTGAATTTCATTTAATGGATTTGAATTACTGTTTAAAGTTTTTTGGATTTGGTATTTTTGAATCATACCTTTACTGGTCGTTTTCCAATTTTGCTCCGAATGAATTGGGTTTAACCATATCTTTGTAAACGTTCCTGAGTTTTTGTGAAAATGTATTTTCTTTTTGTAATTTCGTTAATAATTTCATTTTTCACATTTTCATCTGTAAATTGGTATTTCTGTTTTCTAAATGGGTACATTCGTTTTGTAAACTCCAATGAGTTTTTGTAAGAGTAATTATCCTCTGTGTAAACTTCGATTTTTTATGTAAATGTATATAATCATTTGTAAAATTTGTGTGACCTTTTGTAACTGTATCGCGCTCTTTTGTAAACTTCGCGGAGAGCTCTGCAAAATAAGATAAAACAACAATGAGATTTGTAAAAAAGTGAATCAACATGTAAATCGAAAGGTCAATTATGTAAAATATTAAACCATTGCAGATCGCAACTGCTCAACCCCTTTGTCAACCATCTCCTGGAGGAGAGCACGCGCCACCACCAGGGGTGTGTGTCATCCCTCATCCCACGCGAGGTCCACCGCCGTCCACCATGCCGATGGTAAATCGTGAGAGAGAGGAGGGAGGGGGCATCATCAATCAATGGAAAGAGGAGAGATATTATGTCAAATAATTGTCACATTCTATATTTTGAGTGTGATGAAAATGAACAAAATAGGTTTTCAATCATTAAATTAATTTAATTAATGCCTCACTAGATCCAACTGTATGATAAAAAATAAAAGGACGAGATTGAGGGCTCACTGTAATATTGATGAGACCCTGACCCATTTAAAGTTTCTCATATATATCTGTATATATATACACATATATATGGGTTTCTTGATTATGTGAGTTTTCTAGCTCTGGGTGTGACATTAGTTGCAGGACCTCACGGAGCAAAATCGTTAAACGCATAAGTTACAAGGCAATGGTGGTCAAGATGAGTCGTCGTCATATATTAAAGGGAAATTTATAGGTTGTCGAAAAGAGTACACATATTTGAATGAGTTTAGATGATTGATGCAGAAATACTATTGTATAATTGTGTGCATGTACGGAGACACATGTGTGCTTGTGTGCATTCACATGTTGGGTAGTTTAAGCCTGACCTCTAATCTATGTAGTACAACTTCTTATAACAATTTATTTTTGTTTACGAATTTTAGCTAAATTAACTCAAATTGTAATATAAATACTTATTATTTTTTTAAAGAAGGGAGCTCAATGCATAGGCTTGAGTTGGGCTTCAGCTCAGTTGACTTGAGATAAAGTGCATCATATAAAATAATATTAAATATTGTATTCGGATATCCGGATCCGAATCCGGATATTCAAGCTATTACCATATCCGTATCGGTATTCGGAAAATTTTTGCAATCTATATCCGTATTCGATTAATATTCGGATGCGGATATCCGTATCCGATCATTTTTCGAATACGGTAAGCGGATATTCGGATATATTCGTATCCGTTTTCATCCCTACTAGACACAAACACTCTAATACAAGTAAAATCAATAAAACATGGTTATGGTTTTTCTTTATAAACTAGAGGACATGCATGCAATAGGACTGGAAGTTTGGAGAGAAAATTTAGGGTTTAGGGTTGGGGCTATAACATGCTATCCTCGGTTCCGAATCACATCCAGTTTGTAGGCTTCGCGCATGAGACTTGAATCTGAGTTTTTCCTACTGAAGTCAGACTGGTTGATCTATGCCCTCACAGGCAGATCTTCCTTCTCTGAAATATTTCCATCATAAATTCCAATGATGCATTTTTGTGCATGTTCAAAGAAATAAAAGTAGGAAGAGATGCATGTCGGCGCATAATATAAAAATAAACTAGGAAGAAATACATGTCGGCGCAAACAAAAACCGGGGACTTTTCCAAGACCATATAATGGTTTAGCTGTGTGCGAATTCAAACAGCTCAAAAGGAACAATAAAACAGATGAATGCAACTGAATGAGAAAGAGATATTATTATGCCCACAGAACCATAAACAAAAATCAAATCACAGGAAAATTGCATTGTAAAATTAAGAACTGACAAGAACGTGAAGAAGCATGTTAGGATGGAAAAAGATCCCGTGGGAGTATTTTTTTCTAGGATTTTTTACAGTTTTCCACTTATGAAGTACTGTGATTACAGTTCAGTCCTTAACTATTTCGTATTTATACTGCGAACCCTATAAACTTCTACACTTGCACATTTACTGTTACGTGAAAATCTGCTAGTGAAACCGTTCGATTAGATGGTTGAGGACTAAATTGTAATGAAAGATAGCGATGAATAGGCTCCTAAACAGAATATATTTTTAGGTCTCCTTCAGTTGCTGAGTTCTGCACTCAGGCTCCCCCCGAGCGCTCTCTGAAGTGAGTCATTCCTTGCCCTTCACCGTCTCTTTTTTGCTAGTTTTGGGTGCAAAAAAGACAAAATAACAAACTCGAAAAAGGAAATTTCAAGATGACCGTGTAAAATCATGTTAGGATAGTATCTGGGGGATTTTTTTCATAGTCCCCTTGTGAAAATTTGCAATAACAATTCAATCCATACCTATTTCCTATCCATGATGCAACTTTTATGAACTTCAATATTTACATGCTCACTCATGCTGTTAAAATCCATCAATTTAACAGTTGACGGAAAAATTTAAGGGGCTGATGGGGCTGCCCCCTGGGGGCAGCGAACATGGCTGCCCCGATCATTTTTTCGCAAATTTTTTTATTTTTTTTGAAAAATACCGACATGTATATTCATCCCTATATCCCTACTATATGTCATTCGAATTTCGTCAGAAACAGAGACTCCTACGGCCTCCATCCAAACAGAGTCGATTTAAAAAATCCTGCGACCGTTAAAAAATGACATATGGATGGAGGTTGTAGGAGTCTCTGTTTCTGACGAAATTCGAATGGCATATAGGAGGGATATAGGGATAAATGTCCATGATTTTATTTTTCCAAAAAAATTAAAAAATTTACCAAAAAATAGGGTGGGGGCAGCCCCATTTTCCCCAAAATTTAAATACATAAATTTACAAGGGTTAAATGTAAATATGAAATATGTAGGAGTTCAACTGTCATCAAATATTTTGCACAAGCACAACTACAGATATCAATATTTTATTTTTAATCCACTGGCATCTCAATTTTTCCTGACCGAAAAACTTGGGGTTCCTGACTTTCTGTTCTTTCTTTGGAAAAACATGTCAGACTAGTGAACCATGTAGCCCATACGGCGATTATGGAAAACTGACGGAGAATAAAATTGGTTGTCAAAAACACCTTGTACTGAACAACTGCGGCTTTTTTTCTGAAAGGAACTGAATAATTATGCAATCAATCAGAACTCAAAGAAAGCTGATCATAAGGAGTTGGGGACCTGTAATTCAAAAAGAGATGGAAAATGCAAACTTATACTCACAGAGAAGATGCATACGTTCAGCTCCTTGAGTGCACAGGTGATGTCATGGAAAACAAGTGGACGCCCTTCTCCCGATATTTCCACAGGGTTAGCAACTAGCAACTCCAAATCCGGTTCTCTGTTCTCAAGAGTGATAAGAAGGGGTTTAGAAAGCTCCCATCTCAAGCGAGATAACAACACTGCTTGTTTGATTGCATCAGTTAGTTTATTCCCGTCAGCATGCGTAACAAATAACTCTATGTCAAAGCCTCCATTCTGCTTTGTATTGAATCGACCATATGAAATCTGCAAAGCACATCATAATCAGGTTTCACAGTGCGGCACACTCTGATTGGGATGTTCACATATGCACGCACGTACACTGCACTTACTCAAGAATAAATTACAAAATTACAAGTATACGTATTGTTACAATACATGTTGAGATGGATAATTGGATCTCTCCAATATCACGCTATTCTTTGTTTACTCATATATTGCTTTCTGGTGGAACTTTGTAGTGTTCATGGGAGTTTTCTCGTTGCTCGATCTGTGAGACAAGGACGCCCGTGGTTGTCTGTAGCACCACAATTGTTCTGATCTACAGTACTAAGATGGTGTAACGCTCTCAGTTAAAGATCCATACTATCTCACAAGGATTTATCCCGTGCGGTACCATTTGACCACGGTGTATTCGTTGAGATAGGGAAAATGGGTTGAAGTTAAAGTTGGGTTTGTTTGCTTGAGTTCGTTTCTCCAGTATGTAGTGTTGTGATTGTAGAGATTATATTATTATGTTTCGAACCCATCAATTAAATGTTGATAGAAGTCTTGAATAATATATGTGTTCATATATTATTCAAGGCTTTTGTCAACTATGCTATGAACTAGTATGTAAATGGTACGCTCACAAAATGAATAAACCAAAGATACTTATAGAGTATAATTAATGAGACAAATAGCATATGTAAAGATATTATTAAGTCTATGAACCGTTTTCACATTTATATTTATTTCATCCATCTTATGTAATTTACTCATGAACGTCTCCTCTATATATGAGAGCCCTAGCGTTTTTTGTAACGACAATTTTATTATTTTTTCCAACATGCTATCAGAGCAGCGATCATATACTGGAGCTCTCGTACCCTACCAAAACTTTAACCCTAGACACCAACCTGGGCTCTCCAGGGCCACCACCGAAGGCCTCTATTGTAGGATATTGCCCTCCGTTGACGCCCATGGTGGTCTAGCACTGCCTCCTGCGACATCTACTGCTATAGGCCATTGCCCACAGCTGCTTACAGCCCTCCCTTGCGGCCTGCTGCTGTCCATCGCCACCTCCTGTGGCACTCGCTGTTGCTGGCCACCACTTGCAGTCCTATCAGCAACTGCCACAGCCTTATATGTGGTTGTTGCCGTCCCTGCGAATCATAGATCCCTCTCCTAGGCCTCCAACAACGTGATCGTGTGATCACGTTGCACTTCATCTACACATGCAACCACGTCTCTCGATGTCTGTGTAGACGAACATCTCTGGCCTACAAGCCCCAGTCTCTTGAACCAACAATATATTGGAAAGCAAGGTTGATATCCCAACCACTGGTGTAGATCCCTTTTAGAGTTGATTGATGTAGACATTTGGGGTATGAGTCGTGTACCTGATCACCAGGGACATATTTTATCTGGTGGTTGTAGATGATTTCTCTCGTTTGCCATGGGTCTTCTTGTTAAAGAATAAATATAATGCTGGGAATGTGATAAAATCTTTTATCAATGAAGTAAAGAATATATTTTCCTCTATAGTCAAATATGTGCGAACTGACAATGCATTAGAATTTGTACCCCTGAACTCTCACAACTCTTCTCTTCTCATGGTATTGTTTATCAAACCGCATGTGCGTACACATCTCGGCAAAATGGTGTTGCAAAATGTAAGCATTGCCACTTAATGTCACATAAACCCTTCTCATTCACATGCTCCACATTCATTTTGGGGCGATGCAGTTCTCAAAGCTTGTTATTAGTGAATCGCATGCCCTCGTCTGTACTGGGTGCGAAAATTCCTTTCTCATTTGCTTTTCCCGAGAAGGATTTGTTCTCACTCACTCGTGTGTTTGGCTCGGTTGTCTTTGTCCATCAATTGTCTCCTGGTCTTGACAAGATCTTTCCCAGAGTTGTCAAATGTGTTTTTGTGGGGGTATTCCATGATGCATAAGGGATACATATACTATGACTTATTGCGCAAGAAATATTATGTCAGTGTTGATGTCACATTTTTGAGTCGGTGATGTATTTTTCACCTACAGGAGATAGGTCGACTTCATCTTATTCATACGATGAGGTCTACATGCCACTTCCTCCTACAAACCCATTACCACCTCCCGATGTGCCCGTTGCTCCACCTTCACCTCCTCTGTCATCTCCTCCGTACCACCACCACCCACTACCCTTGCTCCACCCTTGTCACATTTCTATACTTGTCGGTCGGCTTATGCTCATGGGCCTTGTTCTGAATACATTGTTTCTACTTTTGGAACTGGAGATGTGTCTAATCAGGAAGCTTTGCAGGAGGCTATCATACAAATTGAGGAGATCCCCAATGACATGGATGTACCTATTACACTTCAAAAGTAGAGGCATACATGTGCTTTGTATCGTCCCACTTCCCATGTATCTTTTGATCGTGGCAGAGGATTTCAGGAGGTTTGCAATTGATCTATCTACCGTGGAGATTCCACGGACATTACCAGGAGGTCTTGAGAAATAGTCGGTGGCGTCTTGCCATGGAAGAGGAGATGGTTGCACTGCAATAGCGTGACACTTGGAGCTTGGTCCCAGCTCCTCTTGGAGTGTCTATTGTTAGTTTCAAGTGGGTGTTTACTGTCAAACACTGTGCCGATAGTAGTATTGATCGTTACACGATTAGATTAGTTGCATGTGGGTTCATTCAGACCTATGGGGTGGACTATCTGGATACATTATCCCCGGTTGCTCACCCCTCCACACTTCCGAGTTCTCCTTGCTGTAGTTGTGGTATGCGATTGGTTTCTATTTTAACTTGATGTCAAAAATGCATTTCTATATGGAGATCTCTAGGAATAAGTCTACATGCAGCAACCTTCGGGGTTTGCTGTTGAGGAGTCTTAGCAGGTTTGTAGACTTCACAAGGACATCTATGACCTTAAGAAGAGTCCAAGGGCCTAGTTCCAGAAGCTCTCGGACCTGTTTGAGAAGCAGAGATTCAGGAGATCAAATGCAGACCATTCGTTGTTTGTTCAGAGGACCTATAGTGGTAAGGTCATTATTATGGTTTATGTTAATGATATCCGTGTTACATGAGATGATGTACATCGGATCAAAAAGATAAAGAATTTCATGGTCAATAATTTGTCACCAAGGATCTTGGCACCCTAAGACACTTTCTAGGGTTAGTGTTTGCCAGAAATCAGCAGGGTCTTGTGATGACCCAAATAAAATATGTTACAGATATGCTAGTTGAGCCATGCATGATTGGGTGCCGACCAGCCACTACTCCTATGAATCCTAACATGAGGCTATACGACGATGATACAAAGGAGGTGGACATGAGAAGATAAAAAGAATTGATGGGAAAGCTACTTTATGTTACCATCACTAGGCCAAACATCTCATTCGTTATTAGGCGGGTTAGTCAGTTTATGGAGTAGCCTAGGCATGTACATATGGATGTTGTCCATATAATCTTGAGGTACTTGAAGTCATCTCCAAGTGCGGGATTGTTGTTTAGAAAAGGGACATCCCTCACTATCACAACTTGCGCAAATGCAGACTACAAAAGTAGTCTTCAGGACATGAATTCTACCTCAAGCTTTGCTATATTTGTTGGGGACTCGTTAGTGTCCTAGAAGAGCAGGAAGCATATCGTGGTTTCCAGATCTAGTGCTGAATCAGAATATAGAGCTATCACCTAGATGATGTGAGCCCGATCTGTTTTAGTAGACTTACATTTTGATGTGCCACTTCCTATGCAATTACAATGTGATAATCATGCAGCCTTATTCATTGCAAATAATCATGCTTTTCATGAGAGAACTAAACATATTAACGTAATGGCCATTATACACATGACATGATTCAGAAAGGCTCACCAAAGCCTAACTCAGAAGACCCTTTCAGAAGTGTGCATCCAATTTGAGCATGATCGATATTTATGCTCCATCTCGATGGGGAGTGCAGTGATATTATTAGGTCTATGTGATGTTTTCACATTTATATTTATTTCATCCATCTTATATAATTACCCATGGGCATCTCCTCTATATATGAGAGCACTAGGAGAGCACTAGGTTCTTTGGAAAAACAATTTTATACTTTTTCCCAACAATATAGAACAATACCAACTGCATATATCTTGTAATTGGTGTATTGAAATAATGAATACTTGATAATGGAACATAAACAACTCTTTTTTTTACTTTTACTATTAGCCTATTTAACTGTGTGAGCTTTCTGCTTATTTGTACTCCTTCAAACATCCCATCTAGATTTGCAAGTTTTTGAACGACATTAGTGAATTGAGCTTTCAGAGTTTATACCGGATTTCAAGGTATGTTTCATTAGCAGAGTTGTACTAGTAGTAATTCTAGATACTTTTTTAGCTTTCGTAGTATAAAGTCATGTATCATTTTGTGGACTTTATTTATATTGCATAAATATAAATGGTTGAGACCATTAGTATATAATGGTGTCAAAGCATTTTGCTCTTTGCTTTTTAGTTTTCATGCTTATATTTCGCATGTATCATTACATGTGAATGCATCAATTGTTAAGTATGTAGATCCTTGGAAATTCAGTTGGATTAGACCAGGTATCGATTGGATCTGACGCTCCTGTGGGACGGGACACCACAATCATCCCATTTACCGATTGAACCATCATTTGACTGGTTACAACAACAACAAAGACTTTTCCCACATTACGTAGGGTCAGCTACATGGATTCTTTGTCTCCATTCAGATCTATCTTAGGTCATTCTCAGGCTTAGATCCAAAAAGCTAAGATCCCTTCATATTTAGTCTCATTCCAACACTTCTTGGGCCATCATCGCCCCCTCTTAGCCAACTCAACATCCCAAACTCGCACCTCCTAATTGGTGCAGCAGCTGACCTCCTTTGCAAATGGCCAAACCACCTTAAGCGATTTCTTGCATCTTATCCTCGATCGGAGCTACACCAACGTTCCTTCTGATTGCCTCATTCCAAATCCGATCTTTATGTGTATGTTCACACAATCACCTTAGCATTTTCATTTTTGCTACTACCATTCTCTGCAAATGTTTATGGATCGCAGGCCAACATTTAGATCCATAGAGCATAACAGATCTCACGACTGCTTCGTAAAACTTTCCTTTGATTTTCAAAGGAATTTTCTTATCATAGAGAATAGTAGAGGCTCCTCTCCATTTTAGTCAACATGCATTTATTCTATTAGTAACATCTCCATCAATACCCCTATCATGTTGCAAAATAGATCCCAAGCATCTAAAAGAATCTCTCTTCTGAATGTTGTCGTCATCAATCTTTACCTTGATTCCTTCATCATTGCTTCCATCAAAAGTGCACTCCATATATTCAATATTAGCCCTACCTATACGAAATCCTTTCGTCTCCAGACCTTAAGCTTCTCATTTACTCCATCTCTAGTCTCATCAAAGTTGGTAATTATTTTTGATATTGATGTATTATTCAGGCTATTTTAGTGGATGCACTACTTCACTTATACATTAAGCAATGTCCTTGAGCTTTTCCACCACTTTAAAGTCACGTGGTAATTCAACAACAACAATAACAACAACAACAAAGCCTTTACCCACATTAAGTAGGGTCGTCTACATGAATTCTTTGCCTCCATTTAGATCTATTTCGGATCATTCTCGGGCTTAGATCCAAAAAACTAAGACCCCTTCGGATAGTCTCATTCCATCACTTCCTGGGCCTTCCTCGCCCTCTTTTAATCAACTCAACATCCCAAAACTCGCATCTCTTGACTGATGCATCAACCAATCTCCTTTGCAAATGACCAAACCATCTTAAGTTTTTTTCTCTCATCTTATCCTCTATCAGAGCTACACCAACTTTCCTTCTGATTATATCATTCTGAATCCAATCTTTACGTGTCTGACCGCACATCAACCTAAGCATTTTCATTTCTGCTACTATCATTCTCTGCACATGTTTATAGTTTACAGCCCAACATTATGATCCATATAGCATATCAGGTCTCACGATTGCTTTGTAAAACTTTCGTTTGATTTTCAAAGGGAATTTCTCATCACATAGAACAACAGATGCTCCTCTCCATTTTAGCCAACCTGCTTTTATTGTATGAGTAACATCTCCATCGATGTCTCCATCATGTTGCAAAATAGATCCACGTATCTAAAGGAATCTTTCTTTTGAATGTTATCATCACCAAGCTTCACCTCGATTCCTTCACTACTGCATCCATCAAATGTACACTCCATAAAGTCACATGGTAATTATTGCAAAGAAATTTTATCTTAAAAGTTTTCTCCTGCTGGTTTGCTACTATAGCTGGTAATGCATATAACATGTGATATGAAGCTATGTTGTGCTTGAGATTCTTCCTTGAAAGGACTAATTCTAATAACATGTGGCATTTCTATGAACATTTGATCTTCGTTGTGCCATATTGTGGGTGAATATAATGTTAGAGTAATCGAAACTCTGATGTGTTATTCCATAGAGCCCTAGGGTCTCTTATATAGGGAGAAAACCCTTGGGTAAATTACAGAGTCTTACAAAGCATAAGTAGTAATTACGGAACAATAAAACGTAACATAAATAAGTCTCTACACTCCCCCTCAAGATGGAGCATAGATATCTATCATGCTCAGCTTGGAAGAACATCTCTGGAAAGGTCCTCTGAGCAGTGGCTTGGTAAATATGTCAGCAGTTTGATCCTCTGAACTGACATGAGAGGTGGAAATGAAGCCCTTCTGAATCATGTCTCTAGTAAAATGACAATCCACCTCGATGTGCTTTGTTCTCTCGTGAAAAGCCGGATTATTGGCAATAAACAATGCTGCTTGATTGTCACATTGGAGATTCATAGGCAAGGGGACATCTATAGTCAAATCTACTAAGACTGCTCTAACCCACATCATTTCTGCAGTTGATTGTGCCATGGCTCTGTACTCGGATTCCGCACTGGACCTCGCCACAACAGTCTGTTTCTTGCTTTTCCAAGAAACTAGGGAGCTTCCTATGAAGATAGCAAATCCAGAAGTGGATTTACGATCCCTTGGACACCCTGCATAATCTGCGTCTGCACAAGCTGAAATAGACAGATCCGTATCTTTCCTAAATAGCAACCCTGTGCCTGGGGAAGACTTCAGATATCTCAATATCATATACAAGGCATCCATATGAACTTGCCTTGGCTGCTCCACAAATTGACTCACCCGGTTTACTGCAAGGGCAATATCCGGTCGAGTTATAGTAATATATAAGAGCTTACCCACCATCTCTCTGTACCTTCTTTTGTCCACCTCCTCGGTATCATCATCGTACAGCTTCATGCTTGGGTCCATAGGTGTACTTGAAGGTCTGCATCCAGTCATTCCTGCTTCAGCTAGCAAGTCCGTGACATATTTTCTTTGAGTCATCACCATTCCTTGTGCATTTCGTGCAAACTCTATACCCAGAAAATATCGTATCGTGCCCGGATCCTTCGTAATGAACTGGTTCCCCAACAGGGACTTGGTTATCTCAATTCCCTGAGCATCATCTCCTGTGACCAAGATGTCATCAACATATATCATAACAACAACAGTACCTCTAGGGGTCTTCTGGATGAACAATGAATGGTCCGCATTTGATCTCCTGAATCCCTGTTGTTCAACTAGCTGAGAAAGCTTCTGGAACCATGCTCGGGGACTTTGTTTGAGGCCATAGATAGCCTTATGAAGTCTGCACACCATCTGAGTCTCCCCCTCAGCAGCAAACCCTGGTGGCTGCTGCATGTAGACTTCCTCCTGCAGGTCTCCATACAAGAAAGCATTCTTGACGTCAAGCTGAAAAATGGTCCAGTTACGTACCACATCAACAGATAGGAGGATGCGAAGAGTGGAGTGTCTAGCCATCGGTGAAAAAGTATCCAAATAATCTACCCCATACGTCTGGGTAAATCCCCGTGCTACAAGTCTTGCCTTGTATCTATCAAGACGTCCATCCGCATGATATTTTACCGTAAAGATCCACTTGCAACTCACCACGGAGGCACCTGGAGGAATGGGAACAAGAGACCAAGTCCCTCGAGACTGCAGAGCACGCATCTCTTCTTCCATGGCTAGACGCCAGCAATCAATCTTCATGGCATCTTGATAGGTCCGCGGAATCTCAACAGATGAGACAACAGCGACAAACTTCTGGAAGTCCCCATTGAGACGATGAAATGAGACATGAGAGGCAAGAGGATATGAGACACACTGTCTTCGCTGCTTCCTTTGAGCAATGGGCCGATCCAGATCATCTATTATTGTGTCGACCGGATGATCCTCGTCCTGCTTTAGAGGCTCCTGCACTGGTGCATTTTCTAACCCATCATTAGTGATAATATCAGAACATACCTGAGGCGTGTTGGATGGTTGACATGTAGCTTGAGCTGGCCCTGTACGCCTTGTATAGAACTTAGGAAAGAACTCAATCGGAGGTGGTGTGGTGGTGGTGGTGGTGGAGTAGAGGATTGACCCAGGCTTGGAGGTGGAGGAACATAGACACTAGAATCTGTGGATGTGGAGGAGACCAATCTGTCACCTGTAGGAGAGTACATGACGGGTTCGAAAAATGTAACATCAGCGCTTACATAGTACTTGTTATGAACATGGTCATAGCAACGATATCCTTTCTGTGTCCTGGAGTAGCCCACAAAAACACACTTGATAGCCCTAGGAGCAAGCTTATCAAGTCCTGGAGACAAGCGGTGGACAAAGGCAACGGTGCCAAAAACCCGAGGTGTAAGAGTAAACAAATCTCTGTCAGGAAAGAGAACAGATATAGGAGATTGTTCCCCAAGAACAGTCGTAGGCATGCGGTTGACCAGATAGCATGCTGTAAGAATAGCATCCCCCCAAAAAGATAATGGGTCACAACTCTGAATAAGTAATGTGCGAGCAATATCAAGGAAATGGCGATGTTTCCGTTCTGCAACCCCATTTTGTTGAGATGTGTATGCACATGTTGTTTGGTGGATAATGCCTTTAGAAGAAAGAAAACTAGCAAGTGAACGAGTGCAGAACTCTAATGCATTGTCAGTACGCACATACTTAACAGTAGACGAAAAAACATTTTGAACTTCATTGATAAGATTTTGAATAACACTTCCTGCTTCGGATTTATTTTTGAGAAGAAAAGTCCAGGACACTCTAGAAAAATCATCGACCACGACTAAATAGAACATGTGTCCCTGATGATCCGGGACACGACTGGGACCCCATATATCTATGTGAAATAACTCAAAAGGGGAGCGACTGCTCCGACTCTGACGACTGGGGAAGCTGGACCGATGGTGCTTCCCTAACTGACAAGCTTCACAACGAAAGGATGAACTCGGAGAAATCTGAGGCAGAAGGTGACGCATTTTCTGTAGCGGCAGTTGACCGAACCGAAGATGCCAGGTATACGGAGACACGGAGCCCTGGGAATGTAGAGAGACGCCAGCATACGAGTTCCGTACAAGACGATAGAGGCCATTGTGCTCAGAACCACAGCCAATCACCTTGCCCGTTAGTATGTCCTGAAAAATAACAGACGATGGGTCAAAAATAGCACGACAGTGCAAATCTCGTGTAATCTGACTAATGGATAAAAGATTCATAGAAAATTCTGGTGCATGTAAAACATTCTGTAAGTGCATAGATGGCAGCAAAGCCGTCTCCCCCTGACCGATGATAGGGGAATGAGTGCCATCAGCAATGAGTACAGAACGACCAGGCTGGACAGCTCTATAGGACTGCAGAATCTCTTTCTCACGACAATGATGATGGGTGGCTCCAGAATCAACAATCCATCCTGTGAGGTCATGGTTATGATGTGAGCCGAAGGGACTACCTGAGGCGCTGGCTGAGGCAGATGTACTCGTTGATGCCGACGCCGCAACATCAGACGCATCAGCACCCTCTGATGATGACTGTGGCATGATATCACGAAGCCGTGCCACTAGCTCCTCGAACCTGTGATCTGGAGTAGATGCTGGTGGACCCTGAACGTGATCAGCGACACGTGCAGAAGGAGGGAAGCCATGCTTGGAATAGCATGTATCCTCTGAATGACCAGTACGACGACAGAATGAGCATGTAGAACGTATGCGACCTCCACGGCCACGTCCACCACTTCCTCTACCACGAAATGAGGAGAAACTACCTCGTCCTCTGGAGACAGCCATTGCCGAGGGAGGTGTAGTCGTGGTGTTCGATGGAACAGGGACACGACTGAGCCGTCTGTAGACTTCTTCCATTGGTGGAATGGTGGCATCAGCAAGGATCTGAGAGCGTGCTGCCTCATATTCAGGATCAAGGGCAGCAAGTAAGACGCCAACCATAGTAGCGTTGCGGAACGTCTTCTGTTGTTCCGACGTGGCTGTGAGTCGAATTGTGCTATAAAGTTTCTCGAACATTCCACGAAGAGAAGTGTACAGAGAATGAAGAGGCCTCCCATTTTGCTTTGTGGTAAAGATATCATGCTGCAACTGCAGCATCTTGGTCTCGTTCCGTACCTGGGAGTACGTCGTGGCCAGAATATCCCACATCGCCTTGGCGGTGGGTTGATGAAGGACATCATTTGCTATCTCTGTTGTGAGCGTAACTGACAGCCAGACTTTGGCGTACGCGTCATCAGCCTCCCATGAGGCATAGATTCCTGTCTTCTCCGGCGGTTCATCTTCGGTAAGAATATGCTTCTTACCACACGACTTCATGAGACTGAGGAACTGCATTGCCCACAGTTCGTAGTTCGTCCCGTCCATTTTGACGATAGGTGCCGACCCTTTGAAGGCACCGATGGCGGGTATATCGACCTTTTGATCTGACATACTGCTGGAGAAGAACAACTAGGAACAATATACCAAGTAACTGGTGTCTACCTCGACAAGTATGGATTCAAGTGCACATGTAGACGTTATGCACTTGAATCCATTATCCTTCCGGAACCGACCGAAGAAGCTGTGAAAGCCTTGGCGAAAGAGAGAGGCTGCAACTAGGGGTACTCGGCGTCTGGGCTGGGCACCGCTGGGCTGGGAGGTGCCCGGCGGAGGACTGGCTGCACCACGGGTGGCTGGGAGGGGCTCTACAGCAAGCAGATGGCGCCGGGGAAGGGCTGGCGGCGCCGCGTGAGGGCTGGGAGCCCTGCGGCGGCGTGCTGGAGACCTGGCGGCAGAGGGCTGGGGGCCTGGGGGCCTGACCGCAGCGGAGGGAGGGCTCCGATGAAGGGCTGGGAGCCCTGCGGCGGAGGGCTAGGGGCCTGGAGAACCGGCGGCGGCGGTGTCGAGGGAGGGGGGGTGGAGAGAAAACCCTAGGGTTAGGGTTTTGGCTCTAATACCATGTTAGAGTAATCGAAACTCTGATGTGTTATTCCATAGAGCCCTAGGGTCTCTTATATAGGGAGAAAACCCTTGGATAAATTACAGAGTCTTACAAAGCATAAGTAGTAATTACGGAACAATAAAACGTAACATAAATAAGTCTCTACATATAATGCTGAAATGGCAGAGCTAAGATAGTTTGAATTGTCATAGGAAAGAATGGAGAGGGGCAAGAAGAAGCATGGATGAAGAGACAGTAAAAAGGAAGACATGAAAAGGAGTTGTTGGCGAAACAATCAAATAGAAAGAGAGTGAAAACTTAGACCAGAATATAACTCCACAATAGTTATTTTAAACTCCATCTTATTAAGATTTTGTTGTCTGTCTATTGCCAGTTCCAAGTCCGGTTAAAGAAGAACTGCTTTAGGTGGTTGACAACCAATAAAAGATTATGGAGATCTCTTTTACATAGATTCAAGATGTATACTTGGGTATGATTTAAATTAGATCAGTTTGGAAGGAGAATCAATGTAGCCTACTAATTTACTACACTCAAAGTATAAAATACTCGGTTGTTGGGTGGACTACTTTCAGGGGTAACCACTCGTTAGGAACCCCATTTATGTATGCAAAAGTATTTGCAAGTGTGTCGTCCAAGAGCTACAGAAATATAATGCAGGTGCTACAATTTTCTCAACATATTGTTTCTCTCCCCTGAAAATTAAAGCATTTTGAGCCAACCAAATCAACCAACACAAAGCAATCACTTTGGTCCGCTTTGCTCTGTTGTGATATGCTGTTATCCCAAAACTTAAGAACTGCACTTGGCACTGCGAAAAGAAATGAACGGATTGTTTATTCCAAGGCTATATAGAGAAATCCTAGAGGGCATATAACCACTGGGAAAATTACAAAGAAATGAAATAAAAAATACATAAATATATTTCCTATAACACTCAAGCTGAAGCATTGTAGATATATATCATGCTCAGCTTGGAGGGACACTTCTGGAATGACTCATTAGGTAGAGCCTTTGTGAATATGTCTGCAGCCTGTTCCCCTATGCCAATGTGGGAAGTAGAGATGAAGCTTTCCTATTTAGTGTAGTGGCAATCCATGTCATTATGTTCGGTCCTCCCATGGAAAGGAGTATTGTTGGCAATGAATAGCATGGCATGATTGTCATGTAGTAGCTTATATGGGAAAAGGTGAGTTAATAGTTAGGTCAGTCAGAATGAATCCGACCCACATCATCTCAGTGCTTCCTTGTGTCTTGTCTCTGTATTCGGACTCAACACTTGACCTAGTAACAACAATTTGCTTTATTGCTTTTTCACTAGATTAGTGAGCTCCCAATAAATATTGCAAATCCAGAGATAGACTTCCTGCCTTTTGGACATCTTGCATAATTAGCATATGCACATGTCGTGATCTCAAGAGATATAAGAGTAACCATGTACCTGACAAAGACTTCAGGTACATTGGGATCATGAAGACCACGCCATATAAGCCTGACATGGTTGCTTTTGTCCACCTTACATGTATCATCATCATAGAGCTTCATGCTGGTTATAGGATAGGATAGAATAGGTCTATAGTTTGCCACCTGATGAACCTCAGTTTCATCATATTAATTTGCAGATATTAACCCCCTATCTTAAATTAGTGTAAAAAAAATCAGATAAATCATTATATATATATTTGAGTCTTGGAATAAATTAAAAATACAAAAAAATAACTAAAGCAAAATTGTAGTGTTTTTATACATTTAAAAACGCTCACAAAAATATTCCTTCCTTTATTTGACCTCTTTTGCGTTTTTGATCAACATGAAACTTACAGACCTTATCGAGATATACAACTTTCATGTTTGGAGTTTTTCCAAATTCGGCCTCTTTCTTCCTCTTTTCATGTTTTTCGTCAAAATCACCTGGTTGGGCCACGCGGCTCCTTCTGGTTGAGCCACGTGACCCGCCTCTCCTCGCGCCACGCGCCCTTCTCTGCCAGTCGTTTGATCATCTCTGGAGCATTCAATTATGGCCGCTAGCGGCTAGATCCCACCTTCGATCTCCACCATCCGATCCTCTCCAGATCGCATCTGGACCATTCGCTTTCGCCCTTTTCCCCTTTCGCTACGTGTCGCTCTCCATGGCCATCTGATGCTTCTCCAGATCACATTTGGATCGCCCGATGCCGTCCGACCCTTGGCCATTTAATCATTTGATCCAATGGTATCACGCACTTTATCCCTCCACCCTTGGATGCGCACTGATCATTTGATCAAGGCCGCTCCTTCGCGCTCTCCTCTCAGCCGTTGGATCACGAGATCCAACGATTGAGACCATGTCTCCTATCTTCGACACCCCCTTCCCTCCCACGACGTCCACCAACATTACTATTTTTCAATAAAAAGACCCAAAGTCTAGAAAATCACCAACAATGACAAGATAGAATGCATCCCCTTTGTGATTATGGACACGAGTGGGACCCCAAATATCAAAATGCAACAACTCAAATAAAGAATTACTGCTACGACTCTGGCTATGAGGAAAATTGGTTCAATGATGCTTCTCAAGTTGGCAAGCCTTACACTAGAAACTGGATTGAGTTGAGATCTGAGGAAGGACTTTATAAAGCTTTTTCAGAGGAAGATGATCAAACCAAATGAGTCATATATACAAAGAGATTGATCTCGTAGGAATGGAAGATCTATCGACATATAGAGACTGGACCAATCAATAGAGACCTCCTTGCTCACAGCCACAACCTCACCTTGTCTATGAGTATATCCTAACATAAGAGAAGATGGGTCGAAAATAGCATCATGATTTGGATTCTTGGTAATCTAACTTATAAACAATAAATTCATGGAGAATTCAGGTGCATGTTGCATATTCTGCAGATGCATGGAAGGCATCAACTGAATTTCTCCATGTCATGTGACAAGAGAATGCCTCCCATTGGCAATGACTACAGATCGATAAAGATGAACGATACTGTAGGACATGAAATGTTCTCCGTCACCACAAAGATGATGCGATACTCCATAGTCCATAATCTATATTTTGGAATATATGTGTTGCGATAGGTGGTAAGTGCATAATCTGTACCTAACCATTGGTGGAGGCAACAATGCCCGATGAAGACGGAGAAGCACTAGTGGAGCCGCCAAAAGGGCCCATAATCTCCCTCAAACAGGAGACAAGATCATCATACTTCTGATCAACAAGAGTGTCAATAGGTGCAAGTTGCTCAACAACACGAGCAAATGCAGGGTAACCATTCTTCTGATAGCATGTATCATCAAAGTGTCCTATACAATTGTAATCTATGCATGGCAGACGAGGATGCCCACCTCCTTTGTCACGAACACTACATCCTTTGAACTGTATTGAATCTCTATTAATATGAGATGCTGGCATAACAGTGGATGTTTGAGTAGTAGAGGCAGGAGGAACCTAATCCTACTATGATGGTTATAACTACACCTCCTCCATGGGAGGGATAGAGGCATCTCCGAGAAGCTGGTTGCACGCGACATCACACTAGGGATCATAAGCCGCAAGAAAAGCACTCGCCATTATGGCATTCATGTAGGCCATTAGCTGCTTAGGAATAACGCTTAGGGAAATATAGCTACGAAGCTTCTCGAACATTCCTAGTAACCAGGAGTAGGAAGCATGGAGAGGGCGACCATCTTGCTTCATCATGAAGATGTCATATTGGAGCCAGAGGATTTTTGTCTCATACTTGACCTTGTAATATACGATAGTTGTAGAGCTTGTGTTATTATGTTATGTACCGTAACTTAATTTCTGTTTATTTTCTGGACTCTTATGTATTTTACCCACGAGGTCTCTCTCTATATAAGAGAGCCTAGGGTTCCTTAGAATAATAGATCACTAGTTTTTCTCCAACATGGTATCAGAGCACAGGGTCTAACCCTGACCCTAGGGTTATCTACCGCCACCGCCAGAACCTCTCTCTTCCACTCCACCTTCCGCTGCCGCCTCTCCCTTCCTCCATCACATTTCCTTGTCGCCGCCGGGGCCCCACTAGCCGTCGGGGCCTCCTCTCGCCGCCGCTAGGGCCCACTCTCGCCGTCAGGGCACACACCCTCGTCGCTGGGCCCCCCTCCCTTCTCGACGTCGGGCCCCTCTTGTCGCCGGGCCCCGCCTCTCTCCTCCGTCGGACCGTGCCTTAGGTAGGGGACCCTCACCGTCCGGTTCCCCTTCCTTCCACGCCGACGCCACCACTTTCGTCGGCCGTTCTATCTCCATGGATTTGAGTGCGTAACGTCTACATATGCACTCAAATCCGATCAAGTCTGTGTAGACACCTGTTTCTGGTCTACAATCCCTAGTTCTTCATCTATGACAACATGTCAGAAAACAAAGTCGATATGCCCTCCATAGGCGCCTTCAAAGGTCCTGCGCCAATAGTCAAGATGGACGGGACAAACTATAAGCTCTGGGCGATGCAGTTCATGAGTCTCATGAAGTCAAACGGTAAGAAGCATATACTTACCAAGGATGAGCCGGCAGAGAAGACTGGGATCTATGCCTCTTAGGAGGCTGATGATTCTTATGCCAAAGTTTGGCTATCAGGCACACTGTCGATGGAGCGTTCTTCATCAACCCACTGCCAAGGCAATGCGGGATATTATGGCCGCTACTTATTCCCAAGTGTGAAACGAGACCAAGATGTTACAGCTCCAGCATGATATATTCACTATGAAGCAAAATGGACGGCCACTTCATTCGTTGTACACGTCCCTAAGAGGGATGTTCGAGAAACTATACAATACCATACCACTCACGGCGACTCCAGAGCAGCAGAAGACATTTCGGAATGCTACCATGGTGGGCGTACTACTTGCAGCGCTCGATCCTGAGTATGAGGCAGCCCGCTCTCAGATATTGGCCGATGCGGTTATTCCTCCTATGGAGGATGTGTATCGGAGGCTCAGTCGCATATCAGTTTCCTCCAGCATGTCTACTCCACCTCCATCGACGATGACAGTATCGCGTGGGAGAGGTGGACAATCTTCTGGTCGTGGATGTGGACCCCGTGGACGAGGAGGTCGCTTTCGCCAGCCGTGTTCATTCGGCCACCGCACAGGCCACTCGGAGGATACATGCTACTCTAAGCATGGATTCCCAGCATCAACGCGTGTAGCCGAGCATGTTCCTCCTCAATCAGCATCCACTGCAGATAACAGATTCGAAGAGCTTGTGGCACGTCTACGTGATATCATGCCTCAATCATCTACTGATTCTCCAAGTGGACCTTTAGATGTTGCTGCTACAGCTTCTGCCAGTTCCTCAGCCGCTACCAGTACCTCAGGTAGTGCCACTGCCTTTACATCTTGTCATGATCTCTCTGATTGGATTATCGATTCTGGCGTCGCCCATCATCTCTGCCGTGACAGAGAGAGACTTGAGTCCTACAGGGGCATCCCACATGGCCGATCAGTGCTGATAGCAGATGGTACTCATTCCCCCATCGCTGGACAGGGGGAGGTTTCCTTGACACCTTCTATGCATCTACAGAATGTTCTATATGCTCCTGAGTTCTCCATGAATTTGTTATCTATTAGTCAGATTATGAAGGATTTGCACTGTCGTGCTATATTTGATCCCTCATCTCTTATTTTTCAGGACATACTAACGGGCAGGGTGATTGGTTGTAGCTCTGAGCAGAATAGTCTCTATCGTCTGGTCCGAAACTCTTATGCTAGCGTCTCTTCACATTCAGTCGGATCAGTCTCTCCGTACATCTGGCATCTTCGGTTTGGCCATCTCCCGCACCAGAAAATGCCACATCTCTTGCCTCAGATCCCTCCCAGTTCGTCATTTTGCTATGAAGCGTGTCAGTTGGGAAAGCATCATCGGTCTAGCTTTCCTAGTCATCAGAGTCGGAGCAGTAGCTCCCCATTTGAGTTGTTTCACATTGATATTTGGAGTCCGAGTCGTGTACCAGATCATCAGGGACACAGGTTTTATCTAGTTGTAATGGATGATTTTTCTCGTGTATCTTGGGTCTTTCTTTTAAAGAATAAATCTGAAGCAGGGGATGTTATTAAAAAATTGATTAATGAAGTGCAGAATGTTTTCTCTTCTACTGTCAAATATGTTCGTACAGATAATGCATTGGAATTCTGCACCCGTTCTCTCTCTCAGTTTCTTTCATTAAGGGTATTATTCACCAAACCACCTGTGCTTACACATCTCAACAGAATGACTTGGCAGAAAGAAAACATCGTCACCTTCTTGACATTACTCGAACCCTTCTTATTCAGAGTTCTGCTCCTATTACTTTCTGGGGGGATGCTGTCCTTACAGCCTGCTATCTGGTCAATCGTATGCCATCATCTGTCCTTGGTGAGAAAATTCCTCTTTCTGTCATTTTTCCCTGATAAGGAATTATTCTCACTTACTCCTCATGTCTTTGGTACTGTTGCGTTTATTCATCTCCTATCTCCTAGACTTGACAAACTCTCTCCCAGAGCTGTCAAGCGTGTCTTTGTAGGTTACTCTCGGACTCAAAAGGGTTATCGTGTTATGACCCCATAAACAAGAAATATTTTGTCAGTGTTGATGTCACATTTTTTGAGTCTGTTATGTACTTTTCCCCTGCAGGTGACAGGCTGGTCTCGTCCACTACCAACGATGATGTCTATGTTCCTCCTCCTCCTAACTTGAGTTCACCTGAGTCCACTCCAGCTCCAGATGCTACGCCACCACCACCATTGCCACCTCCACCACCGCCACCTCCACAACCTCCTATTCCACCTTTACCAAAATTCTATACGCGTCGGTCAGGTCCTGCTCAGGCTACACGTCAGCCATCCATCACGCCTCAGGTATGTTCAGATGGCATCACTACTGACGGGTCAGATATGGTACATGTGCATGATTCTTCATTGCAGGAGGAGACTACACCATCCAGTACAGTGGACGACGACCTTGATATTCCCATTGCTATTCGAAAGCAGAAACGGACTTGCGTATCTTATCCTTTTGCTTCCCAGGTGTCCTTTCACCGCATCACAGGCGACTTTCAGAGATTTGTTGCGGCTTTGTCTTTCGTGGACATACCACGGACCAATCAAGAAGCTATGAAGATCGATTGCTGGCGACTGACTATGGAAGAAGAGATGCGTGCTTTACATTCTCGTGGCACATGGATCTTGGTTAATGATCCCCCTGACGCATCCATTGTTAGCTGCAAGTGGGTATTCACAGTTAAATACCATGCCGATGGCAATCTAGATCGATACAAGGTACGGCTCTGGTCGCGAGAGGTTTCACACAAACCTATGGTGTAGACTATATGGATACATTTTCTCCAGTGGCTCGTCACTCTACTCTTCGCATTCTTTTATCAGTTGATGTGGTACGTGACTGGACTATATCTCAACTTGATGTCAAGAATGCCTTCTTTTTTTTGAAGCCCAAAAAAAGGGGGAGACACTCAGCGGTGTTCGCCCCAGTAGATTAAAGAAAATAAAAAGCTAACAGGCGGTTTACAAAGGAAGACAAAAAGAAGCCATACAGCAAGCTAAACCAACACCCAATCTTCTACCAATCTCGCACAGTGTACAAGGATGTTCTCCTTGTAAAAGCATTGTCCTGAGAAGAGAGCTGTGTTTCTGCCCAACCATATCGCCCACAAACTCGCTACGGGCCATAAGATCTCCCTCTCTCTGTTTCCGTTGGCCACCAACGAATCACAGAAGGCCGCCAAGTCTGAAGTGCAAGCCCAACTCACGGTCGCTTCCTGCCAAACCCCAGTGACCTTTGGGCATGCGAAGAACAGATGTTCAATGGACTCCACTGCATTTTCGCATAAGACGCATCTAACTGAGACACTGCCAAGCAACCTCGCGCAACGATCCCTCGTCATCAACCTCTGTCTACGAAAGAGCCATAGGAAAAATCCCAGACGTTCGGGGAGCTTAAGGCCCCAAAAGAAACCGCAATCACGCACCAAGGTGTTTGATCGAGCCGGCGGGGGCCTAGAAATTTCCCCATAAGCGTTTCTCGTCGAGAAAGGCCCCCCCACCAATCCCAATGGTCCCTCCCGTCAGAAGGAGTGCCGGAATCCCTGACGGCATCCATAAGACCAAGAAAATCCTCCAGCCTTCGATCAGAGAAATTGGCAAGGAAAGGCGGGAACCAACTACCGTCCGACCAGCAAGAGGTGACGCAGGCATCCTTCTCAGCAGCCAACGTGAACCGGCGAGGGAACCGCGGGCACAAAGTCCCCCTCCCAGTCCAATCATCCTTCCAAAATCTGAACCATTGCTCATAAATGGCACAAACAACGCATGATTTCTCGAGAAAACCTCCATCACCCCTCGCCAGAAAGGTGTCTGAGGTCCTACCATAACAGCCGGAGAGGGAATTTCCCCGCTAGCACCGTGGATCTCACGTAAGATCTTGGAGTATAAGTCTTCACCAGGGCCCCAAATCATGTTCGCCCATTTAAGAAGGAAAGCGTCATTTACAAGCTCCAATCTTCGCACGCCCAGACCACCTTCACGCTTGTGTTGAGTAACTTCATCCCACCCCACCAAATGCATCCCCCCCGCCACCTCCCCATTTTTGTCCCACAGAAATCTTCGCATTAACTTTTCGAGCCGATTGCGAATCCCCACCGGTATCCGGCAATTAGACAAGAAATAAACCAGGATAGAGGAGAGCACCGCCTTGAGGAGAACAAGGCGCCCCCCCTAGAAAGCAAGGCCGACCTCCACCCGGCCAACCTCTTTTCCACCTTCTTGACTACCACCAGCCAATCCCTAAGTCTGGCCCTTCCCGCAACCAAGGGCATCCTTAGGTATTCAATAGGCAAGGTCCCAGGAAGAGACCCCAAAACACGACCGTACCCATCCGCCTCCTCTTCCGAAAGCCCAAAAGGGATCACCTTCGACTTGTTGACATTCTTACATAAGCCCGACATCTCGCTAAATAAGTCAAGTGTCGCCGACATCCCCGAGACCTCTGCAAGGCCTCCCTCAATAAAAAAGATGGTGTCATCAACAAACTGAAGCAATAGAACGCTCAGCCCGCCCTTGGAGTAACCCGCCGAGAGCCCGGATTCAACAACACTATCAGTCATGCGAGCCAGTACATCCGCGGCTATAACAAAAAGAAGTGGAGCAAGGGGGCATCCCTGACGGACCCCCCTTCTAGGTTGGAAGAGGCCACCCTCCGGACGGCCATTGATCATGATTAAGAACGAGGCCATGGTCACACAACGACGCATCCACGAGATTTTATATTTCCGGGAATTCTCTCCTCTGCAAAACCGACCACAAGAATTTCCAGTCAAGGCAATCATAGGCTTTTGCGAAGTCAACTTTCCATAGCACTCCATGCCTTCCCTCCATCCAATTCGCAACCAGCTCCGAGGCGAGAGTAGTGCAATCCGCGATCTGCCTTCCCTGAATAAAGGCCGTCTGCACCGGGGAGACGTTAGTTTTTGCGCAAACTTCGATACCGCGGAGCCCTCAACCTGAATCTGAGACCAATGAGAAATCACCATATCCTTGAAGTTATCTTCCAACAGCCAGCGTCTCTCGTATCTAAAGAAGCCCCTCAACGTGGGCGCATCACCAGATTCCCATACAATAGGCGAGTGATCAGATAAACTTCGAGGCCTAGAAGACACCGAACAAAGAGGGAAATAATCAAGAAGTTCCGTAGATGCCAGGAACCTGTCAATACGGGAGCGGGAGTTGGTGTTCCTCCACGTGTAAGCAATATCCCCCGCCACCAAATCCTCGAGCGCCAAAGAATCCACAACTTCTGCAAAGTCCAGGGATCCTGGGTCCTGTCCACCCCTGGCCCGGGGCCTATCTGACGTATGAAGCGTTACATTGAAATCCCCCCCCAAGGAGCCACGGGATCCCCTCGAATAGCCGGCTTGCCTCACGCAGATCGTCCCAAAGTTCTTTTCTTTTAATGTGGCAGCAAGGGCCGTAAATACATGACAAAGCAATAGGCAAGGCATAGTCCACACGTACCAAAAGAACGGAGATTATATGCCTTCCCCTGGTCACTGAATCCAAGGCGAGAGCCGCCGACCTCCATGCGATAAGCAGCCCACCCGTCGTGCCATCCGCATCTAAAGCCCTGACCTCATCCAATCCCCCAGCACCAAACGACCGCCAAAGAACATTATTAACCCCTTGTAATTTCGTTTCTTGCAACAAAACAACATCACAACCCCATTCTGTGAATCTTGATCCCATAATTCTTCTCTTATCCGCCTCCCCCAGCCTCTGAACATTCCAAGAAAGGATCTTCATAAGGAACCATCCCGGTGTTCCCCAAATCGGACCAGGCCAGCAGCCGCTCCAACAGCCTCCCTAAGAGTTGGGCAAGACTGTGGCTCGAAGACCACCGTCCGAGACCTATTCCTCCTCCTGTATCTCTTCCCTGATCTTTTCTCTGTTAGGCCTCCCGCATCGCCAACGCCCTCCATTTCCAGGAGCGTCACCGAAGAGTTAGAGGTAGAAGCGAAACCGGGGGCGGCGGAGGAAGGGCCCCCAAGCATTGCCGCCACGGAGTTGAGACGAAAGCAATCCTCAGCACCCAAGGAGTTCCATGAAAAACCAGGCCCCCCTCAGTGTCGACCGCACGCCCCGAAGATAGAGCCATCCCAGCGAAATGGGTCGTGAAGGCCACAGCAAGGGTAGGGAGAACCAAAGGAATTTGGCCCGACCGCTCCACCTCTCCGGCCGTGAAGGCCATAGCAAAGGTAGGGAGAACCAAAGGAATTTGGCCCGACCGCTCCACCTCTCAGGATCCGAACGAGACGCAGCGGTTGGCCCCCAGGAACGCCCGACCCGGCAAAGGATCCGCATGCTGAAACACCAATTCGGAGTCCGAAGCCCGAGTCCAAAAAGAATGTGGCGTAAAGACCCTAGGAGCCACCTCAGCAGACAAACCGTTCCTTGGAGATATCATGCATGGCACCCGAGAGGAGCATCGGAAGGGACGTGGGAGATCATTTCCGTGGGACGAAGCATGTGAAACGCCCCCATGCAAGGCCACCTGGCGCCCGGAAGACGAGGCGACGCCAACCACCCTCAGGACCTCCGATACGGCGACTCCGACGCTTCGCGTCACCTCCGGTGGAGGAGGTGGCTCAATGAACGCCAACCCCACCCTACAACGAATCGTCCCATCTCCAGAACCTTAAAGAAGACCCTGCCATTCGCATCGTCGAGTATACCTTTGTTGCACTCCATCAGGATCCACGTAATGCTCCACTCAGCGCTCGGCTTCAGGCCATCATCGACAACCGCGAGAACTTCTCCCTACCGTCGGAGATTCCGGTTTAGGCACTGTACCGACCTGGAGAGAAAAGGTACTCCACGAACCTCCGTCACGTACACCTCGACGCCAGAACATGCCCCGTCCGCGAAGCGCAAAACTCTCCAAATTAAATCATTCGTCGCACCATTTCTAAGTAACCGATCCCGTTGCTCCGACGAAAGGCCACGGGCACAACATCAATAGCCACAACGTCCCCTACGAACTGTGAACCCAGGAAACCATGCAAATAATCCCTCACCCTGTCCAACGATATGACGTTCCGCAAGGCGATCCCAACCACCGCCTGGTTTTTAGCACCCACCACGATATCCTTTTGTTGCGTAACAACGGCAAGATCTGGCTTCCCCTCCAAGTCTTCCGGTATGCTGGAGGTGCCCGCACCAAACGAACCTCCGAAGTGTGCACGAAACGGACCTCTGGGAGCATCCGCTACCACCTGCGCGAAAGACCGCACTCCCCACCCGTCGAAGGGCCCTTTAGTCGCCTCCCCGCCACTGCCCGCACCACCAGGAACCGGAACAGAGGCACGAGCACACACAGAACGGAACCAGCAAGAGGCCTTACGGTGCCTCACCCTCCCACACCCGAAGCATATCGGGGGAACATCACAAAACGACGCAACATGCCCACGATGGCCACACCGGAAGCACCGCTTCTCCGGCTTCTTGTGAGACACCCGCATCCACCCCCCATCCCCCTCACCCACCTGCACGTCACCTTCCCCATGCACCACGCTTCCCCCTTCATCACGACAACCCCCGCCTTCCCAATGCACCGCCTCCTTCCCCTTCTGACCACCCCCACCGCCGCAGCAGCCCCCTGCACCACTCCCCGGGACATGCGCACCGACCCCTTCCGCCTGCTCCGCCTCCCCTTGAGCCCCCGCCAACCCCTTCGAAGTCGCTCCCGCACTCCCCCTTGCACTCCACCAGCGCTCCATGAGGAAGATGCCCTTGTATGGAGATTTGCAGGAGGAAGTCTACATGCAACAGCCACCAGGGTTCACTACTGAAGGGAAGAAGCATATGGTATGTAGACTTCACAAGGCGATTTACGGCCTTAAGCAGAGCCCAAGGGCGTGGTTCCAGAAGCTTTCCCACCTGATTGAACGACAGGGGTTCAAAAGATCAAATGCAGATCACTCGTTGTTCATTCAGAAGTCTTCTACAGGTACGGTTGTCATCATGGTCTATGTTGATGATATTATGGTTACAGGAGATGATGTTCAGGGAATAGAGAGGGCAAAAGCATTCCTGGGCCATTAGTTTGTCACGAAGGATCTTGGTACCCTAAGATACTTTCTGGGGTTGGAATTTGCCAAGAATGCACAGGGTCTGGTGATGACCCAAAGGAAGTACATTACAGATTTTTTGATTGAAACATGCATGGTTGGATGTAGACCATCGAATACTCCTATGGATCCAAGCATGAAGTTGTATGACGATGACACTGCAGAAGTAGACAAGAGGAGATATAGAGAGATGGTGGGTAAGCTCCTTTATATCACCATAACTCGACCCGATATTGCTTTTGCAGTAAGCCGGGTGAGTCAATTTATGGAGCAGCTAAGACAAGTTCATATGGATGCCATATAGATGATACTGAGGTTTCTAAAGTTTCTCCAGGCTCAGGTTTGCTATTTCGAAAGGGCACAGATTTATCTATTTCAGCATGTGTAGACGCAGATTATGCAGGATGCCCTAAGGATCGCAAGTCTACTTCAGGATTTGCTGTTTTTGTAGGGAGTTCTCTGGTTTCTTGGAAAAGCAAGAAACAAACTGTTGTGGCAAGGTCCACTGCTGAATCTGAATATAGGACCATGGCGCAAGCAAGCACGGAGATGATGTGGGTTCGAGCTATGCTAGAAGATCTACATAGTTGTACCTTTACCCATGCAGCTTCAGTGTGACAATCAGGCAGCATTGTTTATTGCCAACAATCCAGCATTCCATGAAAGAACAAAGCATATCGAAGTGTACTGCCACTACATGAGAGACATGATCCAAAGAGGCTTGATATCTACATCTCACGTTAGTTCAGGGGATCAGACTGCTGACATATTCACCAAGCCGTTGCTCAGAGGACCCTTCCAGAGATGTTCTTCCAAGCTGAGCAAGATAAACATCTATGCTCCACCTTGAGGGGGAGTGTAGAGACTTGTGTTATTATGTTATGTACCGTTTCTTAATTTCTGTTTATTTTCTGGACTCTTATGTATTTTACCCATGTGGTCTCTCTCTATATAAGAGAGCCTAGGATTCCTTGGAATAATAGATGACTGGTTTTTCTCCAACAATAGTTAATATGCCCTTGACAACAAGCTGATGTAAAATATCCTTAGTGATCTCCATCGTAAGAGTGGCGGAGAGCCAAACACGGGATCATGTGTTGTCTTGCTTCGATCAAGTGTTCGTTGCAGTCTTGTCGACCAGCTCGGGTTTCGTCAGGATATATTCTATGTTATTTCTCTCCATAATGCTCGTGAACTACATTGTTCACAAATCCTAGTTTGTCCTATTCATCTTGATGATGGCATTGATGGGTATGGGATCTTTGAATGCCCTAATGCTCGAGATGAATGCATATCAACCTTGCCTTTTATCATGACCAATGAAGGAGATCGAAAAGATACGATCGAGTGATGAAACGATCTGAACTTTGTCTACACAATCATGTAGAGGACATGTTGTGTGTACAAATTCAAAGCAGAACATTTCTCATCAAACTCGGAGGCACTCTAAGGCAGATCGGATTTATATACCTGAAACGTCATGGACTTCACCAAATCAATGTGTAATCAACTCAGAGGTGCGCATACGTGTTGTGCATATTTCATAGAGGGTCCCACATGCAAATATGCAATGTTGGGTTAGTGCAGGGGGCACCTACAAGCGATAAAGGACTTGTGCAGAGGCGCGGGTTGCACACTGCAATAGGGATGGGCTTGGACGATGGTCTAAGCAACACATAGAGGCACAAGAAGCAAACAAAGATGTGGGTTGGTGCTGCGATGGAGATGGGGGGATGGGGGTGCACTGGCGGAGGCACGAAGGTGCGGAGGACCGGTGGGTAGGGTTATGGGTGTCAAGGTGATACTAAGGCTAGAACTTACCGCCATGTGAAGAGGGTAGGAAAGATGACGCTTGTATGTAAGTGTCCATCTCCTCATTAGCTAACTCAATATCACATTCCATTGTGGGATCTGTCACGGGGGTAAATCTCAACTCTATTTTTTTTAGACTAACCTGTGCGGCGTTAGCTTTGCGCAAGCTAACCAGCCTTCCCCTTGCGTGTATGATGTACACCAGCACACCGAATAACCACGCCGCTAGAGTTACTCGAACACAAGCACTCAAGCACAAGGACACAAGAGCTATTGGCACAAAACCCTTTTGTATTGCAAGAGACTTACTCTGAGTGTGATATCTACAAATGAGCCCTACCCCTCCTTATATAGACAAGCCGGGGGTATACGAAGGGACACTATTATTACATATACAATGAATAGCCATGACTCTTCGTCTTCTACGGAGATCTTTCGTCTTCCGAGGTGACTCTTCGTGCACGTGGCTCTTCATCTTGCATCCCTTCGGCTTTTGCAAACGACGCCATTTTACCCGCTCCGTCAGCATGCCATGTTGTCTGCCTCATCAGCACGCCATGTCATCATGCCACATCATCAGTGGGCCCCACGCTCCTACGTAGGATGTTGCTGCTCGAGCTCCATCAAGTGCCGCCGAACACTTGTACTGTGCCAAGGGAAACCCGCGGTCTTCGACCTTCGTGAGGTAAACCCCATCCTTAGCCGTCCGCGAGCTAAGGTGAAGTCCTTCAGAACTTCATAGTGTGGCCACCGAACCACACGGACGTGCAATACCGATATTGCACGCTATTCCCATACCTCGGGAGTTGGGCGTGTTACATGCCTCCCCCACCTGATCCATCAGGACTGATCCTGCATCTTCAAGAAGTCCTCGATGAGGTCCTCGAACTTCCACAGGGTTGTATCTCGTTCCCAGCTTGCCTCCTCCTTCGGGAGTCCCTTCCATTTGACAAGGAAGAAGATCCTCCGGTTCTTCTTGCTCTGGCCCTCCACGTGCCTGTCAAGAATCTTCTCAGCAACCCTCGTGTGCTGAACCCGGACGTTAGGAGGGGCACGTTTCGATGCCCTCCTGGTGTTATCTTCTCTGTCCTCATGGTACTCCTTCAGGAAGCTGACATGGAACACGGGATGCAGCTTCAGTCTCTCTGGAAGACGTAGTTGATAGGCGAGCGGTCCCACACGTCGTACTATCTCAAAGGGCCCATCGTATCGAGGGATCAACCCTTTGTGCGCCATCTTCCTCAGGATTTTCTTCCAAATCTGGGGAGTAAGCTTCAGCAGCACTTTCTCCCCAACCTGGAACTCGACCGGCCTACGGCTCTTGTCAGTCGCCTTCTTCATCCTGCGTTGAGCATGAGCCAACGCATCCTTCGCTTCCTCTCACCGATCCTGCCTCTCCAATGCAAAGCGATGTGCAGCAGGACACCGTCCTTGGCTGTTCTGCTTAGCCACTTCGTGCGGTGTCACGGGTTGTCTACCCATCACGATCTCGAATGGACTCTGGCCTGTGGTGGAGATCTGCTGTAGGTTGTAGCAAAATTGGGCAGTGTCCAATAAACTAACCCAGTTGTGCTGATTGGCCGTCACATACTGCCTCAGGTACTCTTCTAGCAAGGCATTGATCCGCTCTGTCTGACCATCCGTCTGCGGGTGATTGCTGGTAGAGAATTTGAGATCAGATCCCAGAATCTCAAATAAGGTCGTCCAGAACCGACCTGTGAACCGTGCATCGCGATCACTCACGATGTCCAATGGTATGCCCCAGTACTTTACCACGTTCTGTAAGAACAGCTTCGCCGTGGTCACTGCCGTGCACTCCTGGGGTGCTGGTACGAAGATCGTGTATTTGGAGAAGCGATCAACTACCACCATCACCACATTATTCCCATCCACCTTCGGGAACCCAGTGATGAAGTCCATGGAGACGCTCTCCCATGGACGTGAAGGGATAGGCAGGGGTTCAAGTAGTCCTGTTGTCTTCTTCCTCTCAGTCTTGTCTTGTTGGCATACAAGACAAGTACACACGTAGACTTTCACGTCTTCCTCCATCTTCGGCCAGAAGTAACTTGAGGAGAGGAGTGCCAGCGTACACTCCACTCCTGGATGACCAGCCCACTGTGCGTCATGTGCCTCCTTCAGCAACATTTTCTTCAAGCCGCCGCTCGAGGGGACATAGGGTCTCCTGCCCTTTGCGTAGAGGACACCTTCCTCTATCCAGAATCTCCGGACTTCACCATCGTTCACGCGTTACACCAAGCGTGAAGTAACCAGATCCTCCTGAGTCTGCTCCCATATGCGCTCCAACATGTCTCCAGACACGCGGGTGATTGATGCAATCACCGCAACCTTTGGCTCCTCCGGTTCGCTCTTCCTCGAGAGAGCGTCTGCTACCTGGTTGGTCCGCCAAGGTCTGTAACGAAGCTCGAAGTCGAATTCGGCAAGAAAGTCTTGCCATCGCGCCTGCTTGGGAGTCAGCTTCTTCTGTGTGGCAAAGCAGCTCGTTGCCACATTGTCTGTTTGCACCACGAATTTTGATCCGAGAAGATAGTGGCGCCATGTCCTCAGACAGTGGACCACTGCAGTCATCTCCTTCTCGTGCACGGAGTACCTCCTCTCCGCTGGATTCAGTTTGTGGCTCTCGTAAGCCACAGGGTGCCCATCTTGCACCAATACACCTCCAAGTGCATGATCGGGTGCGTCGGTGTGGACTTCGAACGGCTTCTCGAAGTCTGGAAGTCGCAGAATAGGTTCTTCCACCACCGCCCTCTTCAGCTTCTGGAATGCCTCCTGGCATTCCAGTGTCCATCTCCAAGGCTGATCCTTCCGAAGCAGGTCCGTCAGGGGCGCCGCCTTCTTGTAGTACCCCTTGATGAACTTCCTGTAGTAGTTCACCAATCCGAGGAAGGATCGTAGCTCTATCGCCTTTGTGGGGATTGTCCACTCTTCAATCGCCTGTGTCTTTCTTGGCTCCATGCGTATCGTGCCTCCGCCTACGATATGCCCAAGAAAAGAGATGGTCTCCTGACCAAAGGCGCACTTCTCCGGCTTCAAGTATAGCCGGTTCTGCCTCAGCTTCTCAAGCACCATCCGCAGATGCTTGACATGCTCCTCCAAGGTCCTGTTGTACACTACTATGTCATCCAAGTACACTACAACAAATGAGTCGATATACTTGCGGAAGACATCATTCATAAGCGTACAGAACGTTGCCGGGGCATTAGTCAACCCAAACGGCATTACAAGGAACTCGAAACCCATAACGCGTAACACACGCCGTCTTTGGCTCGTCTCCCTCCTTGATGCGGACCTGGTAGTATCCTGACCTGAGATCCATCTTTGAGAAGTACTTGGCTTGGCCCAAGCGATCAAACAGGTCTTCCACGTTGGGGACGGGATACTTGTTCTTCACCGTCACCTTGTTCAGCGTGCGGTAGTCCACGCACATCCGCATGCTCCCGTCTGTCTTCTTCTGGAATAGCACTGGTGCTCCATATGGTGCTTTACTTGGACGCATCAGACCAGCGTCCACCAGTTTCTTGAGTTGTCTTCGCAACTCCTCCAGATGTGCAGGGGGCATTTTATAGGGTGCAAGTGCAGGGAGCACCGTACCTGGCAGTAGCTCGATAGCATGATCCACATCTCGCTTCGGTGGAAACTCCTTGAGCATCTCCTTCGGCATCACGTTCTTGAATTCGTCCAACATCTTCTTTACTGCCTTGGGGGCATGGCCGTGTCTCCTCGCCATCTTCTTCGACGCGTACCGTAGCAAGATACGTCGTCTCCCCTTTCTTCAGCCCGTTGCAAACTTTCATTGCAGACATGACTCCAGTCTTCCCTTTCTTCTTGATAGCACTGATGAAGCAGGGGCTATCTGCAGCTGCGAAGAAGATGCCTCCCAGATAAGGCGTTACAGACGCCTTCGCCTTTTTCAAGAACTCGACTCCCAAAATTACTTGGAAGTCGTCAAGAGGTACCACGAGGAAGCGTACATTTCCCTACCATTCTCCAAGCTGGACAATGCAGTTTGCCATACCTTCGATCTTCAATGATTCGGAGTTGGCAAGCTTCATGCGGCACTGACTCTTCTCCAAGAGAACTCCAAGCTCCCGAACTCTTTGCTGGAGATGAAGTTGTGTGTCGCTCCAGTATCGATCATGGCCGAAAGGGTCTTCTTGTGTACCACGACATCGAGGTACACCAACTCTGGATCTTCGCGCTCCACCTCCACTTTCGCCTCTTTGCCCGACTTCAGCGGACACAAGCGAACGTTGCGCAACAACTTGAGGTTCGTCATGCGTACCTCTTCGTCTGAGTTCTCCTCCATAGTCATGGAGTTCAGCTTCTCTCGCTTCGGGAACTCCCGTGCCCGATGTGGCCCGTCACAGATGAAGCAACCCTTCCCCTTGGGTTGCTCGGCCTTCTTGGAGGATTCCACACCCTCCCTTGAAGTTTCGGCTTTGCCGAACTTCTTGAACTTTCCCTTCCTTTTCTCCTTGGGTTTGCCCTTGGTCTTCTCAAGGTCCTTCTCCACAGTGGGTTGGACTTTGTAGTCGGCCAACGCATCCCCAGCAGCGATGGCCGTCTGGAGGTCCTTCACTCCTTGCCTTCTGAGCTCCGCCTGATCCCAGCTTTGAAGACCTAACATAAAGTTAAAAAGTTTGTCTTCTTCAGGCATACCTTTGATATCCAGCAATAATGATGATAACTGCTTCACGTACTCTCGTACGGTTCCCGTTGCTTCAGCCTTCGGAGCGCCTCTCTCGCTACCCAAGCAGTGTTGGTGGGTAGGAACTGCTCCTTCAGTTCCTTCACCAACTCATCCCAAGACGAGATGTCTGGTCGTCCTTCGGATGCACGACTCCTCCACCATAGCTTCGCATGGTCGGACAGGTACATCGCCGCCAAGGATACCTTCTCCGCCTCAGGAGTCTTGACAGCTTTGAAGTATACCTCCATGTCCCACAAGAAATTCTCCAAGTCTTTGGCACTCCGCGTACCTGAAAAGGAATTGGGCTCTGGGACCTTTGGCCTTCGAGACTCGCTGGATCCGCCCCCGTTCGCTATCGCCTTCTTGACGATGGAGAGTTCTCCTAGTAGATCCTGCACCATGGACTCGAGCTCCTCAAGCTTCTCTCCAAGTGCCTTCACTACGTCGACCGAGCGCTGGCTATCGCCAATGACGTCCGACACCACGCCTGCGTCGTCCTCCAAACGAGCCAAGCGTTGGGCATGGGTGCCCATTTGGGATTGAATCTCCATCACGATTCCTTCCAAGGAAGCAAGACGATCTTCGGTGTTGGGCGTCATTCCTCGCTTTGATACCAGTTGTCACAGGGGTAAATCTCAACTCTATTTTTTTTAGACTAATCTGTGCGGCGTTAGCTTTGCGCAAGCTAACCAGCCTTCCCCTTGCGTGTATGATGTACACCAGCACATCGAATAACCGCGTCGCTAGAGTTACTCGAACACAAGCACTCAAGCACAAGGACACAAGAGCTATTGGCACAAAACCGTTTTGTATTGCAAGAGACTCACTCTGAGTGTGATATCTACAAATGAGCCCTACCCCTCCTTATATAGACAAGCCATGGGTATACGAAGGGGCACTATTATTACATATACAATGAATAGCCATGACTCTTCGTCTTCTACAGAGACCCTTCGTCTTCCGAGGTGACTCTTCGTGCACGTGGCTTTTCATCTTGCATCCCTTAGGCTTTTGCAACCGACGCCATGTCACCCGCTCCGTCAGCATGCCATGTCGTCTGCCTCATCAGCATGCCATGTCATCAAGCCATATCATCAGTGGGCCCCACGCTCCTACGTAGGATGTTGCTGCTCGAGCTCCATCAAGTGCCGCCGAACACTTGTATTGTGCCAAGGGGAACCCGCGGTCTTCGACCTTCGTGCGGTAAACCCCATCCTTAGCCGTCCGCGAGCTAAGGTGAAGTCCTCCAGAACTTCATAGTGTGGCCACCGAACCACACGGACATGCAATACCGATATCGCACGCTATTCCCGTACCTCGGGAGTTGGGGGTGTTACAGGATCTTTCAAGGAGGATTTCAGGTGATTAGACACATCTCTTCTTCTCTTGTTGGTACGTAGAAGTTCCCTGACCAGAAAACAATAGATGTGAGAACTCTACAAATGAAATTTTAGACAAAAGTTTGTAATCATCTTATCTGGATCCCTTTTTATTGACAGACATGAATTTTGTTCACACACCCAAATAAAGTGGTATGATAATTCTTTTTCATAGGCGAAATAAATACTGTGCTTATCCAGAGTTATTGTAAACATGTGATTGTTGTTTATCAATTTGATAAACACGAAATTCCTATTTTGCGAGAAGTAGAATAGATTACATACATAAAAAGAAACACGAGAAGGTGTGTCATTGACAAAAATGTAACTGACAAAATGCTTGTATTGTCTCCCTGGTTTATAAAACTTTCTCCATCGGGTATCTTTATTATCTCCAAAATAAGAGAGATATCTTTATCATAAAGTACAAGAGGTACTGCAAAAAAAAGGAAAAAATCATTCATAGTGCATATTCGTCAACGAAATAAATTTTCTCCTTAGTTCAACTACAACAAATCTTTTTTATCACATCTTTAACAAAAAAAAATCCACATCGGAGATTTCCACAGAATCTACTTTCAGAAGCTTATTCAAACGCGTAAAGAGTACATCCATTAAACAAGTGGATAGATCTTTAAGACAGGCTTGAAATGGAAAAAAAATACATGCAATATACGAGGCCGGTAAGAATAGAAGGAAAAATATTGTGCACGGGAGGTTCACAACTTTCCCTTCTGGAGTGGCGGACACCTTCACATTTCTTATTATGAGTTCCAACTCAGGTAGAACTTTAGTCACATCTGTAAAAGAAGAAGACAAGAACATCCGGACCCAAAACTGCACATGAAAGAGACCACATATTCTACTAGATACTAAAGATACCAATGAAAAAGATGTGCATACATATCTCTTAGAAATAATAAAACTTGAAATCTGAAACACTGTCCAAATATACAGAAGCAAAGAATTCCCCACGTGTTCTGAGATTTTGTTTTCTGTAGCAGATAACTATCACCGAAAGCAATGTTTACAAGGTTCATTACCCTGAACTTGGTTGAGAGATGTGATAATTAATCATGCTGTTCTCTGACATCAATAAATGAGTCTAATTCTATTTGGAGAAAAAATATTACTCAGCGATATCTGCCTATTATCTAACGGTAGACAAGAAACCTGCATCATCAGACGAGACAAATCACTGATCATATTAAGTATTAACACAGCAATGCTCAACATCCACAGTTTGTCATAAATTTATTGAAAGCACCACACAATTTGGTGATTCAAATAACCAACAAAAAAAGCTAAACAGGTGAATGGGGACAGCACTTAAACCTAAAAGCGCTTGCAACCCACATCAAACCAACATGCCAAATCACAGTTTTCAACCATCAACTAAAGAACATGAACCAACATACGTAAATATATAAAATGGTGGCGAGCATACCATGCAGGAGGCCCAATTTGTCAGAGCACCAGAACTTGAGGAGGAAGATCTGGGGGGGCCTCGGCTGCTCCACTTGGGCAAACCAAGAGGTGCGGATGGAGGACACAGGGGGGCACGCCTCCCTCAGCCTCCTCTTCAAGAGCCCCCACCTCGTCTCTCCATTCCCCACCACCCAGAACACTATGTAGCACCACCTCCCCTCTGTCGTCACGTCTGCACGGAGAAGGGCTTTAGCTTCAATCCACCTAATTACAAGCTTCTCTATGCAATTACACAAGAACATCAAAATAAATAAAAAATATGTGATTATTACTCATGTACCCCCCCGGTAAATAATCATTTTTCCTTGACCTCCCCTAAATCTTTATGCAATTTGACCTTTTTAGAGCACATGTAGAGTGTGATGATCAACTTCAAATGATAGTTATTCTTGGAGTCCTTGAGATGAAGATATGAATATAGTTGGAAATATATCTTATCCATTTTAACATTGATGTTGATATAGATATTGATAGATATAAAAAAATTGAAAAGCCATTTTTAAGAATAAAATAATGATCAAAACGATGCAGATGAAGTGCTAAACATGGTAAAAATATTTTTTAATTTATCTTAAATAAATGAAGTGCTATTTTGACAAAGTTGAGAGACTAAAATGCAATTTTGATCAAATGAAGTCCAAAAATACTCAAACTTGGCCAGAAGATAAAAAATGATAAAATTAAGCTACCGTATTTTTTTTGGATTTTTCTGATATAAGATGAATATATTGTGAATTAGAGGGTGATTTCGAGCAAATTCATTTTAATAAATATCAAATACTAATATTTTTCTTAGGTAATCCCATACTAAGTGTGAACACAAATTGTGGGATTAATTAAAAATATCGAACGATTTTTATTTCTTTAAAATACTAAGTGTGGGATTATTTAAAAATCAATTACTCAAATCACCAACTATTTTATTGTGTCCTCGATATGCATGCAAATAAGATGATTTTGGGCACAATGTTGATCAACCTAAAATCTACTTTATGTGAAATTTTGGAAATAATTGGAGCAACATATAATTTAATATAAATTAAAGAGCACGCAGTGGGTAAATATATATATGTATATATATATTAAATAAATCATGGCTCATAAAAATCCAATCTAACATCCAATAGATATAACATTAAGTGTTCTACAATATGAAATTTTTAGAAACAATAAAGTGATTATGAATATCTATTGATGGAAAATTGGTATAGATGAAAATCTGCGAACCGGTGATGGCATGTGGCGATGAAGTTGAAGTCCTCGTCGGGGACAAAGCGTGCTGCGACTGATGAATTGGACGATGATGGAATTGATTAGAGAAGAAAGAGGTGTGGTTTGGGTTCACACGAAGAAGAAAAAGGGGGAAAGGATATCACCTGGGATTTTGGAGGGGGTACTTGACTCCTCTTGGTGATCACCTTGATCGAAGGACGACGAATGCCTCAAGAAGCTTCTTCTGATCGCACCTGCAGGTTGTAGCTAGAGAAGGGAGACCCTGTCACAGCTCCTCCTCCGACTCTCTCTCTCAATGTAGGTCGAAGGTGGCAAATGACAGGAGAGGGAGGAGGCGAAGGGGTTAAATAGGATGAGGGAGGAGTCGGGTCGCGGTCGTAGATCACAGAGATGGTGGTTGCACTTTCGGTCGTTGGAGACGATTGGAGGATAGAAGTTATTGTGCGATCATAAGGGAAGGATAGAGGGTGTAGTTTCAGGCGATGAGTTTTTGATGAGACTGAGTAATATTATATTAGGAAAGAGAAGATAGGAGAAGGTAGGCAACCTGGAGGTCAGTGCGAGGCAGCGTGACAATTGGATATCGTTGAGAGTGGCGGTGCGACTGCGTTGAAGGTGGGCCAAAGAATGAGCAGCGACGGAGAAGGAGATTATCGCATGCATTGCATGTCAGGTAATGGGGAAGATGGACTCACGTGTAGAGAACGTGCAAGGGCGGCCAAGGACAATCATGTCTACGCACGTGGAGAGAGGAGGAGTGGATTAGGTGAGATAAAGGTGGGGTGGCACAAGGCTGCCCCAGGAGGCGCCACGTATCACTCCAAAAAAATTTCAAAATTTAAAAAGATTAAAAATTAAAAAGAAATAGAAGGAGACTTTAGATCAAAAAATATTCTTGACGAAATTGTTCGTCTCTATGAGATCTACAACTTTCATGAGGGGATCAGGAGAAAAAGAGGTCATTTGTACAAAATATTTTTGATGACTTTCTATGTATTTAGAAAATCACGTTTTGGGATTTTACATTTTTTGATTTTTAAATAGGATAAAAACTCGAGAGAGAAAATCAATAAAATAAAAGACAAATATATACACATTTCTCTATTTTTTGGATTTTTATTAAATAAAAATAGGAAAATAAAATAAAGCGGAAAAAAAGAGATATTGTACAGAGACACAAGGGACACTCAAACTTATCAGTTTCTTTGATTTCAGTCTTATTTTGAATTTAGATTTTTGTGAAATTAATAAGAATTTCATCAAAGAATATAAATAAAAAGGAAATAAAAAAGGATTGAGTATGTACATAAAATATTAGGTAAAAAACTATTAAAATACACAATACGCAAAAGATGCTCAAAAGCCAACTTTCACATATGAGCTCCGATTTTTATGAAATTAGTCTTATTTTGAAGGTATTTAAATGTACATTACTTTAAAAGTGAGTAAACTAAAATCATACTATATGCGGAAGATACACTACAGGCCGGTGGGTCTAAGGGGACGGTTAAGGACCGTCCTCTTTGTAGCTATAACTGTCCCCTATGATCAGATGGGACGGTTTACTAACCGTCCCTCTGACACCGTCTCATTTGATCAAATGGGGCGCTTTTGCCAACCGTCCCTTTTAATAAGCTATTGGGGATGGTTGTAACCGTCCCTTTCACGATTAAGATTGGAGACGGTTCTGACCGTCCCTAGTACCGCTTGTATTAGGGACGGTTGACAACCGTCCTCCTCAATAGTCAAACATCATTTTGAGACGGCTACATAAAACCATTAGGGATGGTTGAAACCGTCGCATACATCAAGTAGTCGGGACGGTTTTGACCGTCCCTTCCATGAAGAAGATCTTTTGCGATGCCAACATAAGACTGGAAGAGTCCATATTAATGGTGACGGTCGATAATGGCTGTCGTTATTATAATAGAGAAGGGATGGTCAACTAGTAACCGTCCCCGATACTGGTATAGGGGACGGTTGCTCCATGACCGTCCCCAATAAGCGTCCCCAAAAGCCGTCCAGTTTGTAGTGATATTATCGAATGGACCTCACAAAGTAGAGTAGCTGAACGAAGAGAAGGAAGAGTACTTCGTGGTGGAAAAACAAAGGACAAAGGAATGCTACGACCCAGAGCTCGAGGCCGAGCTGGAGACATATTGGAGCACACACAAATGTGGTCATCCATTCCTCTTCTCTACTATTGCTACAAAAGCTTGGGTGAGGACTCATATATATGTCCACCTAAATTTTAGAATTATTCTGTTCTATTAAAATCCAAACTCTCACTTGTTTCAATTTGGGAATTGCAACATTCCCTCTTCACAATTGATTTGACACTTGAAGCCAATTTACTTCATAAGTAATTTCATAGGTTTACTCAATTAAACTTACTTACATTAATTAATATAATAATATATAACAACAAATATTATAACATGTAAACTAAATTATCTTTTATTATTGTAATTCACAACAAATGTGATATTCATTGTTAATGTTTAAAAGACCAATGAGTAATGGTTGACTTTTACATGAAACATTAATTGGTAACCATTACTATATGATTACTTAGCAACGAATATTAAACTATTAGATCAATTTAATTGTAGCCCAATTAAGATAATCTATTTCTATTATTATATGTATCTTATTCGCATCTACTTCGTATTCGTGTATGATATTAGTGACTTCGTAATTTTTTTCATACACATCAGTCTCTTCATCCACATTCGTATTCATATTAATAGATAATAATACTAATATAGCACATATATTTGTATATGTATCTAGTTGTTTTGTAGCCTTTTAATTTAGACGAAATAAGATTCTACTCCTTGGAGTAGGTAACTTACTTACTCCATTCGCATTTTACCACTTATTTTTATTTTTTGAAAAATACTTCCATGGTTTTTATAACTATATCCCCCAAGAATCCCTTTCCTCTTTAAATTAAAGGAGGTAATGAAAACATCCAATTGGATATCTGCTTTTGCATATGGGGTTTTTGGATGGATATAGATCATGGTATAACGGGTACCTGACCAATCATTTTCAATAGGTACTAGTGAGTTCAGGGTTGATGTTTTGAACACCTCGAATATTTTGCACATCTCTCATCACATATGCTCAGGAAAATGCAAATAAAAATAAGAGTAGGATGCAACTATTTTTGTGGTCTTTTAATGTATCATTTTTCCATTTATTTATTTCTTTAAGAGTGCTTTTGCCATTTTTTGTTTTATTGTTGGCATTCAAAAGCCAGCTTAGGTTCATATATTATCAAATCTATGTAACTTTTCTATATAACTTTCACGGAAAATAGATTAGAGCGAATAATACCTTCAGTTCTCAGGTTTTCTCTACAACTGGATTACACCTCGTGTTTAACTATATTTTAAAAAATGGATACAGATGTAAAATGAATACTGATTGCATACGAGTAATGTTAGAAATACTCTATAAAATTGACTTAAATATATACAAATTAGATGTAAAATACATGATATAAATTTACTAAATGTGTTTGTATCATAAATCTATATAAATATAGCAAAAGAAGATATAAATTTGTATCATAAATCTTTTACAAATATCTGTAACCGTTTGCATCCTTACACCTTGCTGCAAGAGTAATTTTCTCTACAATGACATACGTTTATATGGAAACTGTAATGCGGGAAAATTTTCCATGGACACTACAACCCACTGTATCTATTGCACGGATATTTTACAAAGAAAACAATGAAAAATCATTGTTATAGTACCCGTGACAAATGATTTATTTGTTGCTACAACCACTCTAAGAAACTGGATCTAAGGCACGAATAATTTATATGTTCTTTCTCATATCTTCTGATGTTAAAGATATAAAAATGAATATTATTCATTGTCAAGTCATTGTACTTACAATTAGCAACAAATTTCATATTTGTTGTTAAAGACCCCATATAACAACAGCTTTTCCATAACTTAAAATTCACACTTATCTTTGCTAATTTAGAAATGATTAGAAGATTGAAAATTTCAACATATAATCATTGTTATATTATTCGTTGCAACAAACATAACAACGAATATCATTATTCATTGCAAATTTAAATAAGTGAAAGGCGAATTATATTCGTTGTTATATATTTAATCATGGAAGATATGGCAATAAATACTAAATTTTTCATTACCTTAAGTCAATTTTCTTGTAGTAAATCATTGCTATATTAGCCATTATTAAATATATAGCAACATATATTAGATCATCGAATTAATAAAAAGTAACAACAAATATCACACGTCATTCAGTTGCAGATTATAACGAATCAAAATCGTCATTGATCGATACTTCATGAAGACTTAAATTGTTGCTATGTAAATGTAGTCATCTCCCAACCTCTATCGTTTATGACCTCGCTGATGATTTCATTTCATCTCATATTCTAACTGGTATGATATCGGCATGCCTCACCAACAAGATAGGGCCAATGAATCTGCGACTCAGAACCTACAGTGAGAAGAAGGGCTAGTGTTTCTTCTCCGGTCGCAGAGCTTGTGGCTTTTTGAGGTCTTGGACTCGGAAGAGGATCCTCTGATGTAACGAGAATTATTTTTTTTGAAGGAAAAAGGGTGTCAAACCGTAAAGGTAGACACCCAAAAACTTTATAATCACAAGTTAAGTACAAGGTTACAAAGACCAAGACTCGTATAGGAGTCTGGCATGTTCAATTACACTTTCAGTACAAAAATTTTCCCCACGAAAAATAGTACCATTTCTTGCCAACCATATTGCCCATAGAATAGATGCTGCCCTCTGTTTTTCAGCCATTGTGCGAGTTCCAATGGACTCCCAGAATTCGATAATCCCCGAGGATGCAACTGCGGGTAAGCTGACCCCTACCCAGATCTGTCTCGAAGAAGAGCAAATAAAAAACAAGTGATTAACATCCTCCACCTCCTCTCCACACCGCAAGCAAGAGCCATTAGCCCCAAAGAGACGGCCCTCCGAGCACCAGTCATCACCCGCTCTCTCCCAAACAACCAGAGGAAAACTTTCACCCTTTTAGGAATCCTCCAAGACCATATTTGCCCTAGTCTTGGAATTGCAATTCCTGGATCAAATACGACAGAGGTATAAATGGCCTTGTAGGCTTTCTTCACACTGAAGTCACCATCCGACCATATCCAATGACTAACCTCTGCATCATGCCTCAGTACAGGATTTAGACATGGAGAAATCTGGGGAAGCACCGCGCACACTCCACGCCAAAAATTTGAAGGTTTTACCAATCTACTGGGACGCCACTCCAGAATCTCCGTCACGCCATAAATTTTCCTCAACAACATACAAAGTGTATCTGACCCATCACCCCAAATACGAGTGACCCACTTCGCCACGAGGGCCCTATTCATCACCCAAGGTTTAGGACTCCTAAACCACCATCGGCCTCAGTAAGCGTCACTACCTTCCAAGCAACCAGCGGAGTACCGGCCCAAAAGAATCTACGCATCAAGTTCTCCAACCGACCACGAATCCCCACCGGGAGCAAGCGAGACGATAGAAGAAAAAACAGAAATTGCGGAAAGGACCGATTTCAGGAGCACCAAGCGTCCACCCTGTGATAAGCAAGAAGCACGCCATGCCGCAAGCTTGTTCTCAAGTCTCTCTATCACTGGATCCCAATCTGATTGTCTTAGGCGGCCATCCACTATAGGCAACCCCAAATAGGTGATTGGGAGAGCCCCTCATCTTGAGCGTAGGAAAGCCCCACATGTCTCAGCCTCCCCATCGGAAAGACCAAACGGAATAAAAGTTGATTTTCCTCGTTTAGTTTTAGCCCTGAGACTCTCCCAAAAAGGTCTAAAACTGTAGAAATTCCCTCAGCCTCAGTAGCACCACCTTCCACAAACAGGACCGTATCATCAATATACTGTAAAAATTGGGATAGACAAGCCATCTAAGATGTATCCCTGTATGAAATTTTCATTCACCGCACGAGTAACCATCCTTGCCAACGCGTCTGCCGCAATAACAAAGAGAAGACCAGCTAATGGGCACCCCTGCCTAACCCCCCTTTGCGGTCGAAAAAAACTCCCCTCCTGTCTTCCATTAACCAGCACCGAACATGAAGTTGTCGTCACACACCTCTTCATCTAAGAGATCCACTCATCTGGAAAGCCACGTCTAGAAAGGGACGCCCATATGAATTTCCAGCTAACACAGTCATACGCTTTGGAGAAGTCGGTCTTCCAGAGAAAACCTTTGACCTTCCTTCTCTTCCAATCAGCAACAATCTCCGAAGTCATGACCACACCATCCATCATATGTCTACCAAGAACAAAAGCTATCTGTGAGTCACTGATGATGTCACCCATAACAACCCGAAGCCTGTTTGCAAGAACTTTTGCAACAATAAGGTATATAGCATTAGAAAGGGCAATGGGCCTGAAGTCTTCTATTCGTTCCACCACTTCCCTCTTAGGGAGAAGGAAGATTAAAGACCGATTTAACCGATCAAAACCACGGTCTTCCCCTCTCAGCTCTTCCACCACCACAAGAACATCCTGGCCCACCAAATCCCAGAATTCCTGGAAGAAGAAAAAAGGAAAACCATCTGGCCCAGGAGACCCATCTGCATTTAGATCAAAAATCGATGTTCGGACTTCCTGTAAAGTAAAAGAGGAAATCAAAGCGAACCCCACCGAGGTGGTCTCTTCTACTCATCTCCCTGAAGTGCTCAACCACTGACGCCCCGATCTCCCTTTCACTTTCAACCCGTACTCCCTAACCTCCAAAGAGTGGATAAAATTTCGCCGCCTCCTTCCATTTGCCATCGCATGAAAGAATCTGGTATTTGCGTCGCCTTCCCTCAACCAAATCTGTCATGAGTGTTGTCTCCACTCAACCTCCATTTTCTTGTCCTCTTCTAGGAGCACCCTGTGATGAGTTGATCTCGTCCGCTTCTCCTCCTCAGAAAGCTCTCTGACATCTTCAACTCTATCTAGTCTAACCACTTCAGCCTGGGCCAGGTCCCTTCTCTCACTACGACGTATTTTGAGCTCCCTACAAAAACTCACCAGCATCAGCCTTAATGCCTTCAATCGAGCCGCCATATCCCTGGAAGCTGATCCAGAAGAACCAATCTCCTTCCAGCACTGAACCACGTGAGCCTTTAGGTCCTCCTCCAAAAGCCAAGAACGCTCGAATCGAAATAAGCTTCCCAAAGGAACGGACTCACCATAGTCCCAACAGATAGGTGTGTGATCAGAGTGACATCGTGGCAAAGAGCTAGCACCTGCGAGCGGGAAAGCCTCCAGCAGCTCTGCCGAAAATAGGAACCTATCCAGCCTAGATCTTGAGGATGTGTTCCGCCATGTATGGAGGGAATTCAACACATCAAAGACATCCAAAGAGAGCTCCTCAACAAACTCTCTGAATGCAGGTGAACCAGGATCCATCCCGCCTCGATCCTGGGGCCGGTCTGAAGATAATAGTGTGACATTGAAGTCACCCCCAATAAGCCATGGAAGGTCTTCATATCTCTCCCGTATCGAACGAAGCTCCTCCCACAGGCTCGAGCCAGCAAGCGCGCCAGAAGGCCCATATACTGCAGAAAAGAGAAGACGGACACCATCTGCCTTGCGCACCAGAACCACCGACAAAGAGTGTTGAGCTTCCACCGAGTCCCTCAACTCCAAAAAGTCACCATTCCAGCCAACCAGGATGCCACCTGACGCACCAATTGATGGCACTGATATGAAATCTGACAGCCTTGTCCCAGATAAGGATCTCCACCGAGGAAGGTCCCGCGTCTCAAGCTTTGTCTCTTGTAAGCAAACCACATCTACTCGCCATTCATCTAATAAAGCTCCGACAGCTCGTTGTTTTTCTAGCTGTCCCAGTTCTCGTACATTCCACGAGATGATCTTTATTTATCAACAGAGGGGGCTTCCCCCGCCAACTCTACCTGGATGCAACGAGCCACTTGCTGGCGCAAGCATTCCACCGATATCTTTTCTATGGACTGCCCATCTACTGTGGGTGCACTGGAGTCTAACAAGAACCGTTCCCTCGAGGGACATGGTTCAGCTCCCGTACTGATGACTTCTGGAAGCCTCAACCCCCCCTCTACACGGCGTCGCTTCCGCGAAGATACCAAGACCACATCCGAAGAGGGTGGCCTCTGGAGCCTTTCAACTGCACTTCCTCTTCTCCTCTCCAACTTTCTGGATCGCACCCATGACCCTCTTGCCACCTTTTCTGAACCCACGAAAGTAAATAGACCTCCACCCCGGATGGACGTGCGCCCTCGGCTGCACCTACCGCTCTGCATGATCGATACCCGAATAACATGAGAAGTCAACTGTAAACACCATGGGAGCTGCGTTAACATCTCTGGTTTCATCCCTCGTCTCAGAGCCAGAGGTGGTGTCAGCAGTATTGCTCAAAATTGCATCTTGCGCGTATGATGCAACTCCCGCCATAGAAAAATTAACGGCAGCCCCATTCCCACCATTTCCAACAATAACGTCATCATGCATGGCTCCTAACGGGGACGTGCATGTAACGAGAATTATAGTAGAGGTGTTATATCTTAATGGTTAAATAAGATCAGGACCCGGGGCCTTTTGAGCTCTTGGACTCGGAAGAGGATCCTCTGACGGCCGAGGAGTTCAAGGTGGCCTTCATGGGGGGCGAAGGAGACGGGCGGTGAGGTCGCCGCCTGGAACGAAGGGCTTATGGACACGAAGGGGCTGCTGGAGGACTTCGACTCGCAGGACAGCTGGAGCTCGCCGCCCTTTTCCTCCCTAGTTTTTTTTATTTTGATTCTAAAATGCAATCTTATAAATTGAATATTAGATTAATGATATGCATATCCTCTAAATTTCGCTCAAATATGAGCTTATTTGTTATTTTATCTTAGTGATCAAACATTCGATCAAGATCTAATCAGCTTATATTTCATTTAACAAAAATCAGAATATTAAATCATTAAGAAAATAACAAATAAGCTCGAATTTGAGCGAAATTTGGAGGATATGAAGAACATCATTCTAATATTCAATATATAAGGTTGGATTTTGAAATCAAAATTTCAAAAAATATTTAAAAAAGATTACATCACCTTTGCTGTATCCCTTGAGCTCTTATCTTGTGTATGGTTTTTATTTAGTACCTAGTAATGTTGGGCTAGGGTTTCATAGCCACCGTCATGTATATTGGATCGAACACTGCCTGCTCGCCGGTGTTTCTCTCCGATTAATGCGGGTCTTTCACCTCGACCATTTTCGTACTTGGCCTCCTCGAAAGCCACGTGGTTTGTTTTCTTAGATGAATGAATTATCAGTTTGTTTGCTCAATTTAAAATAATATTACCTTCGCAGATCTAGAACATACTGCAATAATCTGGTAAAATCTTGATTATGCTCGTTTGAATTTTACTCGTATGATCTCCCAATTAATACGTCAATATCAACCGCTTGATTACCGTGGCGGCTGCTGATTCCCTAATATTGACGGCTCCATCTGATCTCCCCATGGACGAAGAATCGACCGAGATTCATCCCGGTGGAATATGGAGGGAATCTCCGCAGCGGCCACCAACCATCCTCCCCCACGTAGAGCCGTTCTACCGGAACTTGTGCATGGGAATCGTGTTACGCTTCCACCAATGCGGCTCTCGTCGCCATTGCATGCGCGACACATGCGCCTTCAACAGCTCCACGCGTCGACGAAGATGGCCACTACGGCTCGCTCCACGGACCGAAGCTACGCCATGGCCGTAATTTCGAAGCAGAACGCGGGCATTTCCACGACCCCATTCCGCTCCTATAAACCACAGCCCCGGCAGACACCCCTCCACCCAACAAGGCGGGCGGAGCGGGGGAGATGGGTAACCTCACCGCCCTCGCGCACCTCTCCGCCATCGCCCTCTTCCTCACCCTCGCGTGCTTCCCTTCCTCCGCCCGCGGAGGTGATCCCACCATCCGCCAGGTGACGGACCGCGCCGCGGCGCACGAGAAGGCCTTCGTGTCGTTCTTGAGGAGGTACGGGAAGGAGTACAAGACGAGGGAGGAGTACGTTCACCGCCTGGGTGTGTTCACTGCCAACATGCTGAGGGCGGCGGAGCACCAGGCGCTGGACCCGACCGCGGTGCACGGGGTGACCCAGTTCTCGGATCTGACGGCCGAGGTGTTCGAGGCGGCCTTCACAGGGGTGAAGGGAGCGGGCGGTGAGGTCGCCGCCCGGAATGGTGGGCTTATGGACACGAAGGGGCTGCCGGAGGACTTCGACTGGCGGGAGAAGGGAGCCGTGACCGAAGTCAAGATGCAGGTGAGAAGTTTAAGCGTGGTCTTCATAGGGTTTTATCATATATAATATATACCCCTTAAATTGCATCGAAACACTTATTTAAATCATGCAATTACATGTATTCCCTTGAATGTCCTACCAATCTATATGTAGATGCAAAGATATCCATTTCTTGATTAATTGACACATCACTTTCGAGCTTATGGATGTCAGATGGATGCATTGTAATCCTTTTGTCGGTTTTGTTTCAATTCTTCCTCTTTTTTTCGTTTGGGTTTCATGTAGAGAATTATATTTACATGATCCCTATTTTCCTCTCTACTTGCATACACTATCGTGCATCCTCAAGCTTCGGTTTGTTTCAGGGCATGTGTGGTTCTTGTTGGGCTTTCAGCACCACCGGGGCCGTGGAAGGGGCCAATTTTCTGGCGACTGGGAAGCTCGTGAGCTTGAGCGAGCAGCAGCTTGTTGACTGCGATCACACTGTTCGTTGAACATCCTATTCTTCTCTTCAATTTTAGAGTTCGAATTTTCCTCATAATCATGAATTACAAGAAGCTAGCTGTCTCAAATATGATAATCAGAGTTAAATTAATGTTCTAATTCAAAATCATGAAATATGTTAGTGCGACCTAAAGCAGAAGAATGCCTGCAACAAGGGCTGTAGCGGCGGCCTCATGACTAACGCCTACAAGTACCTGATGGAAGCCGGAGGCCTCGAGGAGGAGACCGCCTACCCCTACACCGGGCGTGTAGGCGAGTGCAGGTTCAACAAGAACAATGTCGTGGTGAAAATCTCAAACTTCACAAGCGTGCCGCTGGATGAAGACCAGATCGCAGCACACCTCGTCCACCACGGTCCCCTTGCAGGTGCCTACTCCCAAATTTTTGAAGATGGATTCGTTACAGTGATATGTGTTCTGTACAGTATTAATGATGTTTTTGCAGTGGGATTGAATGCTGCGTTCATGCAAACATACGTGAGGGGGGTGTCGTGCCCGCTGATCTGCTTCAGGAAGTGGGTGAACCATGGCGTGCTGCTCGTCGGCTATGGCTCCAAGGGCTTCTCCATCCTCAGGATGGGCGATCAGCCGTACTGGATCATAAAGAACTCCTGGGGGAAGAAGTGGGGAGAGGACGGCTACTACAGGCTCTGCAAGGGCCACAATACCTGTGGCATTAACTCCATGGTCTCCGCCGTCGTCGCCTCCGTCTCCTAAAGGCATATAGGGTGTAGCAGCAGCAGTATATAAATGTGCTTTAGTTTGTGATAAGTTCATTGGATGTTCTACGCTTGTTAGTTGTTAGATTCAAGCTTTAGATATGTGCTCCTGTTTCAGTATTTGGAACAAAAATACTATCATTCCAAATGTCTAATGCATGCTTCTCTTTCTCTGAATATTAAATGAATGTTCTGTTCTTTCTCCAAATAATTGATTGGCAAGTTAGGACAGTGCTGATCCTCTGTTGCTGCATCTAGGGATGCAACAAAGTCTGAGCCACTCGATCACGTTCCCACGAACTCTCTTGATCCGGGTCCACACAAAGTGTGAATTCGTAGGAACCTCCAAGGGTTGCAACAGATTCTGTTGCATCCCTTGCTGCAGTAAAGGATCCAAACTCGCTGCAGACAAGTCATACACAAGAAACACAACCACCACCACAAGTGTCCTAAAGCAGTCAAAGCTTGGTATCATTGCTTAGGGTCAGAGAGAAAGGTAGTCTCGACGCCTGACATGCACCAACCCAGCTCTCAACGCCCTTTCGTACCGCTCTTCAATCAATTACAAATCAAACTACTACTGCATTCTAATATGATGCAGCTGTGATCAACGCCCTTTCGTATCACTCTTCAATCAATTACAAATCAACTCCTCTTCTTTTAAAGTTTTTAAAGTTGAGGTCTTGTATGCAAAGTTTCAAGCCCTCAACGATAAGAAAATTTAAGTTTAACATTCACCGTTTGCATTGTTCCATATTCACTCTCTTTAAATGTGGTAAGTTTGGTGTCAACTTGGTTCAAACTTACAAAGCTTGGTGCCAACTTAGTCCAACTTACACACGACTTTTTGGCTCTTTTTTGGGTTTATTTTATATACATGAAGGGCGCTGTGTCCTTTCATAATTATGTGTTGCCTCTATAATTCTGAATTACATTTGGAACGTTGGATGCTTGTTAGCCATTTAATCCATAATATTGTATTAACTTTTATTTATTTTCTCCATTAACTTTGATGAAAAATATTAATTTAACCCTTTGAGTTCACGAGATTTATGAATGGGGTGACATTTTACCTTTCTCACGCCCTCATTCCTTACTTTTGTGCAGAGCCTGAGTTATTTTTTTGATGTACGTAATTGTTTCGATGGTTGCTAGGACTTATATTGCTTTGAACCCTTTTTCGTAAATTTGATGGTAATAATATTGAGCTTTCTTCCTTGCTCCATTTGAGGTCATCCTTTCTTGGAAAAATTATATAAATTTTCTAATATTTCATGTATGATATAATACAAGTTGCTCATGTGATATATATAGGGTAAAATGGGGATGTCTCCTTGGGGGTAGCTAACTTGGCTCCCCTCGCGGTATTTCGCCCGTTTTTTTATTTTTTTGAAAATTTCTTCGTGGATTTTCATCAATATATCCCTATATTATGTCACTAAAATTTCGTGAGAAACAGAGACTCCTACGGCCTCCATGTCAGATTCCTCGTTCTCTCTCTTTGCTATTCTTCTCATCTTCTCCTCCCTCTCTACAGAGACTCAGCACTCCCTCTCCGTCAGTCGTTCCTCTCCTCTCGTCCCATGGACTGACCTCTTCTCGGGGTTTCCCTCCTCATCTGCAGCTCATCTCTCCTTCCCGGCCTCCCATTGGCTGCTCCTCCTTGGCTGTTCCTCCCATCTTCATCGCCGAAGTCATCAACGTCGATTCTGGCATCCATGAAAAGTACGTTGAGGGCTTCGTCATTGAGGGCGAGACCTTCTAGGATTAGTACTCCAGCCCGAGCAGAAGTTCGGAGTTATCCCTCGACCTGATCCTCATAATGCAACGCCTGAAGCTCATTCTCGAGATGGTGTTTTTCAAAGGCGTTGGCATCAAACAGTACCTCCAACAGTTAAAGAATATCTTATCTACGATGAGCTTCATAAATATTTAAAAAAACATTACAAAATAGTGGATTATTGGTGATGAAGGGAATAGATTTTAATGTGAACATGATCTCTATACCAACGTAGGTATCAGCTTCCAAGGTGTTGCAGGAGACCTACAACCACATCAGGAGCTTGCACCGGGAGGTTGACGACCTTAATGAGTGGCTGTCGGAGTTCTTGGTCACGTCGGAGGCGAGTAGCGCCCAGACGGCCATAATTAGGAGCTTACTTAGGCAGTAGGTCATATACATAGTTCTTTTCCAGATATGCGTTAGTTGCTCTCTACCCTTTGGTTTTATCTTATTTGGCAAAACTAAGCCCCTCAGTTGATAATGGCTTACCTTCTTGCGAGTCAATTTCTGATCTAATGATCATGGTATGTAAGGACCGAGATGATCTGGAGGGTGGCATTTATCGTGTAATCCTCTGTGGTAATTTTATTGTTTTTGATGTGGTAGAACTTCTGTGTGTACCTTCTACTTCTTCTTGTGGCCTTTTCTGTAACTATGGTCATAAGCTATGGAGAGTTAACCAGCTCTATATGTTACTCGAGTTCTCTATATTAATGGATGTTGGGTACATCATGACGGATCCTTCTACGAAATGTGGCTCAGGTTTCCTTTTCTTTTTACAGAGCTGCATAAAAATTTCTGTTATTTGGGGAAAATAATAATGATTCCATCCTAAATAATGTGGTTCGTATAATTCCAGCATCGGTTCTCCTTGCAAAGTACCTATAAAGCTATGATGAACTTCAGTTTAGTTGTTGAACGTTAATCCATGAAATATCATATAGTATGCCATTAACAACGCCATTTACATAGAGAACAATCAGTATGTTGAGATGAGGCTAGACTTTAAAAAGAAAACGAAATTCTCTCACTTTTAGAAGCGTGATGTTATAGCAGACGATCTCCATAGTAGAAGATCTGCTTTACTAAAAATGTCGTTAAACACAGACATGAGAGAACCATGATATCACCTTTTATCATGAAGTCTAAACTTTTCTTTGTCGTAGCAATCTTCTTAGGGTGTTTATACAAGAAATCATTTTTGCTCCAGCTTCCTAGATTTGTTGTCAACCGAGAGGTAGGTTTATTGTACGAGATTTTCTTCTTTAAAGAGTAGAAGGATTAATTTTGTTGTGCTATGATTATAGAATCACTACGATCTGGGTTATACGGATGCAGATTGTCTCATTATACTCATCTTACTACGTGGATCTTTTATATGTAATCAACTAAGGCTGTCTGGTCATGCACCCCGTAACCGTAAGCCATTCTTTTCAGGCAGCATAGACAATTTAATCTAGTAGTTTGCCATAATATTCTTCTTTATCACCTTTGTTCACGTAGGGTTGATGTTATAGTCTGGTGTGGCAGTTGCCAATTTCAAACAAATAACTCTGATAGTATTATAGTATCTTGATATTTTGCATGGTTTAACTATCTCAAGCAATCTTTCGTATCTATTCTTGGAAGCATTCACATTGAATCTATTCTCTTCATCACCGATAATCCACTATCCTATAATCTTTTTTTAATATTAATGACGCTCATCGTAGATAAGATCCTCTTTAACGGTTGGAGGCACTGTTTGATGCCAACGTCTTTGAAGAACACCAACTCGAGAATGAGCTTCAGGCGTTGCATTATGAGGATCAGGTCGAGGGACAACTCTGAACTTCTGGGGCTGGAGTACTAATCCTAGAAGGTCTCGTCCTCAATGACGAAGCCCTCAATGTGTTGTTCATGGATGCCAGAATCGAAATTGATGGCTTCGGCGACAGAAGATGGGAGGAGCAACCAATGGGAGGCCGGGAAGGAGAGATGAGTTGCCGATGAGGAAGGAAACCACAAGAAGAGGGCAATCCATGGGATGAGAGGAGATTAACGGCTGACGGAGAGGGAGCGCCGAGTCGCTACAGAGAGGGAGGAGAAGATGAGAAGAATAGCAAAGAGAGAGAAGGGGGAATCTGACACGGAAAAGACATGAGAGAGAGAGAGATTGATTCTTGGGCATGGGGTAGCGGGATCAAACGGTTGAGGTATGAGCAATCGGACGGTAAAGAGCTCATGAGCAGGCAGCCTACCTGCTTTCAAGAGCACGCTCCCTTTCCTCATAATATATATATATATATATATATATATATATATATATATATATATATATATAGGGGGCCTTTCAAATAGGACGCAGTCCTTCCTGAGTTAAGGAAGGCCGCCCCTTTTTTGTATAAAACATGGCACTTTAGTAGAATACATATATAGTTTGTATTATATATAGGTGCACGTTATAAATACAAAGCCGCATACAAAACTGCGCATTATAATACAAACATTAAAACTGTACATTATAATACAAAACTGTATATGTATTCTACTAAAGTCATCCTATTTTATATAAAAAAGCTGGCCTTCCTTAGCTTAGGAAGGACTGCGTCCTATTTGAAAGAAATCCTATATATATACATATATAGGGTAAAATGTGTATGCCCCCTAGGGGGAGCTAACTTAGCTCCCCCCGCCCCTTTTCACATATTTTTTTATTTTTTTTGAAATTCAAAACCGTGTAAATTCATTATTAAATCCATATATTATGTCATTCAAATTTCATGCGAAACAGAGACTCCTACGACCTCCATCCAAACGGGGTCGATTTAAAAAATCCTGTTACCGTTAAAAAATGACTGTCTGGATGGAGGCCGTAGGAGTCTCTGTTTCACATGAAATTTTTATGACATAATATAGGGATATAGTGGTGAATATTTACGGAAAAAATTTCAAAAAAAAATAAAAAATTTGAAGAAAATAGGGCGGGGAGCTAAGTTAGCTCCCCCTAGGGGGCATACACATTTTACCTATATATATAGGTAAAATGGGGCAGCCCCCTAGGGGGAGCTAACTTAGCTCCCCCCGCCCCCTTTTGACAAATTTCTTTTTATTTTTTTTGAAATCTAAAACCGTGTAAATTCATTATTAAATCCCTATATTATGTCATTCAACTTTCATGCGAAACAGAGACTCCTACGACCTCCATCCAAACGAGGTCGATTTAAAAAATCCTGTTACCGTTAAAAAAATGACTGTCTGGATGGAGGCCGTATGAGTCTCTGTTTCACACGAAATTTTTATGACATAATATAGGGATATAGTGATGAATATTCATGGAATAAATTTTCAAAAAAAAAATAAAAAACATGGTGAAAATGGGGTGGGGGTAGCTAAGTTAGCTACCCCCTGGGGGCATCCCCATTTTACCCATATATATAGGGATTGAGGAAGCTGCACCCAGGGGTGCACCTAACTTAGCTGCACCCAGGCATTTTTTCATTTATGTTTGATGTTTTTGAAATGAAACCTAGGGGGATTTAAATCACTATATATCACCATGATATCATACCAATTTCAACTAAATTCGACATTTCTATCATCTCCATCATGACTATGACATTTTAACGGTTTCAGAATTATTGAAATTGACCATATCTAAATGGGCATGATAGGAGTTTTTATTTTGCATGAAATTTGAAACACATATTCCACACAATAAACTAAGTAAATCCCCCATAAGTTTCCTTCATAAAAATAAAAAACCAATGAGAAAAAGGCCCGGGGTGCACCTAGTTGGCTGCACCACCGGGTGCACCTTCCTTCCTTTTTCCCATATATATATATATATATATATATATATATATATATATGGAAAAATGGGGCTGCCCCCTAGGGGTAGCCAACATTTTTTTGAGAGTAAAAAGGGTGGCCTCCCAAGGAACCACCTCAAATTATATATGATTATATATAAATATTACAAGACAAGGATTACATCATGTTATATCTTCCATTAGGAACACAACGCCCTACAATGGTCAATCACATTTTTAGAATAAAACCTTTACCCCCTAAATATAAGCTCATTCCTAGCACACCAGATGGACAAAACCACAACAAAAGGAAAAAAGTTGTCCTCCTGGCCAACACCGCAAACCGATCTCATGCTCCTCCAAAAAGCGTCATAATCTCGGCTCTCCAGCCATGCCACATTGGCCCTATCCCACACCTCCGTCGAATATTGACAGGTAAAGAACAAGTGGTCCGCGTCCTCAATTGCCGACATCGCTGCCCCCACCCTATTTTCACAAATTTTTTTTATTTTTTGGGAAAATATCACCATGTATATTCATCCATATACCCCTCCTATATGTCATTCGAATTTCGTCAGAAACAGAGACTCATACGGCCTCCATCTAGACGTCATTTTTTAACGGTCGCAGGATTTTTTAAAATCGACCCTGTCTGGATGGAGGCCGTAGGAGTCTCTGTTTCTGACGAAATTCGAATGACATATAGGAGGGATATAGGGATGAATATACATGACGATATTTTTCAAAAAAAATTAAAAAATTTTCCCAAAAATGGGGCAGGGCAGCCATGTTGGCTACCCCCTGGGGGCAGCCCCATCAACCCCATATATATATATATATATAGGAGTGATCCTTTGAGAGCAAAAAGTTGTGAGAGCATGAGAGGATTGATTCTGGACCACATGATTCTGTTTTCTCTCTCATGGTTTTCTCTCTCCTGGGTGAATCATGTGGTCCAGAATCACCCCTCTCATACTCTCACAAATTTTGGCTCTCATAGGATCACTCCTCTCTCTCTCTATATATATATATAGGGAAAAAGAAGTATGCTCCCTGGGTGTAGCTAACTTACATGCTCCCACCTCTTTTCTCCTATATTTTTTTTATTTTTCTGAAATGAAACCTATTGGAAATTAGATCACAATATGTCACCATGATGTCATTCAAATTTCGACTTAATTCGATACTTCTATCCCCTCCATCAAGACTGTCAAATTTTAACGGTCTCAGAATTGCTGAAAATGACCCCCTTCAGATGGGGGGCATAGGAGTCTGTTTCTGATGAACTTGAATGACATGTTAGAGGGATATAGTGATGAATATACATATTTTTTATTTTCCAAAAAATTAAAAAATGGGGGAAAATGAGGGTGGGAGTAGCCAATTGGCTGCACCCAGGGTGTAGCCTCATTTAACCCATATATATATATATATATATAGATGAGAAACTTCAAATGAGATGGTGTCTCACCACTTTTACAGTGAGTCATCCATCTCATCCCTTCATTTTAAATCACATGTCTGGAATTAATGTTGTATTAATTATAATACTTAAATGGTTGAATACCCATTTTGGTCATTTTGCCACATTCTAAATATAGAATGTGATAACTATTAGACCTAATCTCTCCCGATTAATCAACCATGACACTCTCTCGATCGTCCATCAAGAGTGCTCCCTCTCTCTCACGATCGACCGCCGCCAACACCACATATCAATATATTCCCGGAGACAACAGCTAGAAACATAAGCGTACCGAGACAGGGGGTTCGTCACCATTATTGACGCATGGAGACAAATCTGCAATAATTTGGATCTCCCGAGAAACCAAGTTATGGAGGTGACCTATAAGATTCGGGATAATGTTAATGAATGTGATGCATCTCCGCTTGTCTTCAAGCCCGTTTCCATGGGTTTGTCTCATATGGTACTTCTATGCATGTCAATGATTCATTTTCTTAATATCACTATCTTATCTTATTATAAATGTACTCTATCTTTTACGTATATATCAACATCGGCTGAGATATATCTATATTTTTAATAGTAATGCATGCATATATGGCATATCAGAAGGTGTCAATATTCTCTACGAAGATGACGAGGTCGAAGACAATAAGGGAGGAGGCATGGAAGGAGAGTGGATTTGCATTATAGTATACTTTTCTTACATAATTGATATTTGATTTTACATATTGATTCACTATTTTTATAATCTGATTATCTATTTCTTATCTTGCAGAGCTCCCCGTGAAATTTACAAGGTGGTCATGAATTTTTACAAACGTAGTGGGAATATTAGAAAGGAGCGAGATATAGTTACAAAAATTCATGCAATTTTACAAAACGACGATTTAAATTTACAAAAAATGCTAAAGTTTATAAAGAGGAAAACTACTCTTACAAAAACTCGATGAAGTTTACAAAATGCATGTCCACATTTATAAAATAGAATGGCAGATTATAAATTAAAAATACAGTGACAAAAAGGAATTATTAATGACTAAATTTGGAAAGTTGAAAATCAAATTTACAAAAACTCGCTGAAGTTTACAAAGATACATTTGAATTCAAATTATTTAGAATAAATTCAGAAATTCATAATAAATTTGGAAATTGATCAATAATGATATTAGTGAAAAATACCAAATCCGAAAAAGCTTAAAATAGTAATTCGAAAGTACTATTAAATGAATATCGAATTTAATAAAATTGAGATGACGGAAGCGCTCTTTTGGATGTTTTTTGATGCTACCGTCAGATTGAGATACGACAAATCTGATTGATGGCTCACCACAATATTGATGAGACCCCGCCTCATTTGAAAGTGTCCATATATATATATATATATATGTGTGTGTGTGTGTGTGTGTGTGGAGTCTTTCGAATGAGACGTGGTCCTTCCATCCATAAGGAAGGCCAACGATCTGGGCCATCGGATTCAATTCCAACGGCATCTTCAATTTTGTTGCCCAAAAGGGCAATTTAGTCATCAACTTTTGCATTAATTATGCAAGCTAATTAATATTCCGAAATATTAAATTTGGTTACTTTTATTTTTGGTATTTTTCGCAATACCATATTTAAAAAATATCTAGTTTTGTGATGGACGATATTATCTGGGGCATATATTTGTATCCTCACGCATTTTTTTGTAGAATTCAAGATTTATTTTGTAACGAGTGTAAGTTTTTTTGTATAATCCGTTGTTCATTCAAGAAGTCATCTGTTATTTGTAAATTTTGCATGGTTCTTTGTAAAATACACTTCATGTTAGTAATTAATGTGTGGTTCTTTGTAACGATTGTATGGTTCTTTGTATAATAAAATTTGTATAATTTTTTTTGTAAAAATTGTGTTAGTCATTCACGCTTAATTGATGTGAATATACAAATCAAATTTGTATAAAATACATCTAATAATGCACATACAAAATGTGTAATGCACATCAATATATACAAGATTTATAAAAAAATACAATATTCATTCGCAACCATTTGATTTGTAAAAATACATAACAAATAGTATAATACATATCTAAATTGTATACTACACATTAATAATATATAGTGCATATTAATATTGTATAGTACACGTTAATATTGTATCAAACTGGGAATCGTTCTTCATCCAGGACTAGTTGCAGCATCGTGTACACACATCGCCATCCGATCTACATGTTGTCATCGTCGTTTGCATGAAGGTCTTTCCGGAGAGTCCAGCATCATTCCCTAGCAACTACACGTGCCATCAACTTCTGCCTTGTCGATGAGGTCGAGCATGATGCTAAAAATTGATATGTAAAAAGATTGACGATGAAGATGAACGACATAAACGAACGACTGCCTCCTCGCAGCGGCAACTGCCTTCCTCATGATGACGATGGAGATGAATGATGGAGACGAACGACGACCTCCTCGCTGTGACCACAACCTTCCTCATGATGACGGCGGAGACAAACGACAGAGACGATCGACGACCTCTTTACAATGCCAATGCCGCCGTCGTGCACGTCCTCCTCCTCTTCCCTTTGTTTGTGCGTGTGAAATTAGGGTTGGCAACATGAATGGCAACGTGAATGGCAAAAATAGGAGAGTCATTAATGATGAGATATTTTTGGTGATTTGATTACATACTATATTTAGGTAATGAATAATGACCAAAATGGATTTTTGATTAATTAAATAATAAGATTAACATACCTTTAATGACAACCGACGGATTAAATATGAACGGATAGGATCGTTGGCCTTCCTTATGGATGGAAGGACCAAGTCTCATTTAAAAGATATCCTATATATATATATAGGATGGGGAGCTTGCACCAAGGTGCATGTAATTTTACATGCACCGGGACTTATATCTTCCACATTTTTTTATTTTTTAACGGTCTTAGAATTGCTGTAATCGACTTGTTCTAGATGGAGGGCATATGAGTCTCTGTTTCTAACGAAATTCGAATGACATATTGGAGGGATATATAGATGAATATACATGGTGATATTTTTTCAAAAAATTAAAAAAATGTGGAAGATATAAGCCCCGGTGCATGTAAAATTACATGCACCTTGGGGCAAGCTCCCCATCCTCATATATATATATATATATATATATATATATATATATATATGGTTGCTGCCAGTATTAATGATGGTTTTATGTGAAGTGATACTTCTCAATACTACTTACAATACAAAGGATATTCCAAAAAATTTATATTCATTTATTATTCTATTAAAGGAAATTATACTTTAATATCATGATTACTTTAAATAATTTTCTCACTTGTAGACTATTGCATTATTTTTTATGTGTATACTTTGAAGGTTGTTAGACTTATATTATTTTGCACACTTTTTCATAGATTAATTAATGGTAACAATGTTGAGCTTTCTACCTTAAGCTCCATTTTAAGTAGTTCCTTTCTTGAAAAAATTTATATAAAATTTCTAATATTGCATGTATGATATAATACAAATAGTTCATGTTATATATGGTTATTATTAATTGTTTGAATTGATAGTTGTTTTTTGAAAATGATATTTCTCAACAATATTTATTGCATTCCAAAAATTTTATATTCACCTATTTTTCTATTAAAGAAAATTGTACTTTAATATATTTGATTAATTTTTATAATTTCAAAAATATTTTATTTCCTTAACCTGATATGGGTCGTGGAAAAACACACTAGTTTTTTTATATATGTGACATAATTACATCTATATACATAGAGTATGTAGGTTGCACTATTTATTACATTTAGTATATGTTATTATTACACTTGATAGACATGCAAGTTGCAATACATCTATGTAGATTCATTATTCGTGTATGTAGCATAGCTCCATAATTCGCTACAAAAACTTGTTAATTTATAGTTTAAGGTGTTTTAGATAATTATGGACAAAGGTTATAAATATAACGCCTACAATCTAGGAGATAAGTTTTAGTGCAATGAAACTAGGTTTCATCATGCATCAGCCAACCTCATTTGCAAATGGCTGCACCATCATAAGAGGTTTTCTACCATCTTATCATCTATCGGAGCTACATCAACTTTCCTTTTGATCACATCATTTTGGATGTTTTTCATGTATGACCACATATTCACCTTAGAATTTCATCTATGCTACTATAATTCTTTAGACATGCATATGGTTCACAGACCGCAATCCGGATGCATAGAACATAGGAGGTGAATGATCATCTACAGAGATTAAAAATTTCTTTAAGAAAAAAACTAAAACAATTAATGTATAGCACCTTATTCCGATATTCTCCCCTTATTTCTTCATTCTCGTTTCTTCTTATTCTCTTTTATTTTTCAAAGTGAGTCCTAATATAGGTCCCAACATAAATTCCAATGCAATAAAGATCCACATGGATCTTAAAAGTTGGTGCATTAGATTAACAGTTTCCTGTATATACATAAATATCTATCTTTTTTTTATTTTTTTAATAAATAATGCATGTTGTACTAGTCTTTTGAATTAGTAACTGTGTTAGCTTCACACGCAGAATTGGTGAAATCGCCCCACTAGTACAATATGTCTTATTCAATTTTTTTCTCGTTTATTTATTTAGATAAACGATAATCGATTCATTTTATCAAAAAAAAAGAGCCGGTGAGGGAATACATGTTCAAACTGTTCGCAACAGGCTACAAGGGAATTCTTTTATGATTGAAGGGATGGGCACCGGATTGGGCTTCTTGAGGTTGGAGATTACCTGGCTCAATTTTCATTTAATTTAATTAACATGACTAGGTCTAACTCAAGCCAGCTTAGTTAATATTTTCTTATGTTGGAAATGTGGAGATGGAATGAAAAGTAATTGAACATATACTAGTGATAGAACAATGAGAACGATTAGATATCAAAAGGATTCTGAGTATGGGAAGCAAAGATTAAATTTTAGCGATTCAATATTAAAAAGGCTTATTGTGTGATATATAGTAAGAAAATATATGTAGCAATGGAGATGATGTGGAAATACTTATCGTGATACTGTCACTACAAGGAAAATAAGTTGTGGCTACAGAATTATGCCCACAGATATGTGACTTGCGGCCACAGAATTGAACTCTAACCACAACATGTCGTGACCAGTAGCCATAGCTACAAGTCTCATCGTGAGTCTAACCACGAATATGTCATGGCCACTACAATAACCACCGAAGTTGATGTGCCACAACTTTTGCATGAATGCCCTCCTTACATATTTGAAGACTTTGGTCACGAAATTGTAGCTACGAGAAACTCGTGGCTATGTAATTATCGTGACCACAAGTTTCCATAGCCACATTTTATAACCATGATGGGCTCGAAAATTGCCTCTTTAATAATAAAGAATTGTAGTATAGGAGAATTTTCGGTTGATCAAAAATCACAATCTTTGAATGTTGTGGAGAATTTTTACCTGACAAGTCTACCAAGGTCGAACACAGGGAACGATGAATTTTAGTTGCATGGTTTTATATTAAAGAAAATAATTAATTAAATACAAAGTTAATTTCTGTGTCGGGAAAATAGATGGAAAATGAAATGCAATGGTGAAAGATGAAATGCGAAGAAAATTAAATCGAGAGAATGAAGCATTGGATCTGAGATTTTGATTTTTACTCCATAATAGTAATCAATATCCTTGAAATTAAATCACAGATCAAGAAGAGTTGAACTCGTTAGATATTCAAATTATTTCCAGTGCTGCAGGCAAGTAGATTAATTCATACTCATGCTAAATGATAATTTTGAATCGGAGTATCTATCCTAAAGATTTATGTGACTTAATTCCTCAAATAGTGAGTGATTAATCCAAGAAAATAGATTAGTCCTTAAATAAGACCTTGCAAAGATTAAATCCTTGAGTAATGATCAAATTCCTTGAAAAATATTCAACAAGAAATCAATTTCTTCTCCTCTGCAATACTCCTACAAAGATAAATCTGATTGATTGAAGCTCCTATGTAAATCAATTTCTTAATAGGTGGTTATCAAATGATGCAGGAAAATCAATCTCACAAACTATTCTCAATAGGGTTACTACACGTTAAGTCAAAGATTTCTCATATAATTGCATAAATATATCGATAATTGAGCATACACGTGTCAAAAAAAAATCCAAAAATAGTAATCATCAAGAAACTACCTCAGATCTGTCCACAAATTATGTAAAATGATAAAGTATGGAAAAACTTCAAAACGACGCATTATGTGCTCCAATCAGAGTTCTGATGATCAAGATATGCTAGATTGAAATTTTAGGACTTAAATACGATAAAAGTAGATATTTCCCTTCAATTTTGCCCATGGAGGACTTATCTGTAATTCAAAAAAACTGCCAAGGCTTCTTTGCAATTTACCCAGGTAAGCACGTGCACAACATGTGACTTAGTTGGCAAGGCCTTTTTGTGATTTGTTGAGACACGGAGAGCTTGGCTGCAATTAACGCAATAGGACACATGCTTCTCATGTGCTGAAGTCGGTTGGGGCTCTTCTGTAGTGATGAATACCCATTCATCACTCTTTATTCTTATATTTTAGCTATAAAAACCTTTGCAAATACATGTATATTCTTGTAAATCCAAATAATTACCAAAGTGCATGCATTGTATAAAAGTAAATAATTAGCATGTTTTTGTGCATAAATAAAAGAATAAAGAGACAAAAGAAAAGAGGGAGATATTTAGAATAAATATTGAGCAACCTAATCCCAAGGGAGGGCCCAGCATGGGCCTGACCGCATAAAAGCCCAAGTAGAGGGAGATAAGGGAGCTCATGTGTGTATAATATACCTGTAAATAAAATAAAAATATTTTCCTCTAAAAATAAAAATAAAAATGGGTCATATTTATTTGTAAATATTTTTATATATTTGTAAATATTAAATTAAAATAAAAATGAGAAAAACAAAACAAAATAAAAAATAAGTGAAAATACCCCTCATTATTGTACATAAGTCATGTAAATAAAATCACTTATGTATTTATTTCACCTTGTAAATAAATCAATAAAATTTCATAAAAATATGTATATACTCCCTTATTTCATAATGTATATAAATAAAATAAAAAATCACAAAAATACAATAAAAACAAAAAGAAATAAAAATAAAAATCAAAGCCACCTTGTATAAATATCATACATGGATATAAATAAAACTATTTATTTCAACTAAAATAAAAATACCATATTATTCCAAATTTAATCCTATAAATAAATAAAAATATAAAATTGGGATAACTTGTATAAAAATAAACAATTAAAAATTCAAAATAAAAAATACATATGTATATACATGTATATAATAATATTTTGTAAATACCTAAATTATATTTCAAAAAAACTAAATAAAAATTACAAAAAATAGTTTGAAATAAATAAACATTTTTCATGTTTTGAGTTTTTAATAATTCGTCCATCTTCTATTTTAATTTGAATTTCTAAATCATTTACATGTGGCCTCTGCTAATTGGTCCACGGGGGATGTTGACCCCCCGGTCAACTCCCCCCCTGGACCACTGAACCCCGGATCCGAGCTCGCGACCCGACTTCTCGACATTTTCTATACTCGATCCGATCACTAAATCCGTTAACCCCGGGTCCTAATCCGACCTTGTTCAACCCTGATCCACGCCCGGGGTGGATTTTGGGGATCCACGCTTCGAGCTTCTCTCCCGACTCCCAGATAGCCGGACCCCTAGGCATATATAGTCCGAGCTCCGCCTCCATTTTCTCACATCTTTGGATCGTTTCACTCCACCCTAGGACCTCCATAGCCACCGCGAGAGTGACAGCTTGCGTTCGGCCGTCTCGCAGCGAGGAGGGAGTGACCAGACCACTGATCAGACGACTTCACGCCGCCGTGCGTCGCCCAGACGTGGTGCTCGTGCCGCGGGCATCGACGGCCCTCGAGTCTAGGACCTAGAGCTTCCCCAGCTCGTCCACAGTCGACCTCGACCAGTAGGTAGCCTTCTTCCCTTTCCTATTTCTCTAATTTCGCTTTTCGCCCAAATCGACCCTGGTCGCTATACCAGGCTAATCTAATAGCCAGAGCCACTATTGATTTTATTCGATTTTTATCTCTGTTTGGTGGTCTGATCCTTAATTTTTCTTGTTGAGCTGAGTTTTCGAGTGACTAAGGTCGCAACGACCTTCGCTAGATTTTATTCACCTTAGTTCATTCGTGAATTTTTCTGCTCATCAGAATGGCGCCGTTGCCGGGGACCTTAGTCACTCGAAAACTCAGCTCAATAAGAAAAATTAAGGATCAGACCACCAAACAGTGATAAAAAACGAATAAAATCAATAGTGGCCCTGGCTATTAGATTAGCCTGGTATAGCGACCAGGGTCAGACTCAGGGAGCACGTGATGGCCTTGCGGCCTACGAAGTAGTCAAAAATAGACAGATATTTTTGGTGGATTTTTAGTATTTTTCTATTTTTTGGATTTTTAGATAATGAAGAAAATAATAAAATCAAGGATACAAGCAACTTCACACAATTATTCAACTACTCAAATAAGTCCAAAAAAATCGAACAAAAATGTTTTTATGTTTTTTTTATATTTTTCTATGTTTTTTGTTAATTTTGGAATTTTTCTGATTTTTATGGAATTTTATAAAAATGAAACAAGACTGAAAACAAATGTTGCTGTCCAATCAGGATTCAAGGGCCAAATTAAAATAGAAAATGGCCCTAATAAAACCTGAAGGTAATTTTCCTGTAAAGTATGAAATACAAGAAAAATTCAAGTACCGGATTTATTGTTTTTGGATTTTTTAATTATTTATTAGAATTTTTATAAGATTTTCAATGTTTTCAATTTTTATAGTTTTTATAAGTCCAAAAATGACCAAAATTGGTCAGAAAATCAAACAAACAAACAATATCTATTTTTTTGTAATTTTTAAAGGTCTTTTAATAATTTTTTTGTGATTTTTAGAACTGGACAGTACGAAAAATGCGTGTTTTTGAATTTTTAAAAATATAAAAAATGCTCATAAATGTCTCCAAAAATTAGAAAAAATTTTACACCATGGCAGGAGCCATGTATCCAATTTTCATCGAATTTGGAGTAATTTTGTTATTTTATTAAAATCAAACACAAGGACACAACACATTGGGACCTAAATGCAAGAAAACAATCTTTGGAGGGCCTAAATGTAACAAATCAGGAATCCCAGGGGGGTCCGGTGCAAAAATCCCAAAATTCCATGCGCGAAGCACGTGTCTGGGCACTCAGGGACCTAAATGTAATTAAAAATAAGTTCCGAGGACTTTTTAGCAACAGGTGCTAAAAGTCCGGGGACTTATTTGCAATTTACCCACTAAATTCAGCACATGCACAAATTAAACATTCATAGGGGTATAAGTGCAAATAGCTAAAAAGATTTTTCAATTATTAACCATCCCAAAACACATGCCCATACATGCAAATGAACCACAAAAATCACGTGACGATGCACGCGTTCCACGTAGACAAGGGTATAAATGCAAATAAAATAAGCACGAGGTCCAAAGTGCAAAATGTCCAGAATAAAATGAACGGGATAAAATATTTTCAAGACTGACTAATAAAATCCATAAACAGAGGGGCCTACTGGAAATTTACCCCTTATTCTATCCGAGGACTAGATGTGCGCCACGTGTGAAATCCAACGGTCAGTAGGGGGTGGCGCCTCAGCAAGGGGCCCTCGGTGCAAATCGGACGGCTGGGAACCTTCCACGTGGAAGATCGGGCGGTGGAGGTGCTCCTCAGATGAACGGCTAAAGTCGCATCTGGAGCCAGAGGAAGATCAGACGGCTCTGGAGGATGCTTGATGAACTCGAGCCGGCGAGTTTTGCCGGGCTCGTGTGCGTGCAGGAGAGATCCTCGGAGGCTTCTGAAGATCGAAGAAGAATCGTGGGAGCCTCCCGCGTCTGAAGATGCACCGAGGGCCCCTTGCTGAGGCGCCACCCCTCCTGACCGTTGGATTTCACACGTGGCGCACATCCAACCCTCGGATATAATAAGGGGTAAATTTCCAGTAGGCCCCTCTGTTTATGGCTTTTATTAGTTAGTCCTGTAAATATTTTATCCCGTTCATTTTATTCTGGACATTTTGCACTTTGGACCTCGTGCTTATTTTATTTGCATTTATACCCCTGTCTACGTGGAACACGTGCATCGTCACGTGATTTTTGTGGTTTATTTGCATGTATGGGCCTGTGTTTTGGGAAGGTTAATAATTGAAAAATCTTTTTAGCTATTTGCACTTATAACCCTGTGAATGTTTTATTTGTGCATGTGCTGAATTTAGTGGGTAAATTGCAAATAAGTCCCCGGACTTTTAGCGCATGTTGCTAAAAAGTCCTCGGAACTTATTTTTAATTATATTTAGGTCCCTGAGTGCCCCAGACACGTGCTTCGCGCGTGGAATTTTGGGATTTTTGCACCGGATCCCCCTGGGATTCCTGATTTGTTACATTTAGGCCCTCTAAAGATTATTTTCTTGCATTTAGGTCCCTGTGTGTTGTGTCCTTGTGTTTGATTTTAATAAAATAGCAAAATTACTCCAAATTCGATGAAAATTGGGTACATGGCTCCTGCCATGGTGAAAAATTTTCTCTAATTTTTGGAGACATTTCTGAGCATTTTTATTATTTTTAAAATTCAAAAACACACATTTTTCTTACTGTCCATTTCTAAAAGTCACTAAAAAAATATTAAAACACCTTTAAAAATTACAAAAAAATTAGATATTGTTTGTTTGGTGTTGTTTGATTTTCTGAGCAATTTTGGTCATTTTTGGACTTATAAAAACTATAAAAGTTGAAAAACTTTGAAAATATTATAAAAATTCTAATAAATAATTGAAAAATCCAAAAATAATAAATCTAGTACCTAAATTTTCCTTGTATTTCATACTTTATAGATAAATTACCTTCAGGTTTTATTATGCCATTTTCTATTTTAATTTGGCCCTTGAAGCCTGATTGGACAACAACATTTGTTTTCAGTCTTGTTTCATTTTTATAAAATTCCATAAAAATCAGAAAAATTCCAAAAATTAATCAAAAACATAGAAAAATATAAAAAACATAAAAACATTTTTGTTCGATTTTTTTGGCTTATTTGAGTTGTTGAATAATTGTGTGAAGTTGCTTGTATCCTTGCTTTTATTATTTTCTTCATTATCTAAAACTCCAAAAAATATAAAAATATTAAAAATCCACCAAAAATATTTGTCTTTTATTTTTCACTATATTTGACTACTTTGTAGGCCGCAAGGCCATCACGTGCTCCTTGAGTCCGACCCTGGTCGCTATACCAGGCTAATCTAATAGCCATGGCCACTATTGATTTTATTCGATTTTTATCTCTGTTTGGTGGTCTGATCCTTAATTTTTCTTGTTGAGCTGAGTTTTCGAGTGACTAAGGTCGCAATGACCTTCGTTAGATTTTATTCACCTTAGTTCATTCGTGAATTTTTCTGCTCATCAGAATGGCGCCGTTGCCGGGGAGCACGGCTTAGTAGTCACATTCGTGGTTTTCTGTATAGATTTTTGTATATATTTTTGTATATATTTTTCTGACTTGTTTATATAATAATCTGGTCTGATCACACTCTTGTTTGTGTTCTTGCGAGGGCCCGAGGACCGAGGCGGTTTTCTTCGGAAGCCGAGCAACCGCAGGAGTCGGAGGCGGCTTTTTTCTCTACGGAGCCGCAGGAGGACGCGAGGAGCGAGCAGGAGCGCGGGAGCCGTGGAATAGCCGCGGATTAGATTAGCCGTAACTTAGATTTTATTTTCTATAGTACTTGAACTATTATTGTAATAAAACAGGGACAGGACATTCAGTTTAGACACTTAGACTCTCGGGGTCTGTTTCGCCGAGCACCGGTGTGCTCGGAGGACCCCTCGGTTTTACGCAACTTTTTCACAGATTTGTTTCCCTTACTGCATTTTCCGGTTTCTCGCGGATTTTCGAGCCCCTAGCCGTAGGATTTTCTGCTTGACTGTGACGTAATAATTAGGATCCAAATACCATAATATATCTGCCTGCACTATAGATCGGTAATTGGACCAAAAATAAAAAGATAATAAAATAGTTGATTCACTACCTTCGAGCCTACGCACCGCGAGCCCACCTCGTCAAGCGCTACTCCTGAACTCGACCTTTCAAGAAGAGGAGGGGTGGGTCTAGACCGGACTCTCTGGATTGGAGGCTGGTGGTCAGCTAGTGGTTCTTTCGAGTAGCACTGTTGTTTAGGGACTCGGTTTTTCCGCTTGCACCATTTAGGTAGTTTATTTCCTGTCTTTCAATTTTGTGCGGATCATTTTGCAAGTAGACTCCTGGAGTCAGGTACGCATTTCTTACTCTGCATGCATCATTGATTTCATCGCGCATCAGCTTTTCCGTCTTCTCCCCCCTGTTTTGGACTTAATAACCAGGAGAATCGAAAAATTCGTTAGGCGATTTGTTTGATAAATGAAAAATAATTAAAAAGAAAAACAATAAAATTTGGGACTGCTAACACTATCGACCCTAAAAAACACCTCACTTAAAAATTTGTCTTGGGGAGAGCAACCCCCTCATTGTCTGGTTTGCTTGCGCGAGAGAGTGACCCCGCACACTAGGTACAACCCTCCGATATTCTTCTCTACTGACTACCGGCTATTTTTGTACGGGATAGTCGGTTGAGAAAATATCGGGTAGCCCAACAGGTCACGTAATCGCTCTGCTATCCTGACTGATCAGCAAAATAAAATTGACAAGATAATTGACTGAGCATTTACGGTCTTCAGCTCGCGTTGTGTTGATGAATCGGGGGTTTGTTTATGATCATAGTTGTTTCCAGATCTCATCCGCACTACTCGCCAGATCACGATGATGGGTAGGAGGTCTCTTAGGCAGCCTCTGGCTGCACCGCTTTTTAGCACTCCATCCCACTCATCTAGGTCGGTTCGTGGGAGCTCAGACCCAATATCCGAACCCGAGTACGACTCCACCCTGTTCCCCCTCGACCACCCTTCTTCTTCTGAGACCGAGCTACCAGTGCCAGAGGAGAGAAAGACAGATGATTTACGGCACCTGAGTTTGGATGTTTTGATTTTGCAGAGACTATGGCCGGCAGTAGTGATGATCACACCAGAGTCCGCAGCAGGAGCATTTTGTCTTGGACCAGGGTGCGATCAACTCCACCCTGATCGCCTCCCTAGACTCAGTTCAGCAGCAGTTGAGGGATCAAGGAGCATTTATGATAGAGATGAGGCGAGAGCTTGAGCAGATGAGAGCCGACCGTGAGAACCGCGGCCCAGGGGGAGGACCCGACGATGTAGCAGCAGCCGCAGCAGCAGGAGCAGGACCTCCGAGACCGATGCGGGAAAATCACAGCCCCGGATCGACTTTGACGCACCGTTGGGTGGTACTACCAGCGATCGTAGGGGACTTCAAGTTCCCCCCGAACACACTTCAGCTTCTACCCCGCTTTCATGGGTTGGCTACTGAGGAGCCCCATCTCCATCTTCAGAAGTTCGAGATGATATGCAGCATTGTCCACGATCGTCAGGTGGACCAGGATATGATACGGATGATTGCCTTCCCCTTCTCCTTAGTAGACAGAGAAGCCACCTGGCTGAAGCACTTGTGGAAGTTCGTCTACACCTGGGAGCACCTCCGTGCCGAGTACTTGCACAAGTACTACCCACTCGGGCGGACGAACGCCGCTAGAGCCCTGATCAACAACTTCTCCATGCTCCCCAACGAGCAGTTCCACGAGCCATGGGAGAGGTTCAGAGAGCTGACCGACAGATGCCCGCACCATGACATTTCCAAGCCGAACCTTGTTCAAAGCTTTTTCAGCGGGCTGACACCAGAGCTTCAGGGCTTGGTGAACGCTTCTTGTGGCGGGTCTTACTTCGCCAAGATCATGATCAGGTCTGGGCCATCTACGAGGAGATGGCCGAGAACTATATGGTGATGTCCCAAACCCGATTGTACACTCGGGGCAGACCCCAGCAGCCAGAGATCGTGCAGTACCAGAGGATAGCAAGGGTCGACGCCGGTCCATCCAGTTCGTCAGCGGTAGCAGCAACACAGGCCGAGTCCACAGCCGTCGACATGGGGATCATCAGCGAGAAGCTGGACCGGATGGAGATTATTGAGAAGAAGCAGTGCCAGGGCATCACACAGATGGAGCAGACGGCACAGACTCTGAGTGACCTGAAGACACAGCTCATGTGTCTCCAGGAGGCATAGACGGCTTCACAGCCTCGTCTTCAGGCACGAGGCGATCCGAGTAGCAGCAGCATCTCGTCCCAACGCTCCAGCTCCCACCAGCAGCCTAGACAAGTCCATCTTGTACAGGCGGAGCCATACCAGCAGCAGCAACTCACCTACCAGGCACCACCATCTGCTGATACTCAGATGGTGGTATACCAGTCGGATCAGCCTCTGGTAGTACTCCCGCCAGAACCTTACGATTCAGAGCCATTGATGGATGTCAACGGGATTTGGTACGACCACTCCCAGTCCGGTATCCGACGAGACCATCCCGGATTCCGTTGGGCGGCCGGAGGTGCCCAGCCCCAGCAGCAACCGTCAGCACAGGGTGGCCAGTACAGCCATCAGAGGGATCACCAGCAGCAGCAGCCCCCAGTGTACCCACAGCAGTCACAGCAGTATGGTCCTCGTCCCCATCAGTAGGGACAGTCTTGGAGGCGTGAGCAGCCTCATCAGCAGCAGCAGCATCCACATTCTTACCCCTCTCAGCCACAGCAGTAGCAACCTCATTACCAGAGAGGCTACCCGTCAGGTTCTCATGGGCCATCCTATGAGAACCCCGCCTTGGATGACATAGCCCGCCTTCTCACAGATCAGCAGGCTACCTTTCGACGAGAGATGGATGAGTTCCGCCAGGAGATGCGGGACATTGTGAGAGGGAAGGCCGCCATCCCTGCCCAGATAGAGCCCAATCCGAACAACCTCAAGAGGAAGTCTGAGCAGGTAGTTTGTACTGAGTATGCCACTTCGAGTGATACTTTTGGTGATATGTCTGCATTATCTTTTTGATACTGACTTTGTCACACTTAGGAGCGGTAGGATGCCAGCAGGCGGCGACTCGTCTGAGCTACATCACGAGGATACTTCCAGAATGCCAGACGAGGAGGAGAGCGGTACTGAGGCCGTGAGTCTTCCAGCCGATGGTGGTGTTGATGCCACCAGTTCTTCTGAGATTCCTGTTGTTTTTCTTGATACTGATGTATCTCGGAACACTTCTGTGAATAAAGGAAAGGGTTTGTTTTCTTCTGGTCCCACTGTGGTGCATGATGTATGCGTAGATCCGACCGTCGAGCCATCTAGACCCTTTCCTAGTCCTTCATCTGAGAAGGACCCTGTGATCCCCTTCCCTAGAGCCCTTCAGATGGGGAAGGGGAAGAAAAATAAAAATAAAAAAAGAGGCAGCAGGAAGAGTTCAGCCAGCAGATGATAAACCGTTTTCACATTCAGCTGACTCTTCAGGAGGCTTTGCAGCACATCCCTCTACTCCAGCATTCACTTAGAGACAGGACCACAATTAGGAGGAAGAGGAGGAACCACCACTCAGAGATTCATGCGCTGACCAGAGCTACTTGTTTCGTGATCCAGAACCGTCTGCCGTCCAAGAGGCCAGATTCAGGATCCCCATATGTAAGATGCCATATCATAGAGCAGAGGTTCGACCGTACTCTCCTAGACAGCGGATCGTCGATCAACCTACTTCCAGCAGCCCTTCTCGACCGTTTCGAGTTGGGCACTCTTAGACAGAGCAGGACAGTTCTTCAGTTTACTGATCGATCTATCAAGAGGCCGAAGGGGTTGCTTAGAGACGTTGTCGTCACGATTCAGGGCCTGCAATTCCCCGTGGACTTCGTAGTGTTGGACATGGAGATCCCTGAGTCAGTGACCGATACCCCCATCATTTTAGGTCGCCCGTTCTTGGCCATAGCCAAGGCAGTGACCGACCATGATAGCAGGAAGGTATACTTTCGTGTCGAGGGCGAAAGTATACAAATAGAGACGGTCGAGGACAACAGAGCCAGAGATAGAGCATGCTCAGAGACTACTTCAGATACAGAGCAGATGACAGATGCCGGGCTAGACATCCACCAGGACTACGACTTTGTGATTACAGATGATGAGGCAGTATGGGCAGATCCAGATGCACAGGCCATCCTCTCACCTTCAGAGTCCGCTGATGCAGAGACACCAGCAGAGGAGAGCTTGGAGAGCACATTCCTGGTCCAGGATACTTTTGAGGCAGCAGAGCCGATTCTCGACCACGAGACTGATTTTTGTGATGATAGTGGTATTGAGGCCACCTTGGATGATACAGATCCCTCAGAGTCTGGTCTTGACTGGGCAGAGTTTGATGACTACATACCATATCTGACTTCTTCTGAGCCTACATCTAGGGAGGAGGTAGATGCTGAGCAGAGCAGAGATAGTTCAGTTGAGCAGCCTTCCCCCGATCCAGTTTGTGAGAGAGAGTTCTCATTCTCCCGGGCAGATTTGGCATCATACACGCGGATTCTTCAGAAGCCAGATTTGCCAGCACCAGTGTGTCTAGAGCTGAAGCCAATACCTGCGTCGTTGAAGTATAGGTTCCTTGCGGGTGAGCATGAGATGTACCCAGTCATTATCTCCACCGATTTGACTGGAGAACAGGAATCCCGTTTGATGGGGTTTCTTGAAAAGAACTGCAAGGCAATAGGATGGAGCGTAGCAGATCTCCAGGGATCAGTCCAGCTCTGTGCTCTCACCACATCTATCTCGAAAATGAGGCAAAGCCGTCGCGTGAGTTCCAGCAGCGGTTGAACCCGAATCTGAGAGAGGTTGTCATGAAGGAAATTTCGAAGTGGTGGAGCGCCGATTTTATCTACCCCATCTCCGACTCCAAGTGGGTCAGTCCGTTACATGTGGAGCCCAAGAAGACGGGCATCACTGCAGTGATTACGGAGTTCGGAGAGGAGATTGCTACACGGGTACCCACTTCTTGGCGTGTCTGCGTAGATTACAGATGACTCAACCAGGCCACCAAGAAGGATCATTTCCCCCTACCCTTTATTGATCAGATCATTGAGAGACTGGCATGGAAGAGCCACTACTGTTTTCTGGATGGGTACTCGGGCTACAACCAGGTGGCCATCGCTCCCGAGGACCAGGACAAGACTACTTTTACCTGTCCCTTTGACACATACGCCTTCCGACGCATGCCATTTGGGCTATGCAATGCCCCTGCGACTTTTCAGAGATGCATGCTGTCGATCTTTTCGGACATGGTAGGGGAGTGCTTGGAGGTCTTCATGGATGATTTCTCGATTTACGACGACGGATTTGACTCCTATCTTGACTGCCTAGACCGAGTACTTCAGCGATGTATAGAGGTTCGCCTGGTATTATCTTGGGAGAAGAGTCACTTTATGGTGACTCAAGGGATGGTGCTTGGCCACATCATCTCCAACAGGGGCATGGAGGTTGATCCGGCCAAGGTGGATGTCATTAGCAAACTCGCACCACCGTCCAACTTGCGGCAGTTACGGTCTTTTCTGGGGTACGTTGGTTTCTACTGGCAATTTATTCGTGATTTCAGTAGGGTTGCCCGACCGTTGACTGATCTGCTGACGAAAGACACCGAGTTCCTTGTCGATGACAAGTGTCTTTCGTCGTTTGAGACTCTCAAGAGAAGTGTGATAGAGGCTCCTGTCCTTCAGCCACCCGATTGGTCTCTCCCATTCGAGATCATGACGGATGCCTCCGATTTTGCCGTAGGGGTTGTGCTAGGACAGAGGAGGGATGGAGTTCCATTTGCCATTCACTACGCTAGCCGCACATTGGATTCCGCGTAGCAGAACTACACAGTCACAGAGAAGGAGATGCTAGCCATAGTCTTCTCCCTAGATAAGTTTAGATCGTACATTATTGGATCTAGAGTGACCTTGTATACTGATCATACCGCCATCAGGTACCTCATGGCAAAGAAGGATGCCAAGGCCAGACTGACTAGATGGATCCTTCTACTCCAGGAGTTTGACATAGAGATTAAGGATAAGCATGGAGTCAAGAATGTGGTGGCGGATCATCTATCCCGATTGGAGTATCTTGAGGATTCTGAGAAGATTGACCCTATTTGTGAGACCTTTCCAGATGAGGCGATCCTTGCTATCGCCTTGCTCCCATGGTACGCCGATATTGTGAACTATCTTGTTGCCAAGAAAGTTCCACAAGATTGGCCCAGGCAAAAACTTGAGACCTTCCTCATGAAGGCCAAGTTTTACCATTGGGAGGATCCCATCCTTTACCATGAGGGAGGGGATAGTATCTGGCGTAGGTGCATTCCTCAGGAGGAGCATCATAGCGTCCTTACTTACTGCCACAAGCTTGAGGCAGAAGGACATCACTCAGGGAGGAGAACGACACAGAAAGTGCTCCAATCCGGCCTATGGTGGCCCACTCTCTTCAAGGACTCTGATGAGTTCGTGAAGAGATGTACTGACTGTTAGAGGATGGGCACTTGTGGACAGCGTGATATGATGCCGATGCAGCCCATTCACTTCTGTGAGGTTTTTGATGCATGGGGCATCGATTTCATGGGTCCATTCCCTAAAAGTCAGGGATTTGAGTACATTCTGTTGGCCGTGGATTATGTGAGTCGTTGGGTTGAGGCCATCCCCGCCCGAACCGCTTATGCCAGGACAGTTTGCAGATTTTTGAGGAAGCACATCATTACACGGTTCAGGGTCCCTCGAGTATTGATTTCAGATGGGGGGTCTCATTTCATCAACGACCAAGTGAAGGCCCTTGCTAGCGAGTTCGGCATAGACCATCGAGTTGCCACTCCATACCATCCACAGACGAATGGTTTAGCCGAGGTGTCGAACAGGGAGATCAAGACTATTTTGCAGAAAGTCGTCCGCCCTGACCGAAAGGATTGGTCACAGCTTTTGGACCTCGGTCTTGTGGGAATATATGACTTCTTTCAAGACACCTTTAGGCACATCTTCCTTTCGCCTCGTATATGGCAAGTCGTGCCATTTACCAGTTGAAGTTGAGGCACAGGTCACTTTGGGCAGTTACAGATATTATTTTGGATTCAGATAGTATAGGAGACCAGAGGAGGGCAGATTAGCAACCCTGGAGGAGCTTCATGATACCGCCTTCTCAATAGCCTACAGTACAGGAGAGAGTGAAGGAGTGGCATGATTCTCATATCAGCCACAGCATTTTGAGCCTGGACAGAGAGTATGGTTGTTTGATGCTAGGCTTCGTCTATTTCCAAGGAAGCTATAGAGCAAATGGAAGGGACCTTATCTTGTGAGAAAGGTACACGACAATGGGAGTATTGACATATCTGAGTTGTCTTCTGAGAGTACCCTTTCGAGTGAACGGCCAGCGGCTCAAGCCATTTCTAGATCATGAGCCGCGGGTCTTGATGTTGCCCCTATTCACTTTGCGTGAGATGTGGTCTCTTGACTCACATCCATTGCATCTCACGCCTGATTATCACTGTTCTTCCGACCTGTATAGATCCAGTTGTCCATATCACTCTATTCTTTAGTCCCACATCCCTTTTCTCATCCTATGATTATGCTATACTTAGGGTGTACTTTACCCTAAGTATAGGAGGGATGTAGGACCTTTGGGTATTCTTTTGATTCTTTCTACCCCCGTTTTGCTGCCTATACTTAGGGATATTTCACCCTAAGTATGGGGGGGGGGGTAGGACCTGTACATCCTTCATTCGGATTTCCCTTCATGTACATCTGCTATACTTAGGATTACTTGATCCTAAGTATAGGGGGAAACACCGAGTTCTCCACATTCTATTCTTCATTCATCTCTGTATCTAGCCATTCCTTTTCACTTCCCTATACTAAGCACGAGTTATGTCTTCTTCATCGCTCTTGATCACTCTGAGGACATCGTTCGAGCTAAGTATAGGGGGTGTGTATGTATTTCATATATACTTTAGCTATAACTGTACTTTGTGTGAGTGTGTGAATAAATAAAAATGGCTAAAAACCCATGAAAATTAAAATTTTTTTCCTTGTATATAAAATTCATTTTGCACATACCTATTTATTTATACAAATTATTTTTCTACAAATGATTGTGAAATGATTTGTGTAAAGATTTGTAAATATTTTCATAGCAAAATTATGCATATAGTACAAAATTTTTCCAAAATGTTTTCAAAACAAAAAGTTTGTAAAAACCCTTGTGTAAATGTTTGTAAATATTTTTGCAAAACTTGCATTCATGCATACATCCATGGTTTCAAAACATTTTTCAAAAATTTTGCACGATTGTAAATATTTGTAAATAGCATCTTTGTAAACACTTGTATAGTTTTTCCTGGATCATAGTTGACATTTAAACTAGCCTGGAATTAAATTGGGAAATGGATCTTGATTAAGATCTTAATCCACCTAATTCTAAGAGTAACCTTATAGGGCTTAGGGTTAAGGCTTTTCTGGTCCATTGGGACTTAATTCTTTGAGTCCACTAGGCTATGAGCATATGTCATCTTGATGAGCCTAAGTAGAGCACTTAACAACACAGGCATGACTCTTAGAGACAATGGCTTTACTTGCACCAGCACTTCACACATAGCTCTCCACAGATGAGGTGGTGAGGAGGCAGTTTCCTTTGGCTGGGGTAGCATATGAGGGTAGTACTTCTAGGCGGAACCTCTCTTCTTCTTCTAGTGAAGGAAGTGCGCCTCACTTGGTCTAGTGGTGATGAAGTCTAAAGACAGAAGTCGTTGGTTGCAATAAAGCTTCAAAAGAGGGATAGTCTACTGGCTCAAGAGGAAAAACTCCTTGTATATATGCTGCACCATGTAGATATGTTGTACAGTTGCACATGAAAAAAATGTGGCAAAAAGAAAAGAACTCCAAAAAAGTGGTGGGTCGGATTGAAAAATTTAATAATCCCACCGGAGTGTATATAGTCAAATAAAGCAAAAGCTTATGGTATACATGTTACATCTCATGAAGCTTGCAGCGGGAGACTCAGCTACACTGGTTAGAGCTCCCAAGGATACATGGCTACACTGGCCATGGTCCATTCTCTTCTTCCCCCTCTTCTTGAGCCGGTTGCACTTGAACTTAGAAGGGAATACCCCGCTTCTCGAGGAAAGAGTTGCTAGACCGAGGCATTAGAGTTACCAGGTTGGGGGAGGTTGTTTCTTTGTTACTTCTAAGGTGGGGAGCTACATATCACTTACACCACATGGAAAGATTCATGGTCATTAGAGTTTGTGTATGTAGACTTGTTCTGATCTGGTTTATTGAGGAGTCTTGTCCATAGATTGGTGGAACTTAGAGGCTGTTGAGTTTTAAGCTTAAGTCCAAATAAGGTTCCGACACATTAATAATCCAAAGATCTGATCGAGCTCCATATTTAAATTTAATGAAGGCAAGTTTAATAATCAGCCTTAATCCATGTATATTCTCCTCTTTTTCTTTTCTTTCTCTTTTTCACTTCTTTTTCAAATAAGTGTTTGTTAAGGGACTAGCAAAGTTAAGTATAGGGGGTGATGAATACCCATTCATCACTCTTTATTCTTATATTTTAGCTACAAAAACCTTTGCAAATACATGTATATTCTTGTAAATCCAAATAATTACTAAAGTGCATGCATTGTATAAAAGTAATTAATTAGCATGTTTTTGTGCATAAATAAAAGAATAAAGAGACAAAAGAAAAAGAGGGAGATATTTAGAATAAATATTGAGCAACCTAATCCCAAGGGAGGGCTCAGCATGGGCCTGACCGCATAAAAGCCCAAGTAGAGGGAGATAAGGGAGCTCATGTGTGTATAATATACCTGTAAATAGAATAAAAATATTTTCCTCTAAAAATAAAAATAAAAATGGGTCATATTTATTTTGTAAATATTTGTATATATTTGTAAATATTAAACTAAAATAAAATTGAGAAAAACAAAACAAAATTAAAAACAAGTGAAAATACCCCTCATTATTGTACATAAGTCATGTACATAAAATCACTTATGTATTTATTTCACCTTGTAAAATGAAATAATAAAATTCCATAAAAATATGTACATACTCCCTTATTTCATAATGTATATAAATAAAATAAAAAATCACAAAAATATATAAAAAACAAAAAGAAATAAAAATAAAAATCAAAGCCACCTTGTATAAATATCATACATGGATATAAATAAAACTATTTATTTCAACTAAAATAAAAATACCATATTATTCCAAATTTTATCCTATAAATAAATAAAATATAAAATTGGGATAATTTGTATAAAAATAAACAATCAAAAATTCAAAATTAAAAATACATATGTATATACATGTATATAATAATAATATTTTGTAAATACCTAAATTATATTTCAAAAAAACTAAATAAAAATTACAAAAAAATAGTTTGAAAATAAATAAAAAAATTTCATGTTTTGAGTTTTTAATAATTCAGCCATCTTCTATTTTAATTTGAATTTCTAAATCATTTACACGTGGCCTCTGCTAACTGGTCCACGGGGGATGTTGACCCCCGGTCAACTCCCCCCCTGGACCACTGAACCCCGGATCCGAGCCCGCGACCCGACTTCTCGACATTTTCTATACTCGATCCGATCACTAAATCCGTTAACCCCGGGTCCTAATCCGACCTTGATCAACCCTGATCCACGCCCGGGTGGATTTTGGGGATCCGCGCTTCAAGCTTCTCGCCCGACTCCCAGATAGCCGGCCCCTAGGCATTTATAGTCCGAGCTCTGCCTCCACTTTCTCGCATCTTTGGATCGTTTCACTCCACCCTAGGACCTCCATAGCCACCGCGAGAGTGACAGCTTGCGTTCGACCGTGTCGCCGCGAGGAGGGAGCGATCGGACCACTGATCCAGCGACTTCACGCCATCGTGCATCGCCCAGACGTGGTGCTCGAGCCTCGGGCATCAACGACCCTCGAGGCTAGGACCTAGAGCTTCCCCAGCTCGTCCACAATCGACTTCGACCAGTAGGTAGCCTTCTTCCCTTTCCTATTTCTCTAATTTCGATTTTCGCCCAAATCGACCCTGGTCGCTATACCAGGCTAATCTAATAGCCAGGGCCACTATTGATTTTATTCGATTTTTATCTCTGTTTGGTGGTCTGATCCTTAATTTTTCTTGTTGAGCTAAGTTTTCGAGTGACTAAGGTTGCAACGACCTTCGCTAGATTTTATTCACCTTAGTTCATTCGTGAATTTTTCTGTTCATCATGTAGTTCTCCAGAATGGCAAGGGATTGGGTGCAATTTGCCCCCCACCCCAGCATGTGCCACGCACGTGACTTAGGTGGTTCAACGGGCAAGGCTGAGGCTCAGGCACCCAAATTCGAGGTGCGGGCGGTGGCTAAGGTTCAGTCACCCGAGCCTACACGTAGAGGCATATGAGCCGTTGGATCAAGGCTTGGGCCTGATCCAATGGTTGTGGTGATGCGACGTTGCCTCAAGGGTCCTGACTATCATCCGGGGAGGCGTAAGGTGATGATGACGTAGCAGCTCAACCGACACACGACCAAGCTGCTGGCATGTCAGCAGTGGCGAGCATCGCTGGCGAAGCCTCAATGAGAGAGCGTTGATGGAGTTATCCTGGGCCTGAAAGAGTTAGCAAAATCAAGAGGGAAAGGGGGGGGGGGGAGGCATAGAACCCTCGATGGCGGGGATGCTGGAGCTTTAGCTCCGGCCTTAGCAAGGCCAGAGATAGGGAAGATATGGAAGGTAGAAGGAGAAGCGGAGGGGTAAACGGGGTGAAGGCGAGCGACATGTTCGGATCGAAAGGCAATCGATGATGCTCGAAGGTGAGGGAAGTGGAGATGCTTGATCGGAGGGGAAGGTGTGGGAACAAAGGCTCAGATGCATGCAATTGTCGAAGGTGGTGAGCTGCGAGTGGTGGTTGCATGCTCTAGAGTTGAACAAAGTTGCGAAGCGGAAGAAGATGAAGAAGTAGGGAAGGAAGTAGATCTACCTGGGTGATGGTCCTTCGTCAGAGAAGATGGAGTGGATGAACGCCTGGAAAAGAAGTATGAAACCTCCCAGAGGTCTTCGCTCGAAGGACCCAGCAAATGGAGTACATGAGCTTTGTGGCTCGACGAGCACTACATGGCCAAGGAAGGATCGTGCATCACACTAGCTTTTACCCTTGTCTTCGCTCAAAACAGGTCCTCTCGACCTTTGTCATCGGTGAGGGGAATAGAGCTAGATGGGGAAAGCTTTTGTAAGTGGTGGATGGTGAGTGCGGCCGACGTGTGAGGAGCTTTAAAGAGTGGAGGCGATAACGACGGGGGAGTTATGTGGTGGTGGCCGTAACGATCGGAGGTGGAGGGGCGCGAGGTCAGCGGACGCGTAATGACCGTATGGGGCAGCGGAGGAGCGTTGCAGGAGACATAATGGCTGGAGGAAGAGGTTACGTGCTAGGCACGTGACCCGGGGGAATGAGGAGAGACGGAGTGGGGTGACACATAGCACGCTCAGGGGCTACCACGTGTCACCCCAATTTTTTTAAAAAAATAAAGAGAAGGAAAAATGGAAAAGAAATAGAAGGATACCTCAAATCAAAAGATTTTTTTCACGAAAGTTGTTTATCTCGACGAGATCTAAAATTTTATGAAGAAACTGGGAGTAAAAAAGGTAATCTGTACAAAGTGGTATTTTTGGTGGTTCTCCATGTGTACAGAAAATTGGCTTTTGAGATTTTGTAATTTTTTTGGTGATTTTTAAAATAGGATAAAAAATCTAAAAAATATGATAAATACAAGACATTTAATTACACAATAATATAATTTTTTGGATTTTTAATAAATAAGAAAATAAATAAATAAAATAGAAGTACGAAATAAGAGATTTTTGTACAAACTCACAAAGTTCACTCAGACACAGTCAGATTCTTTGATTTCGTCCTTGATTTGGATTTGTATTTTTATACCGTTTGATAGAACTTTCATCAAAGAACATAAATAAAGGAGAAATAAAATTAAGAGGGCTAATTATGTACATAAAAACTTGGTCAAAAATAACAAAAAGATAAAGGGCATTTTTACCCGATAGACCCTATAAACTTTGCCAATTACCTCCACGACCTTTGAAACAACCTAATTCCCCCATCGACCCTGTAAACTTGCCAACTCTTACCCCATCAACCCTCTGGGTATTCTGTTTGAAGCTCGTGGGAGTTCTTGGGGGTAATTTACAGGGTTGATGGGATAATTACATTATGCAAAAGGTCATAGAGGTAATTCAAAAAGTTTATAGGGTCTGTCGGGTAAAAATCCCAAGATAAAATGCGCAAAAGAGGCCCAAAACCCTATTTTCACTTATGAGCTCTAAATTTTATGATATTAGTCTTGTTTTAAAGGTACTTGAAAATGAGGTACATTAAAAGTGAGTAGACCAAAATCGAACACTGTACGAGGAAGATATGCATGTTTTAGTCCTTCTGATGTGAAATTAGGTTTTGGTTTATTTGTCAATTATTTGAATTAGCATTTTTATATTTTTTTATTTATTCTTGTTAGTAATATCAACACAATGGAAGCGATTTCAGGTTAATCGCAGTTAGGATGTATTAACTAAAATAGGAGAAGTTAGCAGCTTTTTAGATCAATTTACACTTGGATTTTGGGTTCCTTATTTCATGCAATTGCGCATGAACAAATGCAAATATTATTGATGAATCTCTATGTTATTGCCTTTATTCTATCATTTTGACCTTAAAAAACCTAGTACATGCATGTAAAAACCCTTAATTTACATAAATTAACATTCATGTATTGTTGTGTAATTATTGTATAAAATGCAGTTTTTAATGCCAAAATTATAGAATAAAAAAAGAATAAAATATCGAAGATATTTTATGACTCTAAATCTTGAGACCTAGACATCTCGATGATTAGGTCGACAAGGAATAAAGTAGGGGGAGATAAGACTACAAAATACAATAAAAATTCCCTTTTATATATCCATTTATTATTCATTTTTAGGACCTATTTTATTTTCCACTTTTTATACTTCAAATAAATAAATTTTATACATGAAAGTTGTAGATAATAAAATATAGAAAAATATAAAATTGATTTCATACAAAAATAATATACAGAATAAAAGTTACAATCTAAATAATATTCTAAAATCCCAACTTCCCAACCCCATATCTCTCAAATAAAAACTCAAAATATATCAAAAATAATATATAACTTTTAATAAGCTATTTAATGAAGGTGATTTCATATTTCTTGGAGCTAAGGTATGAAAGTTAGGTTTTGGACCCCCTATTGTATAATATAGATGATTAAAATATTCATTTTATTTATTATTTATTATTTTCATAATTTTATATTTTTATAAGTTTGTAAATATTATTTATAATATACATACATTTTAAAATAGGAATAAAAAAATAAATAAACATTAAAATAAAATATGTATCTAAAATACATATATGAATATGCAATAGCTATACCTATGTAAATAATACACTTATTTATTTAAATGTATATATGACTTCAGAAAAATATAATAAAAATATAATTATGTGTCTAAAAAAGAAGTTATAAATATGTGAAATAATAAACTAAAATAATAAAATACAAAATAAAAATAAAAGACTTAAAAAAATAGATAAATATACCTATAAATTAACCCTCAAAACTAAATTGTAATTATATATCTCTAATAAATAAATATCATGATAAAATAATAAACATTATTTATTTTATAACTTAAAATTAATAAAATTGTTTATTAATTCCTTTTGATTTTCCAATCTTTTTCAGGCTTCTTTTTCCTGGTTGGTCCACGTGGACCAACCATGTGGCGGGGAGGGTTGACCTCGGTCAACTCCTCTGACCCGCCCTCTAGCCTCTGACACCTATCACTTCTGCCTCATTTCTTAAATTTTTTAAGACCTCTCCTTGCATCTTTTGTGATCAAAGTCATGACTTTTTTCTCCTCGAGGATTGCTCTTTCACGCCTTGTGTTTGTCTCGAGGATTGGGTCGTTGCATCGCCTGCATCTCTTTGATCATTGGAGCACCTCGTCAACTTGTACATATGCCCTCCCTGACCTTCCTTTCTCTTTTGAACATTCTCTTGGCCCTGTCTGTCCCTCTCTTCGTGTGCTCTGGGTAGAGGGAAGTGACAGGTCCCTCTCCAGCCACTTTGCGACGAGTTTAGGCATGCCTTTAGGACAGCTCCTCCACCTTCGGCAGAGCTCTGCCGTGAGGTCATCTCTTGGTCTCCAGCCAATCGATGTACTCCCTTTTCTTGTTTTATTAGCTTATTTTTAATCATTGGGTTTGTTTCTTGCATTTTATTCGAGTTTTAATCGCATGTTTTAGCTGTAGATCAACCTCCCCGTAGTTTACTGGAGCTAGCCTCCGACGGACGCTCCTCCACGCTCCACCCATTGACCACTCGCCTACCACTTCAGATGTCTTCCCCTTTGCCTTCTCCATCACCCCCACCTTCTGCTCCCTCGCTTCCCACTGGATCGAGACCTCGGTGCTCCTGCACCGCCACTTTGCCAGAGCACCTCATCCGAGCCACCTACGCCCATATCCATCCATCAGAAGCCTTCCTAGGCTTCACTTTTTTTTAGCCTAACATGCTCCTGCAGGAAAGAACTGGAAACCATAGACTTTTTGAGGCTCATTAAGGTAGGAGGTACCTCCCTGGTGGATCGATGTCGTCGGAGAAATCTAGACCCTCCCGTGCCATTTTGAGCCAACCCACAAGAGCGGAAGGACATCACGAAGCTTTTGGACCTACTTGCAGCGAAGGAGAACCGAGGAGAGAGAGATTCGTGGATCAAAGCAACAGGGGAGACGGTTGTTCTTCGTTGTTCTTCGCGAGGAGCAGCAGCCGTCCGATCACTCCTCGCCCCCATATTGCACCAAAGCTGTTGGATTGACTCCACTCCATACCGTCTGATATGCAGGGAGATCTAATAGCCACCATTCACGTAAGAACCGTCATCGTCACGTCTCGATGCGATTTGTGGCATAAGTAGCGCCATCCAACCGTTGGTTCATGCCGTAGTCGTGGGTATTTTGCATCCTTTACCCGCACGCTTTTGTATTTCAATTAATATTCCCTAAACTTTCATCTACTGCTTTATATTTTTGTAATAATTGCAAATAGGCCCCCAAACTCTTGATAATTATAATTAAGTCCATGCCATGTCACCTCACTTGACACCACACATGAGGTAGCAATTTTGCAAGCAGACCCTTGGGATTTTGTGTATTTCTTTTTAATCCAGAAACTTCTTATTTATGTTCTATCTTTTTAGTAAAATTGCAGATTAGCCCTAAACTTTTCTACTAATTACATTTATGCCCCTATAAGTAGTGTAGTTTCTTTGTGTTTTTCTATTTATTTAAAATATCACTTTTGCTCTAAAAAATCTCAAAAAATTAGGATTGGTGTCTGTTAATGTGTTGATTCTTGCTATAATTTTGCATTGCATTTTAGACATTCAAATATTTTATAAAAATAAAAAATAGCCTAAAAAGTCATTGTCTGGATTATAAAACCCATAAAAAATATAATTTTTTTTAAAAATTCCCCCAATAATATATTTTTCTGATTTAAGTATTTTTAACCTTCAAACCAAAAATCATTAAAAATTACAAAAGAAAACTCTAAAAAATTGAAAAACTCTAAAAACCTTTATAAAAATTCATAAAATTCCCAAAAATTCCTAAAAGTGTGTTTTCTATGTTGTAATTTTCTTTATAGTATTATTTATGTATTAAAATTAATTTGGTGATATTTTTATTCTATTTGCTATTTTCTATCTCCATTTTAATTCAACCTATTTAATTAGACTCTGATTTTGGGTACTTTTACTTTAAAAATATATAAAAATTGGCAAAATTCCTAAAATATCACAAAAAAATTTTATTTAATACCCAAAAATATTTTATTTTATGTATTTTTACTATTATTATTTATATTTATACTAGGATAAATAGCATTATTACATATTTTAAAATAAAAAATATAAAAATATAAAAAGGAAAGTATAAAAATAGAAAATTAAAAATTAAAAGATGAAAATATAAAACAAAAATAAAATAAAAAATAAAAATCCCACAAAAATAAATATAGATAAATAATTTCACAATCACATTTTTGTACATTATTGCACAAACTATCTAGTTTGCTCCCTATGTTCGACATTCGACGTACTTTCACTATACACACATTTTGTAGAGTTAAATAACATAAATTTTAACTCTGCATTTATTTTCATTGCTTAATCATTATTTGTGGTTTATTTGTTACCTGAAGTAGGGTTTCTTGCGGGTCACCAAAACGACTATGTCTCCACCTTGTGCGAGACATATTTTAGACACAAGAAAAAAATCCATTTCAATAATTGGCATCATTGCCAGGGAGCAACTGCGCATAGATTGGCTTTTGACCGATTATGTCATCATTTGTCAATATTTTTCCTCTATTTATTTCCCTCTTTATTTGATATTAATTGTTGAGATGTCTAACCTTCTCCTTGTTTGAACTTGATGCGAGGTACCGCGGATCGAGGGAGGCACTTTACTCAAGGCAACTGTGCACCCATGCGAAGCCAACATGAGACTCTTGTCCTAGCACCGAAGGAGACTTAGAGATATTTTTTAAGACAGAGCTCACTTTGCATTTTATGTTTATTTTATTTAATTTTGTAATTCAAGTGAGAAAGAGAGACTATTATTTATAATAATACATGACTTTACAACTCTCCACACTTCAAGAGGTCCAGTACCCGAGGGATTGTTCCCTTGGGGGGGCGTCGGGTTTTTGTTGTTTTCATCATCTTTTTTATTTTGTTTCTTGATTTTGTTTTCTTTTTTTGTGATTATGCCTTAGGTGTAGGATTGCTTGTTGATAGTATTTGGTTCAAACACCTAATCATTATTGCATGTTCCTATAGAATACGTTTGGATCTAGCCAAATATTAATTTCCTTCTCACTTATTCTCGGAACAATGCACTGCAAGAGTCCTCCATATAATGCTTGTATGACCCATTGTTGTGGGCACTGAGGAGTCTCACTCAAAGATCAGACCCTTAGGTTCCATTCTAAGTCATTAGCGTTGGTTCTTACGTTAATAGCAATTTATCATCTAGGGCGATTTCATCGGCTTGCATTGCATATAGATAGGTTTCAATTATGTTTAGCGTCTTTGCATGTAGAGAGCTGGAGGCAAGGTGAGCATTTACGCTTTAGCATTCATCATCGATTTCATCGGCTTGCATTACTTTTCCGACTCTCTCCCTCTAATTTTGACCACCTATGTGCTAAGTAAAATTTACTCCTCATTAGGCGTATGCATTCTCATTAAAATACAGAAAAAGTGATAACCAATAAAATTCGGACTGCTAAAATTACTTGACCATATAAAAGATTAAAAAAGAATTATTTATCTTGGGGTGAGTAGTCCCCTCATTGTCTTCATTTTACTTGCTCACGTACACACTAAGGATTAGTGACCAAATCCCATTCAGTCAACCTAAATGTTTGTACAATTTTTGACTTATCACCTAACTCTAAAACAGACAAGATAAAAAGACCGAGCTTTCACGGTCTTTACCGAGTTGAGTTGGTGAATTAAGGGGATTGTTTTGCACGAGTTTGCGTGTATATTAGATTGATTCTGTGTATTTGTGCCTTTTTCTCACTCCTCTTGCCTTGACCATCATGATCTCCCGATCATTTTTTTTTGTTTTGAGATGACCGATTGAAGCTATTTTTATCCGAACTTTGCGGATCCCTCGTACACTCCAGCTGGTCCACCACCCTTTTTTAGGAGGACATTGCTCTTGACTTTTGTACATATCTGCCTTAACCATAGTGTCAGCCTTTGGATTTTTATCCACCTTCACATTTCCCTTCACACCCGAGACTAATCTGTTGGAGTCACCTCTCATGGTATCCACACTTGAGACCTTGACACAATTCATGAAGTAGATGAATTCGAGGATTGGCGACCTCACATTCCTAAATAAGAGCCATATCGATGCTTCATGATCTGATGATTTGGACTTGATTGAGGATTCTTATGAGAGCTTACTATCGCCCAAAATACAAAAAATGAGAAAATTTTAAAATACAAAAATATTTTTGGAGACACATGGTTAATTCTGATTGTGAGGGGAGGGTCCACATGCCAGACTCTTTGACCACACAAACATTCACACCTTGTCATACCTTTGACCCCAAGGATGCCACTATACATACTGCTCTTGGCATTCCTTGTGTTGATGATGATTCTGACCTCATCCCTTGTACGAAGGTCTAAAAATTCAAAAAAATATTTACTGAACCCGAAGTGGTGGCCATTATTCATGAAACCATTAAAGCCCCCCTTCACCATTAAGAATGACCCGTCTAGATGGAGGCCGTAGGAGTCTCTCTTTCGCACAAAATTTTATTTACATAATATAGGGATATATTGATGAAAATCCACGAAAGAATTTTTAAAAAAAATAAAAAAATCCAGGCGAAATAGGGTGGGGATATATATATATATATATATATAGGGGGGGAATGGGGTTGCCCTCATGGGTGGAGCTATCTTGCCTCCCCCCCCTCCGTTTCGCCCGGTTTTTTAAATTTTTTTGAAAATTTCTTCTGTGGATTTTCATCAATATATACCTATATTATGTCATTAAAATTTCATGCGAAACAGAGACTCCTACGACCTCCATCCAGATGGGGTCGTTTTCAGCAATCCTGTTACCGTTAAGAAATGACTGTCTGGATGGAGATCGTAGGAGTCTCTGTTTCGCACGAAATTTTAATGACATAATATAGGGATATAGTGATGAAATTCCATGGAAGAAAATTTCAAAAAAAAATAAAAAAACCGGGCAAAATTGAGCGGGGGAGCCAAGTTAGCTCCCTCCAGGGGCAGCCCATTTAAGCCCATATATATATATATATATAGGAGAAACTTCAAATGAGGCGAGGTCTCACCATATATATGGTGAGCCACCCTCAATTTATGCATCTTTCTAATATTTTACAATTTCTTGTTTCATACATATAATAATAAATATTAACACAACTTGTATAGTGAAATAAAATTATGAAAATATTATTATAATGGACGGAAATATTGATTTGAATTTAGATGCTATATTTTACAAAATTTATTTTTTTTACAATGTGTAGTTTATATTTTACAAAACTGTTACAGAGTTTTGCTAAATTCGCAGTGGGCTTTTACAATTTCAGAAAAGCTCCCACCTCATTTGAAAGGTCCTATATATATATATATATATGGGAGCTGGGAGCCTAAGCCCAGGGTGTAGGTAACTACCTACACCCGACCTTTTTTTTTGCATGATTTTTGAGTTTTTTTGAATGAAACCTTACGGGAATTTTCTTAATATATTGAGAGGAATATGTGTTTCAAGTTTCATGCAAAACAAACATTCCTAACCCATTCATCTAGACGGGGTCAATTTCAGTAATCCTGAGATCGTTAAAATTTGATAGTCTTGATGAAGATGATAGGAGTCTCGAATTAAGTTGAATTTTGAATGACACCATGGTGGTACATAGTGATCTAATTCCCATAAGATTTCATTTCAAAAAAAAATAAAAAATCTATGAAAAAATGATTCGGGTGTAGGTACCTACCTACACCCCTGGGTGTAGGCTCTCTTCTCTCTTCTCTCTCTCTCTCTCTCTATATAGGGTAAAATGTGTATGCCCCCTATATATATATCTATATATATAATGGGGTTGATGGGGCTGCCCCGCCCCATTTTTGGGTAATTTTTTTTATTTTTTTTGAAAAATATCATCATGTATATTCATCCCTATATCCCTCCTATATGTCATTCGAATTTCGTCAGAAACAGAGACTCCTACGGCCTCCATCCAGACATGGTCGATTTAAAAAATCCTACGACCGTTAAAAAAATGATGTCTGGATGGAGGCCGTAGGAGTCTCTGTTTCTTTCGAAATTTGAATGACATATATGAGGAATATAGAGATCAATATACATGATGATATTTTTCCAAATTTTTTTTTTTGCGAAAAATGGAGTGGGAGCAGCCATGTTGGCTACCCCTAGGGGCAACCCCATTTTTCCATATATATATATATATATAGGGAGCTGGGAGCCTAAGCCCAGGGTGTAGGTAACTACCTACACCTGGCCTTTTTTTTGCATGATTTTTGATTTTTTTTGAATGAAACCTTAGGGGGATTTTCTTAATATATTGAGAGGAATATGTGTTTCAAGTTTCATGCAAAACAAACATTCCTAACACATTCATCTAAAAGGGGTCAATTTCAGTAATTCTGAGACCGTTAAAATTTGATAGTCTTGATGAAGATGATAGGAGTCTCGAATTAAGTTGAATTTTGAATGACACCATGATGGTACATAGTGATCTAATTCCTCCAAGATTTCATTTAAAAAAAATCAAAAATCTATGAAAAAAAGAGTCGGGTGTAGGTGATAACGAGTGTTTTCCACGAGGGTCACCATGAATAATATAAGTAAGTTGTCGCCGAGGCGACCGCTCGCAGAATACCGAAGTTATACAGCAATTAACCCACAATGAAAGAATGTATCAATCAAGCCCAAAAAGAAATGTGAATTAATCTTTTATTACTCTACCATAAAATGTATAGGGAACAAACAAGCATGTAGAGGTCGAACCACAGAGAGCAATACAAAAATGCATGAGCCTATATGTACCACAAAGTCATCCATGTGTGAAGCCTATTTTTGTGGGTTTTTTTAATTTTATATTTTTTTATTTCTAATTTTGTATTTTGATTTTTAATTTTCTGATTTTTATATTTTATATTTTATATATATTTTTTGTTTTCTTTTTTCAATATGCGAAAATAAGGACAATGTAAGAAAAGACAAAATAAAGTATTTATAAAAATGTGCAAAATAACCAAAAAGTCAGAAATAAACTGTTTCTGATATTTTTAGGAGTTTTTTTACTATTTTTGTGATTTTTGGGTATTTTTCAAACTGTTTTTGGTATTTTTAAGTACTGAAATAAAGCAAAACAGTGGGAAAGCTACTGGATGGAGATAAAATTAGGAATTAAAAATAGCAACCAGCCTCAAAATTCTTCCACACTATTTTTCTAATAAAGATAATAAAATATAGCAGAAATAGGAACTAAGTTCATATTTTTCTGATTTTTCTTTGATTTTATATATTTTTTTGAAGTTTTTGTGAATTTTTGAATTTTTAAGGTTTTCCTTTTGAGATTTTTAGGGATTTTTGGACTGACACTGAAATACGTTAAAATACATACTAGGGAATTTTTTTGGAATTTTTAGAGGCCTTTTAACATTTTTTGGGATTTTATAAGATTGACAGTGAAGAAAAAGCATGTTTTTGGTTTTTAATAAATGCAAAACTATAACAAAATCAAAATCCAAAAATATGGCGTACAAGGATACACTAACAGGAGCATATGTCCATTTTTGCAAGATTTTTCAAGTTAATATGGAGCACAAAATGAATGGACAAAGCATACAAAAAAATAAATGGCCTGGTAGGGGTGTTTTTGCAAATAAAATAATTGACAGGGGCATACATGCAAAAATCACAATAAAAATGAACGTTGACTTTTATTTTCAGGACCATTTTACAAATACAAAAACACGGCGGGGTTTAAGTGCAATTTTCACGCGCCTCACGTGGTTGCTGCACGTGAGGCGCGGAGGGACTAAAACACAAATATAAAAACATCAGGGGGCCTTCAGCAAATTATACAACTTATTTACAACTTAACCGTTTATTTTTGGTATTACACTATAAATACAAAAAGCGGGGGGGGGGGGGGGTTAGGTATGAAATTTACCCCCTAAAGGCGCTTCATCCTGCGGCGCTGGATGCGCCACTTATCCATGTGTCTCCCATCGGACGGCGGATGCCGGTTCGTCGATGAATGGCTTGGATTAGAAGCTCCTGGCTGATCTAACGGTGGATGCGTGTCTTCATCGAACGGTCGTCGTTCAATCTGGGCCTCGCCTCCCGATCCAACGGTGCTGGAGGTGACTGGAAGAACGGGGAAGAAGCTCGCCCCCGGCGAGCTTCGATCGAGCAGCTCGGGCTCCTCCGGGCACCTCCCGCGCATCTGAAGTACTCTGGACGTAGCTGGGAAGCTTCCGCGTCGACTGATGGGTCTCTCATGGCTCCTGGAGGTCCGAGTCGTTCGGACGAGGTCGCTGAAGAAGAGGACCCCCAGGAACCTCTTCCTGGATCGATTCGAGCCCAGATAGGCTCTATCCTTCGTGGTACCTGCATAGGAAGAACCGGGGGCGAGAGAGCTACCTCCTCGACCCGGGGTTTTGAAGCTGGGCAGCAAGATGGAGTGAGGCGGAGGGGCTCCGGCGAACGGCGGAGGCGGAGCCCCGATTCGCCAAGACCGGTGGTCCTGGGTTGGTCAAAGGTGATGGAACGATGGAGAAAGCGCTGGGGATCGAGATGGGGTTCTCGTGACGGTCGGAAACAGTCGGGTCTACGGTGAAGAAGTCGCCGGAGCGGGGCTCCGGCGAACTTCGACTTTGGATTTTTACGCTAAGGGAATTAACTAAAATCTAATCTAATAACTGGAATGGAAAGCTAGCATTAAAAACTAACTAAAAAGCATAAAAAGGGACAGCTCTTATACCTGGGGGCCTCCAGGGAGCAGGGCGGACGCCGGAGCTCCGCCGCGACAAAATCTTCCTCCCTCCAGCCGATTCGAGACGCCAGCACACCCCCCCTGTCACGAGGAATGTCCCAGGAATGGAATCGAGGCTTAAGGTTGGATTAAAAGTGGCCAAATTCGAGGAAGGAGGCGGGGCTACTTATTTATAGACAGTGGCAAGGGGCCTTATTGACCGGCGATTATTGCATGATCCAAAGAGTATCAGCTTGATCCAAAGAATCGGCAGGCTTTAGGGATGATTAGAGAGCAATTCCTGTGAAGGAAGCATCTTCGATTGATGGATGGTGTGCCCACGAAAAATGGGAGAAGACGGGCGAAGAGACAGGCTGCGTCACATCAGGTGGCTGGGGGAGTAGTTGACCGAGCGGTCAACTGTTGACGGCCTGTGATTGGTCCAAGTCATCCGCTAGAAGACAAAACAGGGAATTTGAGTTGAAATTGATTTATTTACAACAGTAAATGATTTTATTAGAATTTTTGTAAAACATAAAAAATGTGTATTTTTTCATATAGTATTTATTTGTGATTTTTATTGAATTTTTCGAAGTGTTTTATTATGGTTTTAATTTAATAATGTGTATATGTATGTATTTACATGTATTTTTGTGTATTTTATTTTTAATTTGTTTGTTTTCTTTTATTATTTTATTGGCTTATTTTATAATTTTATAATTTATTTTTGTGAGTATACAGGTATTTTTATTTAATTTTTAGGAGTTTATTTACATTTTTAAATAAATAAGTATATGTATATGTAGGTATACTTATAGGTATTTTATCTGTATATTATATACATTTTATTTATTAAATGAATTTTATTTGTTTTTATTTTGGATTTGTATTTTTAGTAAGTTATATATAATATGTACATTACCATAAAAATATAGATGAATAAAGAATAAAAGAATAAAATCTCTTTTTATTTATAAACATATAGGTAGCCTAGGTATTTTGTCTATGAATTTTATAGACTTATTTTATTTTACAAATTCTTTTTGGTTTTCTTGTAATTTCAACATGTACATGTATTATATACATTATTTACAAAATTCTAAAAATATAAATTTGTGAAAATAATAAAAATTGAATAAAATGAATATTTTAATCAGTATTATATACAAGGAGGGCCAAAAACCTAACTTCTACAGATGAACTCCAAAAATTATGACACCAATTTTATTAAATAGTTCATGGAAAGCTATATACAATTAAAGGTGAGTTTGGGTGATTTGGAGTTTTTATTTGCAAGATATGGGTCTGTGAAGTTGAGATTTTGGCTTTTTATTCTGCGTATAAAATGTACATTGTGTATCCTTTTTACACAAACTCAATTTTGTATTTTTATTTCCATTATTATCTACAACTTTCATGTACAAAGTTTTTTTATTTGATGAATGAATAATTCTATACAAAATAGGTGTCAAAAATACATAAATGAATGAATAAATAAATGAGATATTTATTGTATAATTGGCCCTTATCTCCCCCTACTTTCTTCCTTGTCGACCAATACCATACTGGCCTTGGTCTCGGGGTTTGGGTCATAAAATATTTGCAATATTTTATTGCTTTTTCTTTTCTTCCCTTTATTCTATAATTTTGGCATTAAACACCTTATTTAATGTGTAATTAATACAATGAATCATGAATGCTATTATATTCAATTTGATGCTATTTACATGCATTTGCTGGGGTTTTTGAGGCCAAAATGATAGAATAAAGGTGATGAAATGGAGATTCATCATCCCCCTATACTTGCCTTTGCTAGTCCCTAGCAAACACTTATGCAATAAGTACAAAAAGAATGAAGAAAAGAAAAAGGAAAATGAAAGAAGGATAGAGTGAATAAGGGTGATTTCAGTGCAATGCATGTCTTTACAAAATCAGAATTTGGAGCTCCTGCTAGACCTTGAGTGTAGATGTGTGTGGAACCTAGTCGGGAACCAGCTCTAAAACACAACAGCCTTCAAGAGTCACAGAACTTGGTTCAAATCACGTCAACAGCCATGTCAGAACCAGCCTACATCATACGCAAACCCTTATGACTATGAAGCTGACTTGTACAGTGTAAGTGATGGTGGCTCTCCCCAACTGAAATGTCAAAGGGACTGACTTCTCCAGAATGACAACCCAATGATTCCCCAATCCAGCCCTCTACCGTCTAGGAGCGGGGTATTCCCTTCTAAGTTCAAGTGCAACCGGCTCAAGAAGAGGAGGAATAAGAAGTATAGAATTTTGGGAGCTCAACCAGTGTAGCTGAGTCTCCCGCTGCAAGCTTCATGAGATGTAACATGGATACCATAAGCTTTTGCTTTATTGGGCTATATACACTCCGGTGGGGTTATTAAATTTTCAATCCGACCCACCACTTTTTTGGAGTTCTTTTTGCATTCATTTTTTTTCAAGTGCATATGTACAACATATCTACATGGTGCAACATATATACAAGAAATTTCCCTCTTGAGCCAGTAGACTATCCCTCTTTTGAAGCTTTATTGCAACCCACACTCTCCTGTCATTCGACTTCATTGAAACTGGACCAGGTTGGGGTGCACTTCCCTTCCTAGACGAGGACGAATGTTTCCACTCGTGTGCGTCTCAGACTGACAAATCCAACCCCCTCACCACTCCAACTGAGTTGAGCCAAGTGAAAGGTGCAAGTGTCCAAGTTAGGTCACGGCCGACAAGAGTCATGCGTGTGTTTCGAAAAGTTCTAGTTAGTCCACTGAGGTGACTTGAACCCAGCCCTGCTTTCTCAAAGAATTAAGTCTGACTAGACCTGAAGTACCTTAAACCTAGTTCCCATAAGGTTCCAGTGCAGTTAGGTGCAGTAAGGTCCAACCAAACTCCAATTTGAGATTTTATTAGACTGATTCAATCATCAAGCTCAATCAAAAAGAATATGAATGGTATGCTTATGCTATGCACAATGAGTGATGCAATTTTTCTTCACAGAGAATATAAAAGAATTCAAGAATCTTTTTACAAAAAGAGGTTTTTGCAAATAAAAACTTGACATATACAAAAATGTACATACAATTGTTTACACGGGCTTACTTCTTTATTTACAAAGTATATGAGTTTGTAAAGACTTTACAGGTTTAAGTTGAGTAGTTTATTTAGTATTGTACAGAAAGAATTGTATGTGTCTTATTTATGATTTACAAATAAATATTTGTAATGGTGCTCTTATTCTTCAGATCTAGTTTTGCAGATTATAGTACACGATAATCTTTGCAATCATTTACACACGTTTGGAAACTATTTTTTTGCAAAGATCTTTTACACTATATATACATTTTTCTCAATAATTTTGACAGACATTTTCCAAAATATTTGCACATAGGTTTTTCCAATCATTTCTTTCACACAAAGAAAAATTTTGCAATCCAAACAGTTTCACACAGGTTGAAATCATTTCACATCAAAATTTTCAAAACTGGTCACACTATTTTTCAAATCATACTTTACAGGTATCTCACCTGATTTATTAATCAGAATATACAAAAGAAGAAAACTGTATTTGATGTATAATACGGTTGTGGCTCTTATAAGCTTTATTTGGGATTATGCTTATTTTTGTATAAGAGATTTTTGTGCAGACTCCTCAGACCTAGTTCGAGAATCCTTTTCAAAAGAATTTTGAGAACTCTAGTCCAAAATAATTTTGCAAATATGTACACGTCTTTGAAAATGCTTTTACCAAGGTTTTACACAGCATAGATAAGTTTTTCAAAACAGTTTTGACAATCAAATTTTTACAATCATTTGCACACTGATTTTCACATATTTTGCTTTCACGCAAAGGAAATAAAGTTTACACGCAAAACTGATTTTTCAAAGGTTGAATACTTGTACACACTGTTTTCAAACAGTTTTCATAAGGTTTTTCACAAAAATCTTTCTTTCACAAAATATTTTTCTGACTTAATAATCAATATAAGTACAAAGAGCCTGAGGAGCTCACAATCATCTTTTATTATTATAAAGTTACTTATTGCTTTTTAGGTTGAATTGGTGTTTCATTTTTCACTATGAGTTATGGCTTATAGTATATACACGGTATATACGACCCCCCTATACTTAGCTTGAGCTATGTCCTCATAGATCGAAAGGAAAAGCAAAGACATAACTGGTACTGAGTATAGACAGATCTAAAGAATAAATATGAATGGAATGAATGAATGAGAAGTTGACCGTCCCCCCTATACTTAGGATCAAATAATCCTAAGTATAGCAGACTGTACACCAAGCAGGGAGGGTCAAGAGTGGGAATACACAGATCGTACTCAGATTGTCTCCCCCTATACTTAGGGTAAGATACTCCTAAGTATAGACAAGAAGAGGAGACAATGGAGAGGATCGAAATGAACTGAAGAATCGGGGTGCACATCCCCCCTATACTTAGGACAAAGTACGTCCTAAGTATAGGAAACTGTCGACAAGGGCGGCACCTATTTGATACACAGAGAAGATAGAAAAGGAAAAGAAGAAGAAGATCAAATAAACAGTGGTTGGAGTACATCGCCTGAATCTGTTGATGCTGCAACAGTTGTGGAAGTGTCATCATGTTGTACGAGCTGGATTGAGTCAACAACGGCCAAGAATGCATCTGGTTCTAAGTAAGGCTTCAAGAGTTGGCCGTTGACGACGAAGGGATGTGCGTCAGGGGAAAATTCTGATATGGCAATGCTTCCATTGTCACGCACTTCACAAACTCGAAATGGCCCTGTCCACTTACTCTTTAATTTGCCTGGGAATATCCGCAACTTTGCATCAAATAACCACACTTTCTGTCCAACGTCAAAGGTCTTTCGTCTGATGTGCCGGTCGTGCCAGCGTTTCACCTTCTCCTTGTACATCAAGGTGTTATCGTATGCATAGTCTCGGAATTCCAAGAGCCTGTTCAGATCATCTTTTCTAATCTGACCACTTTTGCGTGAGTCCAAATTACAACTGTTGATAGCCCACAAAGACTTGTGAATTAATTCCACGGGCAGATGGCACGGTTTTCCATATACAAGACGATAGGGCGACATGCCCAAGGGAGACTTGTAGGCGGTTCGGTAAGCCCATAGGACCGAGTCCAGGAGTTGAGACCAGTCCTTTCTGTTTGGCCTAACAAGTTTCTGCAGGATAGTCTTGATTTCTCTGTTTGATAACTCCGCCATGCCATTGGTCTGAGGATGATAATAGGGGATGCGACACGATGGTCGATGCCGTACTCCTTCGTTAACTTCTTGACCTCTTTGTTAATGAAGTGGCTTCCCCCGTCTGATATGAGAATCTTCGGTATCCCGAACTGCGAGATGATGTTCTTCTTCAGAAACTGGCATACTGTTCGGCTGTCAGCGGCTCGAGCGGGGATAGCTTCAACCCAACGACTCACGTAATCGACGACAAGAAGGATGTGCTCAAATCCTTGACTGTTAGGGAAGGGTCCCATGAAGTCAATGTCCCATGCATCAAAAACGTCTGCTATCTGAATGATTTTCAGGGGCATTGAATCTTTGGCAGTGAGTGTACCTTTCATTCTCTGACAGTCAGTGCATCGTTTAACAAATTCAGCTGCATCCTTGAATAAAGTGGGCCACCAGAAGCCACACTGAAGTACTTTGGCTGCCGTCCGATCTCCAGAGTGGTGTCCACCAGATTCGAGCGAGTGACAATGCTCGAGGACACTTGATTGCTCCGTCTGAGGGATGCACCTGCGCCAAATACAATCTGCTCCTTCTCTGACTAAAAGAGGATCTTCCCATTGGTAGAATCGGATGGTCGTCATGAATTTGTTCTTTTGGTTCTTCGTCCAATCCGAAGGTATTACCCCAGAGGCGAGGTAATTGACTATATCAGCATACCAAGGAAGAGAATCCACAGCTAAGATGGCTTCGTCAGGGAAGGTTTCTGTGATAGGTGCATTGCTTGGAGGAGGTTCATGCTGCTCTATTTTGGAGAGATGATCTGCTACCACATTCTGAACTCCAGGCTTGTCCTTTATTTCCAAATCGAATTCCTGGAGGAGAAGGATCCAACAAATCAGTCTTGGCTTGGCATCCTTCTTCTGCTGTAAGTACCGGATAGCAGAGTGGTCTGTAAAGATGGTGACTTTTGATCCCAACAAATAGGATCTGAACTTCTCTAAGGCGAAAACCACAGTCAGCAGTTCTTTCTCTGTCACTGTATAATTTCTCTGTGCTTCGTCTAATGTTCTGCTGGCATAGTGAATGGCATAGGGCGCTCTGTCTTTTCTCTGCCCAAGGACAGCTCTGACTGCAAAGTCTAACGCATCGGTCATTATCTCAAAAGGAAGAGTCCAGTCGGGCGACTGTAAGATTGAAGCCTGGGTGATAAGCTCCTTCAGCTGATTGAAAGCAAGGAGAACCGGCTGATCAACAGTGAACTCAGCCTCCTTGCACAAGAGTTCTGTCAGAGGTCGGGCAATGCGGCTGAAATCCTTGATGATTCGCCTATAGAATCGCACATGCCCCATGAATGACCTCACATTCTTCACAGTCTGAGGTGGCTGAAGATTTGAAATGACGCCCACCTTTGCCGGGTCGACTTCCATGCCACGTTTGGAAACGACGTGGCCCAGCACAATACCTTCTGTGACCATAAAGTGGCTCTTTTCCCATGAAAGTACTAGATTGACTTCTCGGCACTTCTGAAGCACCATGTATAGGTGCTCAAGACAAGAATCAAAGCTGTTACCATAGACGGAGAAATCGTCCATGAACACCTCGAGAAAATTGCCTACCATCTCGGCGAAGACTGCTAACATGCATCTTTGAAAGGTTGCAGGTGTATTGCACAAACCAAAGGGCATTCTCTTGAAGGCGTAGGTGCCGAACGGGCAAGTGAAGGTAGTCTTCTCTTGGTCTTCAGGGGAGATCGCCACTTGGTTGTACCCGGAGTACCCATCCAGAAAGCAAAAGAACTCCTTGTCTGCGAGTCTCTCAAAAACTTGATCATTGAACGGCAAGGGAAAGTGGTCCTTCTTAGTTGCTGCATTAAGACGGTGGTAGTCAACACACACCCGCCAGGAGGTTGGTACCCGAGTAGAAATTTCCTCTCTTTTATCATTTGTAACCACGGTAAGCCCGGATATCTTTGGAACTACATGCAGTGGGCTTACCCATTTTGAGTCGGAGATGGGATAAATGAAGCCTGCATCACACCATTTTGTGATTTCTTTCATGACTACGTCCCAAAGGTTAGGGTTCAACCTTCTTTGAAATTCGCGGGACGGCTTGGCATCTTCTTCCAAATAGATGTGGTGTGAACACAAGGCTGGATTTATCCCTCGGAGGTCTGATACGCTCCAACCAAGTGCCTTGCGGTTCTTTTCTAGAATCTCGAGAAGTCGAGATTCCTGATCCGGATTCAGCCTGCTGCTGATGATGACCGGATACATTTGTTCTTCACCCGCAAGGAAAGCATACTTCAGGCCTGCCGGAAGTGGCTTGAGTTCTGGTTTTGATCTGTCCCCTCTATCTGTCACTTCAGATACCATGCTGGTGGTGGGATGTACTTCTTTGAGATATTTACCATCCTCATAACCCTGTTGAGATCCCGGTGATGCACCGAACGGTTCTGTGCTAAGATGATCATGTTCGGTCTGGAATGATTGCTCAAATAGATGCGCCTGCATCTGAGAATCTGTCTCCTAAGAATCGTCGGAGCTTAAGGTGATTGTGCCTTCCAAGTCCTCCTCAAGAGTGAGGATTTCGCGGGTCCATGGATCGTCCAATGATAAGGTTGAGTCTCTGATCTCCGCAATAAAATCACAGTCTGCTTCTGATACTGCCTGGCTCTCATCAGTTGCGGCATTCGGCTCTCTGTTCATGTTCATCGTGATCTGCTGGGTGTTCGAGCTGAAAGTGATATTCCCAGACCCGTAATCGACCACGGCACCTGAAGTACGAAGGAATGGTCTGCCAAGGATGATAGGGGTCTGGAGTAGGGGTGCAGGCGAGTCCATATCGAGGACTACAAAGTCAGCTGGGAATTTCATTTCCTGCACCTTAACTACGACGTCTTCCAACAGACCTCGGGGCCGCTTGACGGATCAGTCAGTGAACTGAAGGATCATGCGTGTTTGCTTGAGCGGTCCCATCCCGAATTCTTGCATTATGGACGAGGGCAGAAGGTTGATGGAAGATCCACTATCGAAGAGAGTGCGCTCGAAGACCTGGTCAAAGATCTCACAACTGATCAGAGGTGCTCCTGTATCCTGTTTCTTCTGGAGGAGATTGCTGATAGCTGCTACCGTGGCCAAGGTAAGGACATGCCTCTCTACTTGCTGGCGTATGTTTTCTTGCGCTGGGCGACGCCTGTTAGTACATGCCTCTTTCAGTCCTTTCTTTACGGCTGGCATGTATTCCACGACCTTCAACAAGGGAATCTCAACAGTCAATTTATCTAAAATATCCACAATGCCTGGATCAGACAATGCCTTTTTTCGTTTTGCATTTTTTTTGGATTTTTGTATTGCACAAGGAAAAGGAATATTTACACCATTGGCAGAAAAATGAGAGTTCTTATTTACATCAAAATCATCGCCCACAGAATGTTGTACATCCGAACTACAAAAAGGAGTACAAGCTGGATCTTGGCATGCTGGAGCTGTTGGGCGATCAAAAAGGGTAGCGTCTGCTCCATCGGCTGGCGAGGGATCGGCTGCTTCTGGCGGCTCCTCCAATGCTGGCGCGACTTTGCTTCTGCTACAAGCATCTTTTTGTTGTTTTTGTTTTTGCTGATTTTTTTATATTTTCTGCTGAGGTTGCTGATGACATGGTACGACGGCTGGACTGGCTTCTCCTTCTTCTTCCTCCTCACCCGCCCCTGGAGCTGGCACGGCTGATGCGGAAGATGACGATCCACCTGTTTCTTTATTCACCCCAATCTTTGTAGCAGGCGGAGGCAAGGCCCTACCGCTCCTGAGAGTAACGGCGTTAGAATACACAATAATATCATTTTCTGACACGGACAAGACATTACTTTCTACCTGCTCTTTTTTCTTGAAATTATTGGGGTTGGCTTCGACCTGAGCAGGAATGGTAGTTCGGGTGGCGGTCAGGTCATCAAGCCGCTTGGTCATCTCCGCTAGCCCTTTGACAAACTGGGCTAGACAATCCATGGTGGGGTTCACTGGAGGTACCTCGGTGTTTTCAACGTGCAGACCACGCTGTTGTTGCATCTGCTGGTGCTGAGGTTGTTGTTGGTGATGTTGAGGTGGTGCAGGAAGTTGAAGTTGCTGATAAGACGGAGGAGGATACTGCTGGTATTGCTGAGGCGGGGCAGCTGCATACTGGAGAAATGGCTGTGGATGACGGTACTGCGGCTGCTGCTGGTGTGGAAAATTCTGCCTCCACTGGTTGGCATACTGAGAAGGATGATGATACTGCTGATGAGGCTGAGAGGACTGCCCAAAGCGACCACCCTAAGGTTGGTGGTATTGCCGGTTGGCAAATGGTTGACCCTGGGGTTGTCCCGTAGGACGGGTCGGCTGTGCTTCATGAGTCCAAACCCTGTTCACTTCCTGGACCAGTGGTGGTGGTGGGAATACTGAATCAGATCCTGAGATAAACTCTGGTTGATACACAACCATCTGCTGCTGCGGCTGGCTCTGATCGGGCGCTTGCGCGTAGTACACGTGCTGGACTGCCGGTGGCTGCTGGCTCGGCTGAGGCTGATGTAGCGGTGGTTGCTCGTCTTTCCTCTCAGCTGGAGCTTCAAGTGGTGTTGCCGACTGAACAGAATTGATGGTACCTACCAGCAGTTCCAACTGCTTGGTGATGTGATCCAGCTTGTCCAAATTTTGAGTCCTCTTCTCGATCACAGCGAGTTTTTTGAGATCCTATGATCGTTTCTCGATGATGTCAACTTTAGAGAGATGGCCCCCGATGATGCTGAGGTTGGAGCTCTCATCTCTCTCTGTTTCCTTTGACGCTGCCATGTGCACTTGTTTTTGAAGGATCTGGGGTTGCTTCTGATATGCCTTGGATGAAGAGAGGGCGGCCTCTCCCTCGGCCATTTCTTCAAATATCTGCCAGACTACGTCTTCATCCTTATTGAAGTGTGAGCCCCCACATGCTGCGTCTACGAGCCTTTGGCTTTCAATGTTCAGTCCCCCAAAGAAATACTGGACCAAGCTGGTCTTCGGAATATCATGATGGGGACATTTCTCCTGCAGGTCAGTGAATCTCTCCCATGCTTCATGTATCGACTCATGGGGTCCTTGGGAGAAATTACTGAAACAGGCTCGCATCTGGTTGAGCCGACCTAGAGGGTAATATTTGTGTAGAAAGGCAGACTTCAGCTCCTCCCAGGTCGTCACAACCTTCCCCAGATGATTGACCCAATAGAGGGCCTTGTCCTGTAGGCTGAAAGGGAAAGCCATCATCTTGACAATGTCCAGAGGGACATTGGGATAGTGAGTAGTACAGCAAATGCGGGAGAACTGCTGCAGGTGAATGTACGGCTCCTCGTTGGTGTTTCCATGGAATGCAGGGAGAAGAGCAATGAATTGGGGCTTCAGCTCAAAGTGAGCGTGTACCGGTGGAATGAGGATCTACTCGGTCATCTGGCTGTCTCCCGGATTGTATGTTTCTTTAAGTGTTGGCTTTGGTGGGGGTGGAAATTCTAGATCATCATCATCTGCACCACCACCTCCACCTCCTCCTTCTCCTCCCCTGCCTCCCCTGCCTCTGCCTCCTCCTCCATCGTCTCGGTTCATCACATCATTCAACATGTCCTGGAAGGCTGTCTGTGTGAGGGCCTGCTCGGTCAGCTGCTGCTGGATGGCCAGGATAGATGCCAGTAACTGTGCATTGACTTGATTCTGATCTGGCACCTGCCCCTCTGGTTGGGGTGGCTGCTGACCCTTGCCCTTTCCTCCTGGAGCCATGTCAGGGTCTGAGTCAGACGAGATGAACTCTAGAGTAGTCTCCAGGGCTCGCACTGTTTGCTATCTGCATAATGAGATAGTCCTGGTCAGACTGCTTGCAATTAATGTTCAGCTGTCGAGATGAAGCTGGAATTCAGGTCAACCCCAGCATGTTGTGAATGGAAAAGAATGTAGACTGTAATCGACTTCCATTCACAACGGCGAAAGTGGGACAAAAGTGATCCCAGTTTATTGGGTGGCCAAGAGAAAGGTAGAAAACGAGGAGTCTAGAGATCGATCCATAAAGTTCGGATCGGGTTCTCGGGAATCGCCTCGAACTTATTGGCGGAATTGAGTTCATGGAATCGATGTGGGTGTCGGCATGGTCCCGACAGAAACCATCCATGGATCAACTTCGCGAAGTACAAGAGAAGATAGGATGTTGGATGAAAGATACGATGGTCAACGAGGAATAAAAAGGAGTGTAAAACAGTAGCAAGGCTCAAACTGAGCGGGGGTCAAAGAGGAGTGACACAACAAAAATTTGCGCAATGGCGCGGGACTTGATCTTTGAACCTTAATCTAGATCCATACAAACACAATACAAAATCGGGTTCACCAACTCACGTCATGTGAAGCCGTAAAGGTTCGGCTACTTATTATCTTTTCAGTTTTAGAGTTGTTGTTTCAGGCATATCTTATAACAAGTCCTTAGTACGCTACCCTATAGGAGAGAGAGTACTGCCGGAAGGGTATCCTGTACTTGTCCTCCTCCTATGTAACCTGTAGTCTGTACTTTTTGGAGTCCTTGTAACCCTTCCTGGATCCCTACTCAGCCAAAGAAATAGAGAGAGGAAGCCGATAGGCGAAACCGCTACTTCGATCCTCGCTCGCAACGGAATCACCCGTGAGCATACAAGAACCTACTCGGACGCAGGACAATGAGACAGACACCCCTGTGAAGGCGTGGCCTATGCTCGATACTTCGGACAGGATCGATGATCTACACAACAGAGAGTCATCATTGGTGACCAAGCCCTACTTGCCTACGTACGATAGAAGCACCATTACTTCGGAAATCCAGGCGATACACAAGGCAGTTGCAGACTGGGTTTTTGGCTCTAATCCTTAGGGGGACGCACTCGCTCAAGGGAGTAGGGTTTTAGTCCCCCTCCAAGGTACCTGAAAACAATGAGGGCTTTATGAACCTGGTACAATGATAGTCCATTACGGATTTTAATTAAGGTCAAAGTTTATTTAGCAGTCCCCTGGTTTTAATGTTTTTGGGTTTTCACTTTTTTTTGAGTCTGTTTCATACCAGCGCCTAACGTTTTTGTAGATTTTCATTTAAGTCCTAGGTGCTCAAAATCAGAGGGAGATAGCGGAAAAGCCGTGCAAGTGGTTCTATGATGGAAATCTCACCATTGAACCGAATGATGCATGCTAAGTTAGAAGAATTACAGTGCATCCCAGCTCCCTCCATGTGGTATGCAAAACTGAATTTTTTAAACCTATCTACATGGCGGTGTGCATTCGACAAAATCGCCCTAAACATTAGTTGCTATTAACGTGAAGAACCACAAGCTGGTCATTTATCTTTAACCTAAGGGTCCGGTCTTGGCTTACCCCTCCTCTTCTCGACACACTCGAGTTCAGGAGTAGCGCTTGATGGGGCTCGCTCACGGCACATGGGTTAAGAGATAGATGACCGAGCTGTTTAAGTTTGACTAGATCCATACGAAGTAGACTATAGGAACATGCATTCTTATTAATGTTTGGACCTAGCTACCGAGTCAAGCAACTATATCTAGGGGCTCCAAGCACACAAAACAAAGTAAAATAAAGGCGGAAAGCACAAAACAACGGAAAACAAAGAAAAGAAGGCGGTAGGAATCGCGGAAAACAGCGATGAGGTCCCCAGGTGAACAGACACCCGGGCACTGGACTTCATTGTGAACAGTAGAGTCCTGTTAATTATTACATGCCAAAATTGTCTCTCTCTCACCATAAATTACAAAAAATAATCCTAAGTGTTATGAACCTATCTAGTCCCCATCTCCTTGCTTCCTTGATGCTCTCTCCAAGTGGTCATGAGGTGAAGACCACCCTCCTCCAAGTTCGGCTACCTTGGCCTCCTAAGAAGCCATCCTCGCATGGCGGTCCCTCGCATCAAAGTCACAAAAAGATTGCATTAGTATAGCTCAACCAATCAAAATAGAGCAGATATAAAATAATCACAATAAATGAATCAATCAATAGAGCATGGTGATTAATGACAATAAGAATAGCTGCTCGCAAAAATCAATAATGAATCAAAAATGTACACAAGAATGACAAAATAAATTAGGCTATGCTCATTGCTCCCCGGCAACGACGCCATCTGATAACGAATGTTTTCCACGAGGGTCACCATGAATAATATAAGTAAGTTGTCGCCGAGGCGATCGCTCGCAGAATACCCAAGTTATACAACAATTAACCCACAATGAAAGAATGTATCAATCAAGCCCAAAAAGAAATGTGAATTAATCTTTTATTACTCTACCATAAAATGTATAGGGAACAAGCATGCAGAGGTCGAACCACAGAGAGCAATACAAAAATGCATGAGCCTATATGTACCACAAAGTCATCCATGTGTGAAGCCTATTTTTGTAGATTTTTTTTGAAATTTATATATTTTTTATTTTTAATTTTGTATTTTGATTTTTGATTTTCTGATTTTTATATTTTATATTTTATATATTTTTTTGTTTTCTTTTTTCAATATGGGAAAATAAGGACAATGTAAGAAAAGACAAAATAAAGTATTTATAAAAATGTGCAAAATAACCAAAAAGTCAGAAATAAACTGTTTTTGATATTTTTAGGAGTTTTTTACTGTTTTTGTGATTTTTGGGTATTTTTCAAACTGTTTTTGGTATTTTTAAATACTGAAATAAAGCAAAACAGTGGGAAAGCTACATGCTGGAGATAAAATTAGGAATTAAAAATAGCAACCAGCCTCAAAATTCTTCCACACTATTTTTCTAATAAAGCTAATAAAATATAGCAGAAATAGGAACTGAGTTCATATTTTTCTGATTTTTCTTTGATTTTATATATTTTTTTGAAGTTTTTGTGAATTTTTGAATTTTTAAGGTTTTCCTTTTGAGATTTTTAGGGATTTTGGGACTGACACTGAAATACATTAAAATACACACTAGAGAATTTTTTTGGAATTTTTAGAGGTCTTTTAACATTTTTTGGGATTTTATAAGATAGACAGTGAAGAAAAAGCATGTTTTTGTTTTTAATAAATGCAAAACTATAACAAAATCAAAATCCAAAAATATGGCGTGCAAGGATACACTACAGGAGCATATGTCCATTTTTGCAAGATTTTTCAAGTTAATATGGAGCACAAAATGAATGGACAAAGCATACAAAAAAAATAAATGGCCTGGCAGGGGTGTTTTTGCAAATAAAATAATTGACAGGGGCATACATGCAAAAATCACAATAAAAATGAACGTTGACTTTTATTTTCAGGACCATTTTACAAATACAAAAACACGGCGGGGTTTAAGTGCAATTTTCACGCGCCTCACGTGGTTGCTGCACGTGAGGCGCGGAGGGACTAAAACGCAAATATAAAAACATCAGGGGGCCTTCAGCAAATTATACAACTTATTTACAACTTAACCTTTTATTTTTGGTATTACACTATAAATACAAAAAGCGGGGGGGGGGGGGGGGTGGTTAGGTATGAAATTTACCCCCTAAAGGCGCTTCATCCTGCGGCGCTGGATGCGCCACTTATCCACGTGTCGCCCATCGGACGGTGGATGCCGGTTCGTCGATGAAGGGCTTGGATTAGAAGCTCCTGGCTGATCTGACGGTGGACGCGTGTCTTCATCGAACGGTCGTCGTTCAATCTGGGCCTCGCCTCCCGATCCAACGGTGCTGGAGGTGACTGGAAGAACGGGGAAGAAGCTCCCCCCCGGCGAGCTTCGATCGAGCAGCTCGGGCTCCTCCGGGCACCTTCCGCGCATCTGAAGTACTCTGGACGTAGCTGGGAAGCTTCCGCATCGATTGATGGGTCTCTCATGGCTCCTGGAGGTCCGAGTCGTTCGGACGAGGTCGATGAAGAAGAGGACCCCCAGGAACCTCTTCCTGGATCGATTCGAGCCCAGATGGGCTCTATCCTTCGTGGTACCTGCATAGGAAGAATCGGGGGAGAGAGAGCTACCTCCTCGACCCAGGGTTTTGAAGCTGGGCAGCAAGATGGAGTGAGGCGGAGGGGCTCCAGCGAACGGCGGAGGCGGAGCCCCGATTCGCCAAGACCGTGGTTTTGGGTTGGTCAAAGGTGATGGAACGATGGAGAAAGCGATGGGGATCGAGATGGGGTGCTCGTGACGGTCGGAAACAGTCGGGTCTATGGTGAAGAAGTCGCTGGAGCGGGGCTCCGGTGAACTTCAACTTTGGATTTTTACGCTAAGGGAATTAACTAAAACCTAATCTAATAACTGGAATGGAAAGCTAGCATTAAAAACTAACTAAAAAGCATAAAAAGGGACAACTCTTATACCTGGGGGCCTCCAGGGAGCAGGGCGGATGCCGGAGCTCCGCCGCGACAAAATCTTCCTCCCTCCGGCCGATTCGAGATGCCAGCACACTCCCCCTGTCACGAGGAATGTCCCAGGAATGGAATCAAGGCTTAAGGTTGGATTAAAAGTGGCCAAATTCGAGGAAGGAGGCGGAGCTACTTATTTATAGACAGTGGCAAGGGGCCTTATTGACCGGCGATTATTGCATGATCCAAAGAGTATCAGCTTGATACAAAGAATCGGCGGGCTTTAGGGATGATTAGAGAGCAATTCTTGTGAAGGAAGCATCTTCGATTGATGGATGGTGTGCCCGGGAAAAATGGGAGAAGACGGGCGAAGAGACAGGCTGCGTCACATCGGGCGGCTGGGGGAGTAGTTGACCGAGCGGTCAACTATTGACGGCCTGTGATTGGTCCAAGTCATCCGCTAGAAGACAAAACAGGGAATTTGAGTTGAAATTGATATATTTACAACAGTAAATGATTTTATTAGAATTTTCGTAAAACATAAAAAATGTGTATTTTTTCATATAGTATTTATTTGTGATTTTTATTGAATTTTTCGAAGTGTTTTATTATGGTTTTAATTTAATAATGTGTATATGTATGTATTTATATGTATTTTTGTGTATTTTATTTTTAATTTGTTTGTTTTCTTTTATTATTTTATTGGCTTATTTTATAAATTTATAATTTGTTTTTGTGAGTATACAGGTATTTTTATTTAATTTTTAGGAGTTTATTTACATTTTTAAATAAATAAGTATATGTATATGTAGGTATACTTATAGGTATTTTATCTGTATATTATATACATTTTATTTATTAAATGAATTTTTTTTGTTTTTATTTTGGATTTGTATTTTTAGTAAGTTATATATAATATGTACATTACCATAAAAATATAGATGAATAAAGAATAAAAGAATAAATCTCTTTTTATTTATATACATATAGGTAGCATAGGTATTTTGTCTATGAATTTTATAGACTTATTTTATTTTACAAATTCTTTTTGGTTTTCTTGTAATTTCAATATGTACATGTATTATATACATTATTTACAAAATTCTAAAAATATAAATTTGTGAAAATAATAGACATTGAATAAAATGAATATTTTAATCAGTATTATATACAAGGAGGGCCAAAAACCTAACTTCTACAGATGAACTCCAAAAATTATGACACCAATTTTATTAAATAGTTCATGGAAAGCTATATACAATTAAAGGTGAGTTTGGGTGATTTGGAGTTTTTATTTACAAGATATGGGTCTGTGAAGTTGAGATTTTGGCTTTTTATTCTGGGTATAAAATGTACATTGTGTATCCTTTTTACCCAAACTCAATTTTGTATTTTTATTTCCATTATTGTCTACAACTTTCATGTACAAAGTTTCTTTATTTGATGAACGAATAATTCTATACAAAATAGGTGTCAAAAATACATAAATGAATGAATAAATAAATGAGATATTTATTGTATAATTGGCCCTTATCTCCCCCTACTTTCTTCCTTCTCGACCAATACCATACTGGCCTTGGTCTCGGGGTTTGGGTCATAAAATATTTGCAATATTTTATTCCTTTTTCTTTTCTTCCCTTTATTCTATAATTTTGGCATTAAACACCTTATTTAATGTGTAATTAATACAATGAATCATGAATGCTATTATGTTCAATTTGATGCTATTTACATGCATTTGCTGGGGTTTTTGAGGCCAAAATAATAGAATAAAGGTGATAAAATGGAGATTCATCAGTAGGTAGTTACCTACTCCCCTGGGTGTAGGCTCCCTTTTCTCATATATATATATATAATATGGTTGCTGCCAGTATTAATGATGGTTTTATGTGAAGTGATACTTCTCAATATTACTTACAATACTTAGGATATTCCAAAAAAATTATATTCATTTATTATTCTATTAAAGGAAATTATACTTTAATATCGTGATTACTTTAAATAATTTTCTCACTTGTAGAACTATTGCATTATTTTTTATTTGTATAAATATTTTGAAGGTTGTTAGACTTATATTATTTTGCACACTTTTTCATAGATTAATTAATGGTAACAATGTTGAGCTTTCTGTCTTAAGCTCCATTTTAAGTAGTCCTTTCTTGAAAAATTATATAAAATTTCTATTATTCCATGTATGATATAATACAAATTGTTCATGTTATATATGTTTATTATTAATTATTTGAATTGATAATTGTTTTATGAGAAATGGTATTTCTCAACAATACTTATTGCGTTCCAAAAATTTTATATTCACTTATTTATTCTATTAAAGAAAATTGTACTTTAATATATTTGATTAATTTTTATAATTTCAAAAATATTTTAATTTCTTAACATGATATGGATCAAGGAAAACACACTAGTTTTTTTTATATATGTGACATAATTACATCTATATACATAGAGTATGTAGGTTGCACTATTTATTACATTTAGTATATGTTATTATTACACTTGATAGACATGCTAGTTGCAATACATCTATATAGATCCATTGTTCATGTATCTAGCATAGCTCCATAATTAGCTACAAAAACTTGTTAATTTATAGTTTAAGGTGTTTTAGATATTTATGGACAAAGGTTATAAATATAACACCTACAACTATAGTATTTGTTCCTCACTAGGTTATAAGCTTTAGTGCAATGAAACTAGGTTTCATCATGCATCAACCAACCTCATTTGCAAATGGCAGCACCATCATAAGAGGTTTTCTACCATCTTATCCTCTATCGGAGCTACACCAACTTTCCTTTTTATCACATTATTTTGAATTTGATGTTTTTCGTGTATGACCATATATTCACCTTAGAATTTCATCTTTGCTATATAATTCTTTAGACATGCATATGGTTCACAGACCACAATCCGGATGCATAGAACATATCAGGTGAAAGATCAGCTATAGAGATTAAAATTTTTGTTAAGAAAAAAACTAAAACAATTGATGTATAGTACCTTATTCGGAATATTCTCCACTTATTTCTCCCTTCTCGTTTCTTCTTATTCTCTTTTATTTTTCAAGGTGAGTCCTAATATAGGTCCCAACATTAATGCGAAAGCAATAAAGATACACACGGATCTTAAAAGTTGGTGCATTAGATTAACAGTTTCCTGTATATACATAAATATCTATTATTATTTTTTAATAAATAATGCATGTTTTACTAGTCTTTTGAATCAGTAACTGTGTTAGCTTCACACGCAGAATGGGTGAAATCGCCCCACTAGTACAATATGTCTGACTCAATTTTTTTCTCGTTTATTTATTTAGATAAACGACAATCGATTCATTTTATAAAAAAAAGCCGGTGAGGGAATACAGGCCCAAACTGTTCGCAACTGGCTACAAGACCGTGACGGAATTCTTTTATGATTGAAGGGATGAGCATCGGATCGGGCTTCTTGAGGTTGGAGATTACCTGGCTCAATTTTCATTTAATTTAATTAACATGACTAGGTCTAACTCAAGCCAGCTTAGTTAATATTTTCTTGTGTTGGAAATGTGGAGATGGAATGAAAAGTAATTGAAAGTGCATATACTAGTGATAGAACAATGAGAACGATTAGATATCAAAAGGATTCTGAGTATGGGAAGCAAAGGTTAAATCTTAGCGATTCAATATTAAAAAGGCTTATTGTGCGATATATAGTAAGAAAATATATATAGCAATGGAGATGATGTGGAAATACTTATCGTGATACTGTCACTACAACGAAAACAAGTTGTGGCTACAGAATTATGCCAACGGATGTGTGGCTTGCGACCACAGAATTGAGCTCTGACCACAACACGTCGTGGCCTGTAGCCATAGCTACAAGTCTCATCATGAGTCTAACCATGAATATGTCGTGGCCACTACAATAACCACAGAAGTTGATGTGCCACAACTCTTGCATGAATGTCCTCCTTACATATTTGAAGACTTTGGTCACGAAATTGTATCTATGAGAAACTAGTGGCTACGTAATTATCGTGACCACAAGTTTCCGTAGCCACATTCTATAACCATGATGGGCTCAAAAATTGCCTCTTTAATAATAAAGAATTGTAGTATAGGAGAATTTTCGGTCGATCAAAAATCACAATCTTTGAATGTTGTGGAGAATTTTTACTTGACAAGTCTACCAAAGTCAAACACCGAGAATGATGAATATAGCTGCGTGGTTTTAAATTAAAGAAAATAATTAATTAAATACTAAGTTAATTTCTGTGTCAGGAAAATAGATGGAAAATGAAACGGTGAAAGATGCAATGCGAAGAAAATTAAATCAAGAGAATGAAGCACTGGATTTGAGATTTCGATTTTTACTCCACACATAATAATCAATATCTCTGAATTTAAATCACATATCAAGAAGAATTGAACTCGTGAGATATTCAAATTATTTCTAGTGCTGCAGGCAAGTAGATTAATTCATACTCATGCTAAATGATAATTTTGAACCGAAGTATCTATCCTAAAGATTTATGTGACTTAATTCCTCAAATAGTGAGTGATTAATCCAACGAAATATATTAGTCCTTAAATAAGACCTTGCAAAGATTAAATCCTCAAGTAATGATCAAATTCCTTGAAAAATACTCAACATGGAATCAATTTCTCATCCTCTGCAATATTCCTACAAAGATAAACTCGGTTGATTGAAGCTCCTATGTAGATCAATTTCTTAATAGGTGGTTATTAAATGATGCAGGAAAATCAATCTCGTAAAATATTCTCAATATGGTTCCTACAAGATAAGTCAAAGATTTCTCATATAATTGCATAAATATATCGATAGTTGAGCATACATGTGCCAACTAAAATCCGCAAATAGTAGTCATCAAGAAACTACCTCAGATCAGTCCACAAATTATGCAAAATGATGAAGTATGGAAAAACTTCAAAACGACATATTATGTGCTAAAATCAGAGTTCATATGATCAAGATGTGCTAGATTGAAATTTCAGGGCTTAAATACAATAAAAGTAAGTATTTTCCTTTCAATTTGGCCCTTGGAGGACTTATCTATAATTCAAAAAAAACTGACAGGGCTTCTTTGCAATTTACCTAGGTAGGCACGTGCACAACACGTGACTTAGTTGGCAAGGCCTTTTTGTGATTTGTTGAGACACGGAGAGCTTGGCTGCAATTAACGCAATAGGGCACATGATTCTCTTGTGCTGAAGTCGGCTGAGGCTCTTCTGTAGTTCTCCAGAATGGCAGGGGATGGGGTGCAATTTGCACCCCCCAACATGTGCCATGCACACGCCTTAGGTGGTTCAACGGGCAAGGCTGAGGCTTAGGTACCCAAACTCGAGGTGCGGGCGGTGGCTAAGGTTCAGTCACCCGAGCCTAAACGTAGCAGCACATGAGCCACTGGATCAAGTCTTGGGCCTGATCCAATGGTTCTGGTGATGCGACGCTGCCTCAAGGGTCCCGACTACCGTCGGGGGAGGTGTAAGGTGATGATGACGTAGCATCTCAGCTGACACACGACCAAGTTGCTGGCATGTCAACAGTGGCGAGCATCGCTGGAGAAGCCTCGGCGGGAGAGCATTGATGGAGTTATCCTGGACATGAAAGGTTAGCAAAATCAAGAGGGAAAGGGGGGAGGGCACAACACCCTCGATGGCGGGGATGCTAGAGCTTTAGCTCCGGCCTTAGCAAGGCCAGAGATAGGGAAGATATGGAAGGTAGAGGAAGAAACAGAGGAGTAAACGGGGTGAAGGCGAGCGGCAGGTTAGGATCGAAAGGCAATCGATGATGCTCGAAGGTGAAGGAAATGGAGATGCTTGATCGTAGGGGAGGGTATGGGAACCAAGGCTCAGATGGATGCAATTGTCGAAGGTGGTGAGTTGCGAGTGGTGGTTGCATGCTCTAGAGTTGAACAAAGTTGCGAAACGGAAGAAGACGAAGAAGCAGGGAAGGAAATAGATCTACCTAGGTGATGGTCCTTCGTCGGAGAAGATGGAGTGGATGAACGCCTGGAAAAGAAGGATGAAACCTCCTAGAGGTCTTCGCTCGAAGGACCCAGTAAACGGAGTACATGAGCTTTGTGGCTCGACGAACACTACATGGCCAAGGAAGGATCGTGGATCGGACCTAGCTTTTACCCTTGTCTTCGCTCAAAACAGGTCCTCTCGACCTTTGTCATTGGTGAGGGAGAATGGAGCTAGAGGGGGAAAGCTTCTGTAAGTGGTGGATGGAGAGTGCGACCGATGTGCGAGGAGCTTTAAAGAGTGGAGGCAATAACGATGGGGGAGTTACGTGGTGGTGGCCGTAACGGCCGGAGGTGGAGGGGTGCGAGGTCAGCGGACGCGTAACGACCGTATGGGGTGGCGGAAGAGCGTTGCTGGAGATGTATGGCTGGAGGAAGAGGTCACGGCTAGGCATGTGACCCGGGGAAGTGAGGAGAGATGGAGTGGGGTGCCACATTGCACGCTCAGGGGCCGCCACGTGTCACCCCAAATTTTTTCAAAAAATAAAGAGAAGGAAAAATAGAAAAGAAATAGAAGGATACCTCAAATCAAAAGATTTTCTTCACGAAAGTTGTTTGTATCAACGAGATCTACAATGTTTTTAAAGGAACTGGGAGTAAAAAAGGACATCTGTACAAAGTGGTATTTTTGGTGGTTCTCCATGTGTATAAAAAACCGGCTTCTGAGATTTTGTATTTTTTTGGTGTATAAAAAACAAAGCTGATGGGATAATTACATTATGTAAAATATCGTAGAGGTAATTTTAAAAGTTTATAGGGTCTGTCGGGTAAAAATCCCAAGATAAAATGCGCAAAAGAGGCCCAAAACCCTATTTTCACTTATGAGCTCTACATTTTATGATATTAGTCTTGTTTGAAAGGTACTTGAAAATGAAGTACTTTAAAAGTGAGTAGACCAAAATCGGACACTGTATTGAGGAAGATATGCGTGTTTTAGTCCTTCTGATGTGAAATTAGGTTTTGGTTTATTTGTCAATTTATTTGAATTAGCATTTTTTTTATATTTTTTTATTTATTCTTGTTAGTAATATCAACACAATGGAAGTGATTTCAGGTTAATCGGAGTTAGGATGATTTAACTAAAATAGGAGAAGTTAGCAGCTTTTTAGGTCAATTTACACTTAGATTTTGGGTCCTTATTTTATGCAATTGTGCATGAACAAATGCGAATATTATTGATGAATCTCTATTTCATCGCCTTTATTCTATCATTTTGACCTTAAAAAACCTAGTACATGCATGTAAAAACCCTTAATTTGCTTAAATTAACATTCATGTATTGTTGTGTAATTATTGTATAAAATGCAGTTTTTAATGCCAAAATTATAGAATAAAAAAAGAATAAAATAAAGATATTTTATGACTCTAAATCCTGAGACCTAGGCATCTCGACGATTAGGTCGACAAGAAATAAAGTAGGGGGAGATAAGACAACAAAATACAATAAAAATTCCCTTTTATATATCCAATTATTATTCATTTTAGGACCTATTTTATTTTCCACTTTTTATACTTCAAATAAATAATTTTTTTACATGGAAGTTGTAGATAATAAAATATAGAAAAAATATAAAATTGATTTCATACAAAAATAATATGCAGAATAAAAGTTACAATCTAAATAATATTCTAAAATCCCAACTTCCCAACCCCATATCTCTCAAATAAAAACTCAAAATATATCAAAAATTGTATATAACTTTTAATAAGCTATTTAATGAAGGTGGTTTCATATTTTTTGGAGTTAAGGTGTGAAAGTCAGGTTTTGGACCCTTATTGTATAGTATACATGATTAAAATATTCATTTCATTTATTATTTATTATTTTTATAATTTTATATTTTTATAATTTTGTAAATATTATTTATAATATACATATATTTTAAAGTAGGAATAATAAATAAATATTAAAATAAAATATGTATCTAAAATACATATATGAATATACAATAACTATACCTATGTAAATAATACACCTAATTATTTAAGTGTATATATGACTTCAGAAAAATATAATAAAAGTATACTTATGTGTCAAAAAAGAAGATATAAATATATGAAATAATAAACTAAAATAATAAAAATACAAAATACAAAATAAAAACAAAAGACTTAAAACATAGATAAATATACCTATAAACTAACCCTAAAAACTAAATTGTAATTATATATCTCTAATAAATAAATATCATAATAAAATAATTTGGAAAATAATAAACATTATTTATTTTATAACTTAAAATTAATAAAATTGTTTATCAATTCCTTTTGATTTTCCAATCTTTTTAGGCTTCTTTTTCCTGGTTGGTCCACGTGGACCAACCCGGTGGCGAGGAGGGTTGACCTCAGTTAACTCCTCTGACCCGCACTCTAGCCTCTGACACCTATCACTTCCGCCTCGTTTCTTGAATTTTTGAAGACCTCTCCTTGCATCCTTTGTGATCGAAGTCTTCGTGACTTTTTTCTCCTCGAGGATTGCTCTTCCACGCCAGTGTTTGTCTTGAGGATTGGATCGCTGCATCGCCTGCATCTCTTCAATCTTTGGAGCGGCTCGTCAACTTGTACATATGCCCTCCCTGACCTTCCTTTCTCTTTTGAACATTCTCTTGGACATGTCTGTCCCTCTCTTTGTACGCTCAGGGTAGAGGGACATGACATGTCCCTCTACATCCACTTTGCGACGAGTTTAGGCAAGCCTTTAGGATGGCTCCACCACCTCCGGCAGAGCTCTGCCGTGAGGTCATCTCCTGGTCTCCATCCAGTCGAGGTACTCCTTTTTCTTGTTTTATTAGCTTATTTTTAATCATTAGGTTTGTTTCTTGCATTTTATTCGAGTTTTAATCGCATGTTTTAGTCGTAGATCAACCTCCCAGTAGTTCGCTGGAGCTAGCCTCCGAAGGACGCTCCTCCATGCCCCGCCCATTGACCAACTCACCTACCACCTCAGAATTCTTCCCCTTCGCCTTCTCCATCACCCCCACCTTCCGCTACCTCTCTCCCCGTTGGATCGAGACCTCGGTGCTCCTCCACCGCCACTTTGCCATAGCACCTCATCCGATCCACCTACGCCCATATCCATCCATCGAAAGCCTTCCCAAGGATTCGCTTTTTTTAGCCTAACGTGCTCCTACAAGTAAGAACTAGAAAATAGAGTCTTTTTGAGGCTCATTAAGGTAGGTGGTACCTCCCTGGTGGATCGTCATCGCCGAAGCAATCTAGACCCTCCCGTACCTTTTGAGCCAACCCACAAGAGCAGAAGGACATCAGGAAGCTTTTGGACCTACTTGCAATGAAGGAGAACCGGGGAGAGAGAGATTCACGGATCAAAGCAACGGGAGACGCTTGTTCTTCGTTGTTCTTCGCGAGGAGGAGCGGCCGTCCGATCACTCCTCGCCCTCAGATTGCACTAAAGCCGTTGGATTGACTCCCCTCCATACCGTTTGATATTCAGGGAGATCTAATAGCCACCGTTCTCGTGCAAACTGGCATCGTCACATCTGGACGCGATGTGTGGCATAAGTAGCGCCATCCAATAGTTGGTTCATGCCATAGTTGTGGGTATTTTGCATCCTTTACCCGCACGCTTTTGTATTTTAACTAATATTCTCTAAACTTTCATCTGTTGCTTTATATTTTTGTAGTAATTGCAAATAGGCCCCCCAAAACTTGATAATTAGTATTAAGTCTACGCCATGTCATCTCACTTGACACCCCACATGAGGTAGCAATTTTGCAGGCGGACCCTTAGGATTTTGTGTATTTCTTTTTAATACAGAAACTTTTTATTTAAGTTCTATATTTTTGGTAAAATTGCATATTAGCCCTGAAATTTTCTGCTAATTTCATTTATGCCTCTACAAGTAGTGTAGTTTCTTTATGTTTTTTATATTTATTTAAAATATCACTTTTGCTCTAAAAAATCCGAAAAAATTAGGATTGGTGCCCGTTAATGTGTTTATTCATGATATCATTTTGCATTGCATTTTAGACATTTAAATATTTTATAAAAATAAAAAAATAGCCTAAAAAGTCCTTGCCTGACCTATAAAACCCATAAAAAATATAAAATGATTTTAAAAATTCCCCCGATAATGTATTTTTCTTATTTAAGTATTTTTAACCTTCAAATAAAAAATCCCTAAAAATTACAAAAGAAAACTCTAAAAAATTGAAAAACTCTAAAAAATTTTATAAAAATTTTGTAAAATTTCCAAAAATTCCAAAAGTGTGTTTTCTAAGATGTAATTTTCTTTATACTATTATTTATGTATTAAAATTAATTTAATGATATTTTATTTTGTATGCTATTTTCTATCTTCATTTTAATTCAACCTATTTAATTAAACTTTGATCTAGGGTACTTTTTATTTCAAAAATATATAAAAATTGGCCAAAATTCCTAAAAAATCACAAAAATAGAAAATTTTATTTAAAACCCAAAAAGATTTTATTTTATGTATTTTTTCTATTATTATTATTTATATTTATACTAGGTTATATTATATATACTCTTATAAATGTCTTTATTATATATTTTAAATGGAAAAATATAAAAATATAAAAAATTATAAAAAAATAGAAAATAAAAATAAAAATATGAAAAAATAAAAAAAATTAAATAAAAATTAAAACCCACAAAAATAAATATAGATAAAGAATTTTACAATCACATTTTTGCACATTATTGCACAATCTATCTAGTTTGCTCCCCGTGTTCGACACTCTACGTACTTTCACTATACACACATTTTGTATTGTTAAATGAAATAAATTTTTAGCTCTGCATTTATTTTCATTGCTTGATCATTATTTGTGGTTTAATTGTTATCTGAAGCAGGGTTTCTTGTGGGTCACCAAAGCGACTATGTATCCACCTTGTGCCAGACATATTTTAGACCCATGAATAATCCACTTCAACAATCGGCATCATTGCTAGGGAGCAACTGCGCATAGATTGGCTTATGACCGAGATGTCATCATTTGTCAATATTTTTCCTCTATTTATTTTCCACTTTATTTGATATTAATTGTTGAGATGTCTAACCTTCTCCTTGTTTGAACTTCAAGCGAGGTGCCGTGGATCGAGGGAGGCACTTTACTCAAGGCACCTGTACACCCACGCGAAGCCAACATGAGACTCTTGTCCTAGCACCAAAGGAGACTTATAGAGATTTTTAAAGATAGAGCTCACTTTGCATTTTATGTTAATTTTATTTAGTTTTGTAATTCAAGTGAGAGAGAGACTATTAATTGTAATAATACATGACTTTACAACACCCCACACTTCACGAGGTCCAGTACCCGAGGGATTGTTCCCTTGGGGGCCTTGTCAGGTTTTTCTTATTTTTATCGTCTTTTTTATTTTGTTTCTCGGTTTTGTTTTGTTTTTTATGTGATTGAGCCTTAGGTATAGGATTGCTTATTGATAGTATTTGGTTTAAACACCTAATCATTATTGCATGTTCCTATAGAATACATTTGGATCTAGCCAAATATTAATTTCCTTCTCACTTAGTCTCGGAACAACGCGCCGCAAGAGTCCTCCATATAATGCTTGTATGATCCACTGTTGTGGGCACCGAGGAGACTCAAAGATCAGACCTTTAGGTTCAATTCTAAGTCATTAGCATTGATTTTTCATGTTAATAGCAATTTATCATCTAGGGCGATTTCATCAGCTTGCATTGCATATAGATAGGTTTCAATTATGTTTAGCATCTTTGCATGTAGAGAATTGGAGGCAAGGTGAGCATTTATGCTTTAGCATTCATCATCGATTTCATCGGCTTGCATTGCTTTTCTGACTCCCTCCCTCTGATTTTGACCACCTATGTGCTAAGTAACATTGACTCCTCATTAGGCATATGCATTCTCATTAAAAATACAGAAAAAGTGATAAGCAATAAAATTGGGACTGCTAAAATTACTTGACCATATAAAATATCAAAAAAGAATTATTTGTATTGGGGTGAGTAATCCCCCCATTGTCTTTGTTTTACTTTCTCGTGTACACACTAAGGATTAGTGACCAAATCCCATTCATCCAACCTAAGTGTTTGTACAATTTTTGACTTATCACTTAACTCTAAAACATACAAGATTAAAAGACCGAACTTTCATGATCTTCACCGAGTTGAGTTGGTGAATAAAGGGGTTTGTTTTGTACGAGTTTGTGTGTATATTAGATCGATTTTGTGCATTTGTTCCTTTTTCTCACTCCTCTTGACTTGACCATCATGATCTCTCGATCATTTTCCTTTTGTTTTGAGATGACCGACTGAAGCTATTTTTATCCAAACGTTGCGGATCCCTCATACACTCTAGCCGACCCACCACCCTTTTTCCAGGTGGACATTGCTCCTGACTTTTATACATATCTGCCTCAACCATAGTGTCAGCCTTTGGATTTTTATCCACCTGCACATTTCCCTTCACATCCACTCGAGACTAATTTGTTGGAGTCACCTCTCATGGTATCCACACTTGAGACCTTGACCCAGTTCATGAAGTAGATGAATTCGAGGATTGACGACCTCACTTTCCTAAATAAGAGTCATATCGATGCTTCATGATCTGATGATTTGGACTTGATTGAGGATTCTTATGAGAGCTTGCAATCACCCAAAATACAAACAAATGAGAAAATTTTAAAATACAAAAATATTTTGGGAGACTCATGGTTAATTCAGATTGTGCGGGGAGGGCCCACATGCCAAACTCTTTGACCACACACACATTCACACCTTGTCCTACCTTTGACCCCAAGGATGCCACTATACATATTGCTCTTGGCATTCCTTGTGTTGATGATGATTCTGACCTCCTTCTTTGTACGGAGGTCTAAAAATTCAAAAAAATGTTTACTGAACCCGAAGTGGTGGCCATTATTCATGAAACCATTAAAGCCCCCCTTCACCAGGCCATGACCGAATTATCTGCTCCTCAACCCAAGAAGAGAAAATGCATGAGCAGATCTGAGTGTCATATCTTGACCATGAACATTGCCCATGCCATCAGACACCCTCCATTTCCTAGAAAAAGTAACATTGCTACACCTTTCATTAGTTGCACCATCTCTGACCATACATGTGATTACACTCTCATTGACGGTAGTGCTTTGATTAACATCATACCCATCTTGCTGATGCAGTCTCTTCACTTAGGGCCTCACAAGAAAACCAGGATGATTGTTCAGTTTGCTGATGGATCAATAAAGAGGTCGAAGTGTATTATTGAAAACATCGTCATTTCGATTCAGGGCATGAGATACACCGTGGATTTTTTTGTATTGCCCATGGAGACCTCCACTGGGGAGCACTCTCCAATCATCTCGTGATGACCTTTCCTCGACTCTGCGAGGGTCGTTATAGATAATGGATCATGAAAGATTCGCTTCCGTCCTGTTGACGAAAGTAAGGTGATCATCACCGCATCCACTGCCGACCAGAGACCTGCACTTGATGTGACTACACATATGTTAGCTGACCTTGAGGACTATGACCTTGATGAGACTATTAGATATTTTTGTTGTATGTTGGATTCCACTGAGACCCGAGAATTCCACTCCAAGGAGGGAGACTCGGAAATTATGGACCTCAGAGTTCCTTCTTCTGGTGTTTGGCGATGTGTTGATGACATCCACGGGCACGATTGACACCTGTGAGCAGAGGGAAGATATTGATGAGACTAAGACCAAATTTGATCTTGTCGCTTTTATCCAGGAATTCAGGTCTTTTGATGAGAATGATGGTCCATTTTTTACTGTGGAGGACGAACATGATCTTACTTCTTCTGATGATGAGTTCTTCCTTTTTCACTTTGACATCTGCGAGACACCCAAGGCCAGAACTAGCCACATTATTTCCACTAACCCATCTGTGCCTTCTCACTCTGTGACTGTTAAGGATCTTCACTAGGTCGATCCGGATCGGCTTCCGTCCAATGTGGACCCTGAGATCGACCTCGATCTAATCAAATCCATTCCTCAATGGTCCTGCAAGAAGGTTCGCTTTCTATCTTCTTGATTCTTTGTATATCCACAATGTTGTACATTCGCTTTCGTTTATCTCTGTTTGTCTCCCATTTCGCTCATCCACCCCATTTTCGTGTGTGCCTTGATAAGGATGTACTTTGTCCTAAGTATAAGGGGTTGGACAAGCCGAGTGTTCTTTCTCCGTTCCGTTTCATTACTCTCCTTGTTCCCTATACTTAGGGCTTCTTTTACCCTAAGTATAGGGGGGTGATGTGTACATTCTCTTCGATCTCTTCTTCCATCTTCATCTCATTTTTCTTCTTTTCCTTTTCATTTTTCATTTTCTACCGAAAAGGTGTCGCCCTTTTTTGTCAGTCTTCTATACTTAAGACGTACTTTGTCCTAAGTATATGGGGATGTTCACCTTGAGTTATGTCATTCTTTGATCCTCTTCATTATCTCCTCTTCTTGTTATATTTAGGGATATCTTACCCTAAGTGTAGGGGGAGACAGTCTGAGTACGTTCTGTTCATTCTCATCCTTGACCCTCCCTACTTTGTGTACAGTCTGCTATACTTAGAATTATTTGATCCTAAGAATAGGGAGGAGGTCGATTTCTCATTCATTTCTTCGTTCATTTATTCTTTAGACTTTTCTGTACTCAGGACGAGTTATGTCGTCTCTTTTCTCTCTGATTTATGAGGACATAGCTCAAGCTAAGTATAGAGGGGTCGTATATACTCTATATATACTTTAGCCATAACTCATACTTTCGTATTTTTAATAATAAATATGGAAAAAAATATTATTTAAATTCATTAAAATCACTTAATAAAAAGATGCATATTATTCCTCAAATTTATTTTGAATTTACTGATTAATAAATTAGGTAAAAATACTTTTTACAAAATGTTTGAAAAATAGTTTGAAAATCTTTTTGAAAAATCTTTTAAAACTATTTGGAAAATATTTTGTTAAATATTTTCAACCTTTATAAAAATGTTTGTTTGTAAATTTTTTTCTTTCTGTAAAATAAATTTTTTTGAAAAACTATTTGCAAAATTTTGGAAAAGGGTTGCAAAAAATATTATGAAAACCTATATATACTATTTGAAAAACCTTTGCAAATTATTTTTCAAATGTATGTAAATATTTGTAAAAGTCATTTGTGAAAATTATTTTATACTATAGTTTTTCAAAATTGTTCATAACATAATTTTCAAATAAATTTGAGGAATATATACATCACACTAAAATTCATTATATATATCTATAAAAATGACCACTTACCCCTTGTAAATTCTTGTAATTATAAGATGCATCCCCGTGTAAATATTTGTACCAAGTTTTTTTTAGCCAAAATCTTTTATTTTTAAAAAGCAAAAAACATTTTCAAAACTAAAAATCCAAAAACATTTGCAAAATATTTTTGAAAAATACCAAGAAAAATTGCATATGCATCATTTTTTCAAAGAAAATCCACAAAAAGTTAAAAAGCTTGAAAATTACATCACAAAAATATTTCCTGCATAGCATTTGCATTTTCGGATTGAGTTTGGTAACTGAACTAGTCTAAGTAAAATCCGCATATTGGAGCTTGGTTGGACCTTAAACCTACCTAATCACAGGAACCTTATATGAACTGGAATTGGCGTACTTCAGTTCTTGTTGACTTAATTCTTTGAGGATCACGAGACTTGCTTCAATGGATTATTGACTACCTAAGTAGAGTATTTCGGAGCACACACACGACTCTTATCGATAATGACCTAACTTGGATGCATGCACATTTCACTTGGCTCAACTCAGTTGGATTGGTGAGGGGATTGGATTTGCCGGTATGAGATGCAAACAAGTGGAAACATTTGTCCTCGTCTAGGGAGGGAAACGCACCCCAACCCGTACAGTGACAGAGACGTCTAAAGACAAGAGAGTGTGGGTTGCAATAATGCTTCAAAAGATGGATAATCTACTGGCTCAAGGGGAAAACTCCTTATGTAAATGCTATTGTATATAATATTTCAAAAACAAAAAGAAAAAGCTCCAAAAAAGTGGACAAGACGTATTGAAAATAAAATGCATGTCGAAGAGTATTTATTTATATAGTCAATAAGCAAGCTTGAGTTTCAAAGTCAAATCATATGAGCATGTAGCTGGATGACTTGACTACACCGGTCTTGCATCCTAGGATAAGTAGCTACAATGGATATAATCCATTCTTCTCTTCACCCCCTTCTCTTGAGCTGGTTGTTACTTAAACTTAAAAGGGAATACCCCGCTCCTCGACGAAGGAGTTGTTGGATTAGAGACCACTAGATTGTCATACTAGAGAAGTCAGTCTCTTTGTCATTTCAGTTGGTGGGAACCACTATCACTTACATTGTACAAGTCAGATTCATAGTCATAAGGGTTTACTTATGAGTTGAAATATTCTGACCTGGATATTGAGAGGACTTGAGCAGAGTTTTAAGATTCTCGAAGGCTGTTGGATTTCAAATCCAATTCCCAAAATGGTTCTTCCCGCACTAAAATTCCAAGGGTCCGACTTATGCTCCAAACTTCATTTTGATAAGACAAGTTTCAAAATTGAACTTAATCCAATTTCTTTCTTTTTCTTTTCTTTGTTTTTCTTTTTCTGCACTTATTGCATAAGTGTTTATTAGGGACTAGCAAAGGCAAGTATAGGGGGGTGATGAATCTCCATTTCATCACCTTTATTCTATCATTTTTGCCATAAAATTCTGAGTAAATGCATGTAAAACCATTAATTTACATAAATTAACATTCATGCATTGCTGTGTAATTATTGTATAAAATACAATTTTAAATGCTAAAATTATAGAATAAAGAAAATAAAAGAAAAATAATAAAATATCAAAGATATTTTACGACTCTAAATCCCGAGACCCAGGCATCTTGATGACTAGATTAGCAATGAATAAATGAGGGGGAGATAAATGTCGAAAATATAATAAAAATTGCCTTTTATTTGACAATTTATTATTCATTTTAGAACCTATTTTATTTTTCACTTTTTATACTCCAAATAAAGAAACTTTATACATGAAAGTTGTAGATAATAAAATATAGAAAAATATAAAATTGATTTCATACAAAAATAATATACTGAATAAAAGTTATAGTCTAAATAAGATTCCAAAATCCCAACTTCCCATACACATAGCTCTCAAATAAAAATTCAAAATCTATCAAACTCACTTTAATTGTATATAACTTTTAACAAGCTATTTTATTGAAGGTTGTTTCATATTTTTTGGAGTTAAGGTGTAAAAGATAGGTTTTGGACCCCTATTGTATAATATACCCGATTAAATTATTCATTTTACTATTGTTTTTTTAATTTTTTAATTTTTATATTTTATAATTTTGTAAATAGTATTTATAATATATCTAAATATTAAAATAGGAATAAAAAAGAAAACATTAAAATAAAATATTTATCTAAAATACATAGATGAATATACAATAACTATAACTATGTAAATAATACACCTATTTATTTAAGTATACATATTACTTCAAAAAAATGTAATAAAAATATACTTATGTGTCTAAAAATAAATTAAAAATATATAAAATAATAAACTAATATAATAAAATCAAATATACAAAATAAAAACAAAAGCCTTAAAAATATAGATATATATACCTATAAAGTAACCCTAAAAACTAACTTATAATTATATATCTCTAAAAGATAATTAAAAATCATAAAAAATAATTTAGAAAATAATAAACATTTTTTATAACTTATAATTAATAAAATCATTTGTCAATTCCTTTTGATTTTCCAATCTTTTATAGGTTTCTTTTTCCTGGTTGGTCCACGTGGGCCAACCATGTGGCACGGAGGTTGACCTCGGTCAACTCCTCTGACATGCCCTCTAGCCTCTGATACTTATCGCTTCTGCCTTGTTTCTCGGATTTTTGGAGACCGCTCCTTCCATCTTTTGTGATCGAAGTCTTCATGACTTTTTGTCCTCGAGGATTGCTCTTCCACGCCTAGTGTTTGTCTCGAGGATTGGATCGCTACAATGACTGCATCTCTTCGATCTTTGGAGCACCTCGTCAACTTGTACATATACCCTCCTTGACCTTCCTCTTTCTTTTGAACCTCCTCTTGGCCCTATCTGGCCCTCTCATCGTGCACTCTGGATAGAGGGATGTGCCAGGTCTCTCTCCAGCCACTTTGCGATGAGTTTAGGCAAGCCTTTAGGATGGCTCCACCACCTCCGGCGGAGCTCCGCCGTGAGGTCATCTCCTGGTCACCAACCACTCGAGGTACTCCTTTTTCTTGTTTTATTAGCTTAGTTTTAATCATTAGGTTTGTTTCTTGCATTTTATTCGAGTTTTAATCGCATGTTTTAGCCATAGATCAACCTCCCCGTAGTTCGTCGGTGCTAGCCTTTGGCAAACGCTCCTCCACGCTCCGCCATTGACCGACTTGCCTACCACCTCAGACTTCTTCCTCTTAGCCTTCCCCATCACCCCCACCTTCTGCTCCCCTCACTCCCCGCTGGATCGAGACCCCGGTGCTTGATGAATCTCGGATTCATCACTCTAAATCTCATTTATTAGGCTTAAGTCCCTAAAAATCAACAACATATTTGCATTTATTCTGCATAATTAGCATTCTTGCATGTTTTCATAAAAATGGTATTTTATCCATAATTTCTGCACAAAATAAGAGCCAAAAATCAAAGCCAAATTTGACCTGTAAATAGCCTAACTTCCCAGATTTTTAACTCCTTCATGCTAACTCCAAATAACTCAAAACCACTTCCATTGTGTACATATCACTCCCAAGAATAAATGAAAAATACAAAAAAAATCACTAACCCAAATAAGTGGACCAAAAACCCAAACCCTAGTTTCAGGATTTTCGGACTAAAAACCACATATATTCCCCATCCAGTGTCCGATTTGATCCTACTCACTTTTGAACTAATGCACATTCAATTACCTTCAAAACAAGACCAAGTTCAAGTGAATCGGAGCTCGTATGTGAAAGTTGGGTTTTGGACCTCTTTTGTACATTGTATATTTTCGCGGCTTTTGACCTTGTATTTTATGTATATATTTTCTTTATAAATAAAAACCCAAAAAATTAGAATAAGGTATCTTTTATTTATCTTTGATTTTTCCATATTTTTTTCGGATTTTTATCTTGTTTTAAAAATAAAAAAATTAGAAAACCCAAAAATCAAGGTATTCTATGCACATGGGATACCCCAAAATTCACTTTTTACATTTGATCGAATTTGGTCTTAATGTCTTCATAGAAGTTGTAGATCTCGTCGAGACGAGCATTTTTCGTGAAGGAATTTTTTCGATCCGAGGTCATTTGCTATTTTTTATCGATTTTACAAGAGGTTTTATTTTCGGATTTTTCTGGAGGTGACACGTGGCAGCCCCAGAGGCCGCCACGTGTCATTGATTTTTGGGCCTTTTATATTTTAGTTTTCAAAAAAAAAAATCCACGTACGTGCGTCGCACGTGCCGCGCCTCCTCTCTTTCCCCCTTGCCACGCGGCCTTAGCAGGGCCGTCCGATCTCGGCCGATCGGACGGCCCCTGCTCTTCGTCTTCAACCGCCCGCACCTTCCTCGCTTCGTCCCCGCACCGCTATCTTCGCAACAACCTCGTCACTATAGACCTCCGTGTCTTCCGCAACCACCGGCCAAACCTCCTCCGCAGTCCCCGTAATCCTCTCCTATTTAAAGGGACTCGCCGCCACTGTTCCCCGTATCCGCCGGTCAGCACTTCAGAGCCATTCGCGGCGGTGACAGCGCCCCGACCACTCTCCTCCGGCGAGATCCGAGGGCCGATCAACCCTCGTCGCAGCACTGTCCTCGGCCTTCTGCCCAAGCTCCGCACTTCGTGCCGTCGAGCCACCGAACAACCCTCTTCGTCGTTCATCTTTCGACTCTGACGCGCCTGTACCGCCAACGACTTCATCGACAGCCGCATGGAGCTCCACCTTCGCCTACCGTCGAGCCAACGACGTTCGTCATCTCCGACGAACTCCACCGCTACGTCCGCTTCATCTCCTCCAGCAACTTCATCTTCAACCAGCGACCACCGGCGACTTCATCATCATCATCACTTTCGCGTCGTCGCCTCGTAAACGCCTACGACTCCGCCTTCAACCATCTGCTTCCCCGACCATCTTCCACGACCACGGTTCCATCTCCGCCTTGGCGTCGAAGCCTACGTCAACCTTATCGACTCCTCCGCCCGAGCCACTTCGCCTACATCGACGAGCAGCTCCAGGCCACCGATTTCTCCTCCGACCTTCTTCGACACCTCCGCCGCACCCGGAGCTTCGCGCCACCATCTCCAGCGCGCTGCTACGCCTTCGCCGATCGGAGCACCGCCCACTTGCTCCGCCAACCGCCTCGCCACCTGCTCCGCCATCTGCCTCGCCTCGGCCGGCCTCCGCCTCGCCATCCCCTCCTCGCCGCTGGGCTCCGAGCCCGAGGCCCTCCCACGTGAGGCGCACGTGCGGAGGGAACGCCGACGTCAGCACCACATTTCATCCCCAGGGGTCACGTGCCGCGCACGTGACCCGCTGGGTCATTTGTAGCAAAGGCCCCCGGGTTCCCTCATATTACGATTCGGCCCAGATACCTAAGGAGCACGTGCGCATCACGTGTTACCTTGGGAATTTTGCACATCTGACCCCCGGGCTACTAGTAATTGCTTTTAGGTCCCTGTCTGCACATTTTTATTTATTTTATTTATATTTATTGCATTTACACCCCTATGTTCTCCCTCTGTTTTGAACCTCTTCTAGACATCATTTTATTTATACAAAAATATCAGTTTGTTCATCGCTTAATTCTCTACATTTTGAGATATTGTGGGTATTTTTGTGATTTACGGTTAATTAATAAATATTTGTTTTGTGAAAATTGGAATATTTTGCCCAATCTGTGCTCTGAAATTCATAGTAAATTAACCGTTGCTCTAAAAATTCCCCGAAAAATCACATATTGTAGAGATTATTTTGGTTAACATTGTGCCCAAAAATCTTTGCATTTGCACGCGTATTTTGTCCTGTAAAAATCATCTTGCATATTTTACTATTTAATTTTTAATAGGTATTAAACCCACCTTTTCGAGGTCTCAGATTTTTCTAAGATCCATTACCTAGTGATAGATCTTAGATAATTTTATTTCTCGAAAATAAGTAGGTTTAATATTTATTATAATTAAATAATGAAAATCATTCTGTTTGCAATTAAAAATTCATAAAAAATTCATATTGCATCCAAAAATTACAAAAAAAATTACAGTGCATTTATTTCATCATCGTTTACATTATGGCCAAGTTTTATATTTTTCGGACATCGTTTTATTGAAATTTACATTTTAGTCCCTAAAATAGGCCGAAATTGCATTTTGCATCCCTTTATTGCATTAAAAATTCCCAAAAAAAAGACCGCCTTGAAAACCGAACTCGAAATTTGATAGACATAATCCTAGGTTGTTCCTTTGCCTCCTTGTGATCGACCTTGGGACTTGCCCACGTAAAATAAACATAAAACCACTGGATTAAAATTGAATAATTAATTGTGATTATTTTCTTGTCTGTTTCCGATCGCCGCCTATAACGAACGACTTTTATTATTTTAACTCACGAATGAAGATTTAAAAAACACATTCTTAATGCGGCTTTTTCGGACTCGTCAGTGCTCCACCGTCGGATTGCCTCATCCGAGCCACCTACGCCCATATCCATACGTCGGAAGCCTTCCCATGCTTCACTTTTTTAGCCTAACGTGCTCCTGAAGGAAAGAACTGTAAAAGAGAGCCTTTTAGAGGCTCATCAAGGCAAGAGGTACCTCCGTAGTGGATTGTCGTTGCCGGAGCAATCTAGACCCTCCCGTGCCATTTTGAGCCAATCCACATGCATGGAAGGACATTAGGAAGCTTTTGAACCTACTTGCAGTGAAGGAGAAGCCGAGGAGAGAGAGATTCGTGGATCAAAGCAACGAGAAATGACTGTTCTTCATTGTTCTTCGCGAGGAGCAGTAGTCGTCTGATCACTCCTCGCCAACAGATCACACCAGAGCCATTTGATTGACTTCTCTCCATACCGTCAGATCTGCAGGGAAATCTAATCGCCCCCGTTCGCATGCGAACCGTCATAGTCAAATCTGGACGTGAGGCGTGGCATAGTAGCACCATCTAGTTGTTGGTTCGTGCCGTAGCCGTGGGTATTTTGCATCTTTACCTGCGCGCTTTTGTATTTTAATTAATAGCCCATAAACTTTCATCCGTTGTTTTATATGTTTTGTAGTAATTGCAAATAGGCCCCCAAACTCTTGTTAATTACAATTAGGTCTATGCCACGTCACCTCACGTGACTTCCCACGTGAGGTGATAATTTTACAGGTGGACTCCTAGACTTTTATGTATTTCTTTTTAATCTAGAAACTTTTTATTTACGTTCTATATTTTTAATGAAATTGCACATTTGCCCCGGACTTTTATAGTAATTAAATTTATTCCCCTACCAATAGTATAGTTTCTTTATGTTTCCTCTATTTATTTAAAATATCACTTTTGCTCTAAAAACTCCCTAAAAATTGGATAGGTGCCCGTTAATGTGTTGATTCACGCTATCATTTTGCATTGTATTTTTAAGCACTTTAAATATTTTATAAAAATAAAAAATAGCCTAAAAGTCCCTGTCTAGCCTATAAAACCCATAAAAAATATAAAATGTTTTAAAAAATTCCCCAAAAATATATTTTTCTTATTTAAGTAATTTTAACCTTCAGACCAAAAATCCCTAAAAACTGCAAAAGAAAACTCCTAAAAATTGAAAAACCCTAAAAACTTTTATAAAAATTGATAAAATTTTCAATTTCATAAATTGTGTTTTCTTTGTTGTAATTTTCTTTATATTATTATTTATGTATTAAAATGAACTTGGAGAGATTTTTTATTATGTTTGTTATTTTTTACCTCCATTTTAATCCGACTTATATAATTAAACATTGATTGAGGGTTTTTTTTAAAAAAATATATAAAAATTAGCAAAAATTCCTAAAAAAGATCACTAAAATAGTAAAAAATTATTGAAAACGCAAAATGATTTTATTTTATGTATTTTTACTATTTTATTGTTATGTATATCTATACTAGGCTATATTGTATACATACTTTTATAAATAGCTTTATTATATATTTGATGAATCTGCATTTCATCATCTTTATTCATTTATTTTAACTTAAAATCAGTTAAAACACTTGTATATATTGATAAATACATATTCTTACTAACTTGCATCTGTGTAAATATTGTGCATGTATTATTATTTTAACCTAAATAAATAAAGAAAGAAAAAGGAAAAGTAAAGAAAATAAAAAAAAGACTGTATATATGTAATAGATATAGGCTGACCCACACCCCGAGAGAAGGTCAAGACTTGACCTGATCGACCAGGAATGAAGTAGGGGGAGATGGGGTCTTTAATCAAAAATCCAAAAATACACTTTGTAAATACTTTCGAATTTTACTGTGTATATTTGTATAAAACTTACATTATTTCATTTGTGCATAAATTTACCTCAAATTTTATAATTTTCTAAACAAAAGTTGTAAATAAAAATATTCCCTAAATAATAAAAATACTTGTAAAATAAAATCATGTAAAAAATAAAAATAACCATACTCAGAAGAAGCCATAGAGTGATAATTAAAAGATCAATTCGGACTTCATATGAACTCAAATTGAATCAAGCTCACTTCTATTTTATTTTAAATTAAATTATCTTTAAAATGAATGTGGTTTCATAATTTGTGAAGTTACGGTTTGAAAGACTATTTTCTGATATGGTTTTTGCAATTAGACCATTTATTTATTGTATTTATTATTTTTTATTTATTTTTGTACATATTATATTTTTAATAATTGTAACCAATGTTCACAATAATTTAAAGTAAATAAAAAATTATTAAAAAATTAAAAACATACTTCCTTATTTGTACATGTGTAATAATGTACCTTATGTATATATGATATGTATAAATTTTGTTTTATTTAATATATAACATTAATTAACTAAATTAATATAATTATGAAATTTTGATTTATTTATTTATTTGATTTGAAAACCTACCACATATATAAGATTTGATTGTATACCTTAAATAACCACTATTAAGGTGGCTAATTAATTTTTACTAATTACCTATTTAATTTATTTTTATATAATTATAGATTTTACTTTTAATTAGTTAATTAATTAATTTTATTTATTTAAACAACCACTAAACACCTTCCTTTTTTGTGCACATCTTCCTTTTTTAGATTTCTTCTTCTTTTTAATGGGTCTCCACTCCTTCATTATTCTTTGATCAAACTTTTGGTGAGAGGAACCCGATCTCCGAGCACAATCTTATCGCAGAAGGGTGCCAAGCTTCCGAGTCGCCCGGTGACAGCGAGGCGATCTTCATCGAGGCCATCACGACGTTCATCCGCTACCATTGGTGAGATCCACATTGGTTCTATTTTTTATCACCCTTCTAGATTATTTTTTTATTTAATTTTACTTGAGTTCATTGTTAAATTTTAGATCTTAATTGTTAATCATTGATTCATCACAACCTGATCTGCCTCCGATTTCCGATCATCCACATCATTTTCATGACTTCTTCATTTCCATTCTACCTCACACAACCACGCACCTCCGACCATGCACGGTGGATGGAGATCCGGATCCATTCGTCCACCTCGCCGGATTTGCATCCACCCACTAATTCTCTGTTTAATTATTTGTGGACCGAACCATCACGCTCGACTCGGTTTTTCTATCTCTATTTATTTGTAGGTATAGGATTTTCAAAAAAAATAAAAAATTATAGTTTCTAGGTTTAGAAAAAAAGAAAAATAAAAAGAAGCAACGGCGGCAAGCACCGCCCTTCCACCCGCAGGCGACACTTGCCTCTCCTCCACCGATCGTCGGCACCAGGATAGGGCCGCATCAGCATCCTTCCTGTCACCAGATCTCCACTCTGACGTCCTAGCCTCAGTTAGATGCCAACTCGCACGGAGGAGGAGCGCGACGCAGGAGTTACTCTGTCGTCGCACTCCATCGATCGCCATCTGCAGCCATCACCATTGACCTTCCTCAGGCCCATAGCCCACTATCGACTGCCGTATGTGACCCCTCCATCGATCGCGTGTCATCATCTCTGGTCGCCCACATCGCATCCAGCACCGATCGGCTGACACCACCGCAAGAAGGAGCACCGATGTCATCGCAGGGGGCGTGTGTCACCTCCTCGCGCAGCTTCACCGCAGCCAATACCCATTCACATCACGCATCATCATCGCCAAACACCGACCGACACCCTTCGCGTGAGGCATCACCTATGCCTCCTACATCTTCACCGCTCACCCTCCACCTGGCCGTGCGATCCGACCACTCCGTCGCCTGGAGCAGTAGCTCGTCGACCCGCGAACGCCACCACACCACCATCTCCCGCCAGCACCGCCGCCTTAGCTTGGAGAGGAAGAACAAACCCTTCATTTTCCCTTGGCTTTGAACATAACAGAAAGCCTCCTAGCGTGAACCCTAATAAATGGAAAATTTTCATTAAAGCCACTGGGGTTCATACAAATAGCAACAAAATCCCCGCCTTAGCCTCCAGCACGTGCATTGCACACACGCACTGGGTAATTTGCATCATTTCGTTTGTATTTTTATTCTTGTTATATTGTAATTTGGAAACTTCAAATAATTGCTTTTTAGTCCCTATTTCTAGACATTAAATTTGCATGTTCTTTGTTTGAAATAAATAGCAATTTTGCTTAGGGATATTTACCCAGCGAACCCTGAAATCTTTCAAAATTACCTCTACGACCTTTGAAACATCGATATTCCTCCCTAGACCCCGTAATCTTGCTCCGTCTTACCACATGGACCCTCCGTTTGTGCACTGTCTCCTTCGTAACTTAACCAGAGTTGTTTGAGTAACCCTTGTACAGTACAATTGCCAGAAACATGCCACGTGTCCTCTGCTGATGGGTCGTCGTCCTCGCAGGAAGTTGCGATTTTGGGAAGTGGGTCGATGCCACCTGAGTTCGCTCCCGAACTCGAAGATGCGATCTCTGCTGATGGGTTGTCGCCCTCGCCGGGAGTTGCGATTTTGGGAGGTGGGTCGCTGCCGGATTCCCATTTTGTTCGATTGCCGGTGTCCCACCCTGCTCCGGAGGTTTCTACTGAGCTCAAGGATGCGAGCTTTGCAAATGGGTCCACACCCTCTTCGCGAAACAAGCGGTCACCCTTGCTTACAGCTTTAAGCTTTAAGCTGTAAGCGGTCACCCTTGCTTACAGCCGCAAGCGGTCCCATCTCTGTAGTTGTAGATCATCTGTTTGAGACAATGCATGAGAGAGTTTAAGTCGCTTGTTCTGGATTTGCATTGATAATCACCCAATTAAATTCCAAGTTTATAACTTGCTGTATAGTTCGTTTTTTAACCATCTGGTTAGTAACACAAGTACATATTGCCAAGTAGGTGTTGACCATGTAGATTCGTATTAATGAGAATAACTATAGATTGCCAAGCAGAAATGCGAATGATCATATATCAGATATTGGATGTTACCGTGTTACCTTGTTTTATCCGTTTTAAAACTTAGATAGTGGTATGGTTATGAATATGGATGCATTTTTGGATATAAACATATAAGAATGGTGTGGCACTAGCCTAAAAGATGGATAGGGATTTGCGAGCAGAGAACGCAGCTCCGTGAGCTTCCTGTTGTTCTCCCTGGCAAACATGACGCGGTACTGGTTAGGGGTGAGAGTGTTTCCGTCGGGGACCTGAGGAGGGTTGCGCAGGAGGAAGCGGTCGACCACGGATTGGAGGTCGGGCAGGCCAAGGGTGTACGGTCGACCTGCGGGCGAGAAGACTATCAGAGCGATCTCCGCGCCGCAAAGCGTCGACAGCTCGCAGGCCTTCTTGAAGAGGCCGATTTGCAGCGGAACCCCGGGGGCAACCTGAGCACCTTGTCCATGGGAGATGGGCGATACCCACTTGGCAAAACCTCTCCTTTACCGGTGGGGGGGAGGGAGCTACAGGCGGCGGGACGGGACCCCGGGTGGGTGGGGAGTGGGGGCGGCACCACGGCGACTCGAGCCAGGGGAGGCGGTAGGCACGAGATTCAAGCCGTAGGGGGCCTTCAAGCAACGGCGAACCGGGGGAGAGTGGCACCGTGATCAGCTGCAGGTAGAGGGTGGGAGGTGAGATGGGAGGCAATGGCACTTGCGGTAAATTTGACCACTAAAATGGGTATAATATAAAGGAAGATAACAGAGTTTGGTTAGTTCTAACGGTTACATGGATGGGAGTTAACCACAGGGTCTATAGAGTAAGGGTTAGCAAGATTACGGGGTCTAGGGAGGAATATCGATGTTTCAAAGGTCGTAGAGGTAATTTTGAAAGATTTCAGGGTTCGCTGGGTAAATATCCCTTTTGCTTAATAAATTCCGTAAAAATTAGTCTTATCTTATTCTCAGTTGTTCTGTCTGCGGTATTTTTTATTACATTTTATCATCATTTAATATTATTAAAAAATCAAAACTTCACAATTTTCCATGTTTGAATTTGAAAATTAATAAAAATTCAAATATCACTTTAAAAATTCCAAAAAATTAGAATAGTTCTATTTTATTATCTTTTAATTTCTGTGCACATTTCATACATTAAATATTTTAAAATACAAAAATGCAAAATACTCAAAATCTTATAAAAATCATATAAAACAGTATAAAAGTCCAAAATTTTTGATTTCAAACTTCATTTGTATATAATTTCTGTAATTTTTAGTAAAATTAATTTCATAATTTTCGCATTTATATTCTATTTTTAAATTTCTAAATAATCTTGTCTAATGTAATTTACATTTTTCGATTTTTGAAATCCTAAAAAAATCTAAAAATATTTAAAAAATTATAAAAACAGCAAAAAATTTAGGAAAATACAAAAAGATTTTATTCGGCTATTTTGAGCATTTTTGTCATAGATGAAATTTTTCAAAAAATTGCATCTCTTTTGTGTATAAAGTTGTTTTGAAAATTATATTTTTGAAAATCTAAAAATGAAAATTTTAAATCATTAATATTTTGAAAATCAGAAAACAAAAAAATAGAATTAAAAAATTTAAAAATAAAAAGACAAAAATCCTATGCATCTAAGTTATTACCATGTTAAGTATATTTTGATTCGCGTTAATCATTACAAGTATATTAATTAAGTTTAATGTTGTAGCACAATCATTAAGCTATAAAAAGGTACAACATTCTTAGAAGGAGATAAGTTTGAAACCTAAACATCATCGAGTAATGTAATTATGACTCTATAATCCGTAGTAAAAGTACTAATTAAGCACAATTTACAATTTAAACCTATTGTGCATGCACGAGCACCACATGGTGCCCCCTTGTTGGGCCACCCATGGCTGGAAACGAGAAAATTATCGTTTGGTTTTGTGCAGTTTTACAAGAATGTAGATTTGATTTGTCAAACGATAACCATTCAATACGAAAGTCAGACTAGTGTAAAAGACTTGATGACCTACGCAACTATGCATTTAAATTTTAAATTTAATGGTAAGATCTTTCAAGAAAGTATTTATAGAAACTACATAAAAGGGGTGGAGGATCGGAAAAAGAGGGATTCTAGTTGCTTTGATCCTAAACCGTGAATTGAGATCTCATTCAAAGAGAGAGAGAGAGAGATAGCTAATATATGAACTTTCTCCACTCTAACGAATATTATGACCCTCATCTTTCTCCGAAGAAGAAATGAAGGGCTTTGATCCTCATTGGTGCATAATCCCACCACTGAGAAACACCAGAATAAGAAATATTCATCGGCCCAAGCGCACCCCCTCGAGTAAAGGCTTATACAACGGGTTAACAAGATCCCAAATTGCATGAGCAATGGTTCTGATGTGTAAGGGGTCCTGTACACATGACTCAAAATGGTGCTACATGAAAGAGGTTTCCATACATCTAAAGAAAGATTATTGCGGAAGCAAAAATGTTCTGATAAAGATGTTCTTCTCAACTTTTCTATATTTGAGAGATGAGGCGTGACTAGGGGGACTATACTTGAATCAATACAAAAAAAGAGGGGAGATGCTATATATTCACTTTCAATATGCTTAGATGTACTATAGAGAAAGAGAAAAAGAAAGACTCTCCCTTCTTTCAATTGACATAGTCCTGCTCTCTAAAAGCTTGCTTACTCCTGAGATTTGAAAACCCCGAAAAAGAACCAACGTTTGGGATCAGACTAAGTGTTCGCAAAGGTCTTTTTTGAGCTAGACTTTTTATAAGAACCTCGACGAATCATATGATGCTTGCTCACTAGAAAAGTCAAGCGAGAGCAGCTAATTTAGAAGGAAGAGTGTAAAAAGGGTCGAAAAGTCGGGCAAAAGCAAGGTGCGTCATTAGAGTGGCCCGAACGAGAGCGGAGGTTGCAGGGAGAAGGTATTCTCATAAAAGAAATCAAGGATAAGAGGGAGATCAGAATGAAGATGTGCGCATTTTAAACAACATATTTCAGATTATTTAACAACATCTTATATAGAAAGAAAATCTTGAATTTCAATATCAAATAATGTATGCCTTCCTTCTTCGTCAGGTGAACTCAACTGCAACATAGGTGGGGTATGTTCCCTTTCCACCTGCTTTGCCCTAATTAATCCACCTCGAAGACATCCTGCACCCGTGATGATCTGTCATATAAGCCCCTTCCCAATGTCCCCAGGATGATAATCACGTAGACTTGATTTTCTAATTAGATATATTTAAGAGGGCATATATATTCATATGATAGTAGAAGAGCAGGAACTAGATAGAAAGGCTTTCTATTGCTACCTAACTCTATCCCTTGCTTCAATCGACCTCACGGGCTGATAGTTAGTAGTCGTACTCACCCGAAAGAAGGTTGCATTATATATTTGTTGTTGGTCATGTCTTTACATGGAGAGAAAGTAGTTGGACATCCCTCCTCTCTTTAGTGTGTCACGCTTTGGGTGTGAAAGAAAGAGCGGTCAACAATTATTAAGATATTGGAACTTCGAGAGGTCAACTAGGAAGGCATAAAGAGCACTTGTCTTGGCTTAGGTCAACAACTGAGCTAGGAGGACAATCTGTGAAACTTCCTCGGTTCCTATCCCATGAGCAACCTTCCTAGAGTTGTAGCAGTGCCTTCCTCTTGTAGCAGTCTACCATCACTTTAATATCACAAATATGTATGTGAAAAACCAATAGGAAGCTCCTATTCGGAAAAGGAAAGTCGTGGCTGATATAGGAGAGGTATGATGGCCATTGGGATTACCATCGGTCCCTCTCCTAACAACTTTGTGAAGCTCTTGAGGAAGTCTATAGTTCAATACATTTTCCTCTGGAATATTCTTGTTCAAGAATAAATTTTTAAACATCAAGAAATATCTAATCTAACATGACATCCTTCTCACTTGTCCGGATCCGATCAAATCAAATAAAATTCACCCAAATATTACAATGTGTCTCGTAAACACATATATCTAACATTATCAACTTCCAAGTTTTTATTCAAATAAAAAACTTTTCCACCAAAATCCAACCTCATTTTATAGGATTTAACAATAAACACAATAATCAAGACAAAAAATTTTTTATGCAACAAAGATTCATATTGCATAAATTTAAAAATCATAGAATGATTAGATGATCAAGTAGATGAGAAGTAATCAAGATTTACTATGCCTCAAGCATGTCACAAAATCGACCGCAAGAGGAGAGATATATGTCCACCTTTCCCTTGAGCGTTCTGATGAACCGCCAGACCTTTGGGCCTCTCTCATGCCTTGAAGTTTTCGTTTTGAGGATGGAAATGAGTATTTTTGAGGGTGGAAGAGAAAGTTATGAAAATTCAATAATTTTATGTTGCTACATACCACCTATTATCAGTTGTGCCCCTCTGAGATATGACAATATCTGTTATGCCCCTTCCTTTTTTAAAATATCAGTTATGCCCCTGCCTTCTTGTAAAATTCACAGTTCTGACCTTATGTTAAGATAAAGTAGGGGCATAAATGATATTATAAAAGGGCATAACTGTGAATTTCGCAAGAAGATAGGGGCACAACTGATATTCCAAAAAAGAGAGGGGCATAACTTATATTGCAATATCTCAGAGGGGCACAACTAATAAAAATCCTAAAATAAATGATAATTGATAATCCTAATTATCCCCTCCTATGCCGATTTTGGGGGATGTGGATGATAGAAAATCCACATCGGATTACATGTTCATGTTTGATGGTGCAGCCGTTTATCGGGGCAGAAAGAAAAAAAGATGTATATTTAGACATACGCAAGAAGCATAATACATTGCATGTAGCATGGCCACCACTCATGTCGTTTAGATCAAACGCTTTCTGGAAAACTTTAGCCTTGAGTTGATTAAAGGTCTAATCGAAATTTATTATGATAATCAAACTGCAATAAGCTTGATCAATAGTGTGGCTAATAGTTCTGAAGGAAAGGACATTGAAATTCAATATCGATATATACAAGATATAATGGCAAAACAAGAAATAACAATAACCTATATACCTACAAGTGATATGTTAGGCGATTCTCTTACCAAGGGAATAATAGTTAACAACTACATTAAACATGGTGGTTTGATGGGACTCTGAGCTAAGGAAGATGTATTTCATGAACGTTGAGCCTCACTAAAGACATCTCCATGTGTACACTACAAGAACAGTGGAAGTATAGAATATTTAATCATTTCAGTCAAGTGGGAAATGTCGGAATATATCAAAAATGACCTCACACACAAAACCACTGCTGGAAGTTACGCACACCGGCAGTTGTGTGGACCGGGTCTTTCGAGCGTGGAGGGATGAGAGCGGACTATGTGAGGAGCATACATACCCTATATATATCGACCTCCTCCGGGAGGGGATGCATATAATGCGATCTCTCGCATTAGGGAGCCCTCTCCCAATATACATCTCTCTCTCGTTCTCTCTCAATAACAAGGCAGCGTACCTCGACTTCCTAGAGACGACTACCAAGTAAATTTGTTGGTATAAAATTAACTATTATATGTATTGTTGGAATTGCAAACTAATTAGTTATGTCAATTATTTAATTGAATAAAGTGAACTAATTAGTTGTCAACTAATTTAGATAGATGGAATTGATATAGAATTTTTAATTAAGAAGCTACGAGGAGATAAATATAAAAATAAAAGAGGGGGATAAATTGAATTGTCGGAGAATTTTGCGGATATTTCGCCGATATGTCGGTTTTGCCGAGTTGGCGAAATCAACATCGATATGGCGAACTATGACTCCAACACGCGCATGTATGTGACTACTAATCAGGGACAAATCGTAGACATGTCGCTGATATTTCACCCAAGTCAGTCTAAAATTGACCAAAAATGCAAATAACCTGAGTTAATGGTAAAAAAAGAATGGTGATACTTGAAGTCAAACAAAAACACTCCTTTCAAGGGAGCAGATCCTTTGATGTAATCTCATTTTTTTTGTCAAACCTTTGTGAAAAATCTAACTGTATGGATTTAATGTATGTACATTGTTCAGAATACCTACAAAATTTCATTTTGATCGAATGTTCATAGCTACTTTGTCTTAAAGGTCAAAGGAAAAGTCAATTTCGAAATGGTTTTGAACTTCCAACTTCCAAAGTGTCAAGTTTATCTTCTTATGACTGATTGATTGAGAGCGATTGAAGAAGATTGCTGATAACTCTCTCTTCCAGTTTTACTATAGAAGAATATGTGATAAAATATCTGACTTTTGTCTGTGTAACAATTTATGTTCTAGGATTTACACACATTTTTTAGTACAATTACAAAAGGATTGATTATTGAAAATAATTGATACCGATTGATTGTATATTATTTTTATCTTATATCATTAAAGGAATTGAGAGATATAAACATAAAAAATGTTGATCATTTGATTAATTCTAAGTAAATAATTAAGTGGTTAAGAATTTGCCTTTATTTTAATCGGTGTGTACTTTCAGTTTAGAAAATGATATCAACTAGCTGGTCATATCATGGATTAATTAAATAATTCTATTCACGTTCAATGATAAAAGATTTAATAATTTCGTCAATGGATCCCATTTAAGAGATTCGATTTGGATAAAAATTCATACTCTCTACTTCAGTAATTATTATCAAGAATGTAAAGATAAAAAAATAAATTTATTGATTCTGAGGAATCATTATCAATACATATTGACATTAGAACAAAATTGAGCTACCATGATGTTTTCTTTGAAATCCATCACTAAATCAGCCATTGTTATTTGGATCATCCTTAATGATATAGTGACAGATATGATATTTATCGTTAATTTCAACTATAAAAGTTATTTTGCAATGAATAATATCGTCTCTATATGTTTAACAATGGATGATTTAATGATGGATTTTGAAAAGGTGTTACTATAGCCCAATTTCATTGTATTGTGATAATTCTTTAACTCTAATACTTTGAATCAACAAAATTTTTTTGGAATATCAAACCCAAATACAAAAAGGAATTTATTTAAAAAATAAGCAAAATGCAATTCAATTACAAATGATTCAAATAATGAAACAATCAGAAAAAAATTCAATGCATATAATGAAGGTGGTTAATCATTGGATTAATTTATCTGAAATCTGATTAAAATCCAATATAGCACGGATGGATACATAAGAAATGTATGTCAATATTCTACCATGCATTTACATCATCGTTGGACTTAGGATACACAGATATTATGATATTTCCAAATTAAAAGGCATACGAGAGAAAACTTACTTAGTGCAAACAAATGGGTAATTTGTCACCCGTACTTTTTTTATCTATGAATATATTTTTAGCTAGTTACCAAGTGAAAGACTAATCAAACATGAATTAGGAGGGTGATTTAGTGCCTACTTTTCATCATTAAAGGGTAGCTAGCTCTTGTCAAAGTTATTTCTAGCTAACATATTAAATCTTGTAATTCTTAAAGGCGCATATAGAGGAGAAATAAAGAGAGCATTAAGCATCTAATAGCAGATTGCTCAATATCAATGACAACTACGTAGATTTCATCAACTTGGAGGGGTGATGGGAGTTTGCTGGAAGGGGCGGACATGTTATTGATCAGAGGGCTGGGAGATCCGTAGTCTGGCGCACAAGGGGGAAGGGCAATGAGGCTTGGAGGATTGAAGATTTCGTCGGCTTGGAGGATGCGAAGAGTGGCAGAGTATGGCTAAAAGGTTGGGGAGTTTGAGAGGAGTGACAAAGGCACAAACGGAGGCGGAGAGGAAATACGATGCATGAAGGCATGGTGTTGATAGACAGAAGGGGTCAGAAGCTGGAGGGGGTCTGCATGGCGCTGAAGGCGAGGTAGGAATCTTTCTAGAGGGTGTGCCTTGGCCACAAAGAGAGAGTTCTTCTGAAGGGGAGGTTGAATCTAATCTGAACATGGGGGATTCTGGGATTGATTGTTCCTCTGAGAAAAAGGATGCGCGAAGCAAATCAGAAGGAAGAGAAGGGCTGAGGTGTTGGTGTAGATAGAGGGGTCGAGTTAGATGACCCAGAGACGGAAGGATAGTGACACGCCATGGGGAAAGCCAAGCCGATTCAGTCTATTGGATCGCAACTTCACCGAGTGCCTGGGCATGATACAACCACGAACATCTAAGATGCTTTCTGCGGTTGATAAATGAAAATTCTTTCTCAAAATGTGAGGGGCCAGGGCAGGCCTGAAAAACATCTAGGCGTAGGGAACTTGATTCACGATGCAAAAGTGGACATCTTCATGCTCCAGGAGACCAATACATCTCGCAGTATAGTTGAAGTTGGTCGTGACTTGGGCATTGGAAGTACTTTTGAGGTCGCGTAGTTGGAGGCACATGATGCGGCATGTGGTCTGCTCATTGCATGGGAAAAGACGTTTTTGAGTTGGTTGCTAGATGGAGGTCATCCTTCTCGCTCACGATATCTCTTAGACGAAGGGCAGATGATTTCTCCTTTGCAGTGACTAATGTATATGGTCCTTGTGGAAGTGTGAGGGGACAGTTAGCGACAAACTTGGCGCAGTTGTACCCTAGGCCTCTTTGGTGGGGTGTAACAGTTGGGGGGGAGATCTCAACATTACAACTACTACCTGGATACAGACCGAGGGGGGAGGAGGGAGGACGTCGGCTCAACGAATTTCTTGGAGCTGGTACACAATATTGGCTTAACAGTCATGGATGCAACATGGTGCTCATACACGTGGCGTAATGTGCAGTCAAGGTCGAGACTGGACAGGTTCTTGCTCTCAGTTGAAGGAGTGGAAAAATTTCTGCACTCGTAGATTTGGGCACTCCCACATGCCCTCTCGGATCGTACGCATATTGTTTGGTCTTCTGGAGAGGAGGGAAGAAGCAGGTTCTTTTTCAGATTTGATTGGTCATGATTGTTGGAAGAGAGCTTTGGGGAAACGGTGGCAGACTTGTGAAGGGGGTGGACTCTGGTAGGCTCTGCAGTTTGTAGACTTGCATTTAAGCTGGAATCACTTAAATCATTCTTGAAGGGATTTGGGAGAGAGGTGAGAAAGAAGAGAAGGGAAAAGAGAGGTGAGGCGCAGATGGAGGTAAAGCGTCTGAATGGGTTAGACGACCTGAGAGGACTGGACCAGGAGGAATGAGCAGAGAGATCCATGCCGGTAGAGGTGATTTTGCAAGAAGATAGGAAAGAAGAAGTGGAATGGAGACAAAAATCCATACAGAAATGTCGACGGGAAGGGGCGCGAACACCATATTCTTTCACTCCATGGCTTCGGGTAGAAAGAGAAGGAATCATTTCACAGAAATACATATGGGAGGGAAAAGGATATCCAGGGAAACACAAACACAACTCGACATTGCGTTGAGAGGACACTTTGTAGAAACTTCTCAAAAAAGATGAGGGGAAGGTTGGGGTTGGCAGGGAAGGGGGTGAAATCTCTTTCCTCGGAGCAGACTGTTGTTTGGGGCTTGAATGTGGATGGTGCGCTGGGACTGGATGGATTCTCATTCTTCTTTTATAGAGAGTTTTGGGACTTACTGAAGGAGTCAGATGGTGGAGGTGCTTGAGGAATTCAGAGAAGGAAACATGGGTTTTGAGAAGGTAAATAAGGCAGTGTTGTTCTTGCTCCTAAAGAAAGACCAGCCGGACAGAATTGAAGACTTCAGACCAATAGCCTTATCGTACGAGATCTACCTTATTGTAGCAAAAATGCTGGCTAACATGCTCGAGGTCATGGATTCTATTGTGATAGAGGCCCAATCGACGTTTATTCTGGGAAGGCAAATGGCTGATGGGTTATGTTGGCGTCAAAGATTTGCCTTGATTGGAGAAGAAGGGGAGCAATGGTGTGCTATGGAAGATTGATTTTGCATAAACTTATGATTGTGTGGACTGGATATTCCTTTGGCTATCACTGAGGAGAAGAGGATTCATGACTGACTGGATTGTATAGATGAAGAGTTGTATTACTACATCTTCCCTCTCCATCTTAGTGAATGGGAGGCCAGAGGGGGAATATTTTCAGCCATAGAGAGGCGTTCAACAAGGATGTCCATTGGCACCCATGCTCTTTGTATTGGTGGCAGGTGTGTTGGCGTAATTGTTCAGGCGGGCAGTTGATGGCAGATGGTGTGAAGGTTTTCGGCTGGATGATATATCTGTGCCCTTGCTGCAATATGTTGATGACACTGTGCTATTTTTAGATGGAACAAAGGACGTGATGGGTAGATTGGCTCAATTACTTGATATCTTTAGTAGGCTTTCGGGACTAGAGATAAACCTGTAGAAGTCAGCGGTCATCACTTTTGGATTACAGAATGAAGAAAGGATCATGATAGCAGAGATGCTCGGCTGTCCGTTAGGTGAATTGTTGATTTCTTACTTAGGCCTCCTGCTGATGGCAGGCAAATTGAAAGTGGCAGATTGGGAGGTCGTGATCCAGAAGATAGAGAGTAAGCTGGCAGGGTGGAAGGCAATCTCCTTATCTAAAGGTGGGAAGTTGATTTTGTTAAAACATGTTCTATCCTCCATTCGAGTTTTCTTTTTTTTCAACAAGACTGCTGCCGGTGGGAGTTAGAAAGAAGATTGAAAAGCTGATGAGACATTTCTTCTGGTCAGATGGAAAATAACAAAAGACAGACATGCATATGGTGGCTTGGGAAGAGATCACGAGATCTAAGGATCATGGAGGCTTGGGTGTGCGAGGTTTGGAATGCATGAACAAGGCTTTGCTGGCGAAATGGGTGGTACGAATTTGGGGTTCGTCTGCAGACCTGACAACTAGATTGCTAAGGAAGATTTATGGGGTAAAATGGACCCTGGTGGCTGGGGTCGCTCATTTTGAGTCTCTTTGATGCGGGAGGTGCTAAGGCACATTTCTCATAGGCTAACACCTTGGGTGGGAGACGGGAGGGATTTCAGGTTTTGGAGATATGATTAGACGGGTGAAGGCGTTCTAGAGAGGTGATTCCCAAGAGCCTTCGCGATGGCTACATCGAAGGAGACCTATTTGAGAGAATATATGCAGGGTGGAGAGTGGAGGATATATTTTGATGCGACCCTCTCAGAGAGAGAAGGGAGGAGTTGGTTAGTCTTATGGACGCGACTCACTTGACATGTGATCTCTCTATGATTAGAGACCATTATATATGGTCATGCTCTAGATTATTAGTCAAACAGTTATAGGGCGAGTTGAGAAGCAGTGGAGTGGAAACAATCGACTCAGATTTCTGCAAAGATATGAAGATTATATGTGCAAGCAAGATACCAAGTAGGATAAAAGTTTTCCTATGGTGCCTCAGGAAAAACAAGCTTTGTGACAAAGTCGGGAGGTCAAACTTACTGGGGACACATGATGTGAACTGTGATTGGTGTGGTGAACATGCAGAGACCGCAGAGCATCTTTTCTTCAAGTATGAGACTTCGGAGAAGGTTTGGAGGGAGATGACATTTTCGTGGGTTGATGTTAGCGGTTCGACGAACTTCTGTGAGGCAATCATGGTGGGAGGAAATTCCACAAACGACATCTCAAAACTTTTTACGGTGATTTGGACTATTTGGCTAGCAAGGAATGAATCGCTCCTTAGGAATCAGCCTTTTCACGCAGAAAATGTTGTGTCACATTGTAGGACTCTCTTGAGTCCGTGGGATTCTAGATAATGATTGGAGTAATTTTGATTATATAAATATAATATAGTTTCTTAGTGGTTACTCCCAGTTTAGGAGATCACCCTCGTTGGCACAAAAAAAACTAAGCAGATTTCGCATTTAATTCTTGAGCACTTAAACCAGGTCATATAATCTGATATAGAGCCCTGTAGGCTTATTTATCATGAACTTCACACACACAAACTTTTATGGAGATGCCTGTAAAATAACATCCATGCAAAGGAGAAGTGGGTGACGTAGACCAACGGAACTGAGGTGAATTGCTTCAAGGATAAACCTCCATGAGCGACCTGAAGCCCAAATCATGCTTGACCTTGAAGCTGCTGAATCCAGCTCTTAGGAATATGTTTTCCCATTCCTCCATATTTCTCTCAGAAGAAGCGAGCATCATCATCATGAAAATATCATAAAACAGTTGTGCTTCGAGGAGCTCCTTATCCTTCTTATCGGAGCCAACCACCACATCCAAAACGATCACCTTTCCTCCGTTGGAAGGGATGGCTTCTCTGCACTTTTTCAAAATCCTCACACAGTCTTCGTCGTTCCAATCATGCAAAATTTGCTGCACGTACGAGATCACAGTTAATATAATTAATGGCTGACCAATAAACCAAAACTGTCCTTCTGCACACGTACGTACCTTAAGAAGAATGGCATCGGCTGAAGGAATATGCTCGAACATGTCTCCGGCAATCATAGCAACCTCACCGCAACTCTCCGGCACAGCTGCAGCAACAACATGAGGCTGATCCAGCACCATGCACTTGATCTCAGGAAAGGCCTTGGCTATGGCCGTCGCCAGCACCCCAGTCCCTCCGCCGACATCAACCAGTGAGGTGACACCTTCGAATACGTCTCGGCAATCCGTGACGATGGCTTCAAGCATGGTGGAGGATTCACCTTCCATGGCCTCGTTAAACAGGCGCTTCAGCTCGGGATCCTCCTTGCTGATCTCCCAAAATGATCGCCCATGCGTTCCCTCGAAGGACGTCGGTGCTGAGCCCCGAAACCAGCTGCTGAAACGGTACATGGGTTCGTAGATGAAAGGATGGTACAGAAATGGGATGAAGTGGGACGTGCCCATCTCTTTCTTCTTCACGAGGATCTTCGATAACGGCGTAAGAACAAAACCTTCTGCAAACAGCAATTAAGTCTACATCAACGATTTACCAAGTTAAGCAACGAAAACGTAGGATGGCACGAGGTTCACCTTTGCCGGCGATGGTCTGTGTCACGAAGAAGCCCAGTTGAGTAAGGATGCGCATGAGGCGTGGGAGGAATACACCCTTGCTCGGGTGGATCTCCGTCAGGACACCAACCAGCTCCGACAGGGTGACCGGCCCACCACCGAGGCCAGCGATGGCATCGAAGATGCCAAGTTCAACTGCGCATTTGATGGACATGTCACCGGTGAAGCTGTTGATTTGGTGGTACAACAGCGTCTGAGCTCGGAGGAGCTCCTTCGTAGTCAAGTCTGGCAGTGTTGCTTTAGTCTTCTCTTTATCAACAGCTCTCGGTGGTTCCATGTTGATTGCAGAGAATATTTTGCCCATTGCTCTCTTCCTTGTATATAGAGAACCGCACCTTTATTGACCTTGTTGGATGCACTTAATTCTCACAGTTGCGCATGGATCATATGCCGTGCACTCCTTATCTGGTGGACGGAGAAAGGACGACGCGGATATGGAGCGAATACAGCAGGCGCGTGGATCGTCTCATGACCAGGAGAGTCTGCTGTGCATCCGAAGTCGCTCGATCGTGATCGAGCGGAAACGTGCGAATTCATGCGAACCGTTCGATCACGATCGAGCGGCTCCGGATGCTACAGCAAACTATGCTGGCCAGCAGACAATCCGCTTTCATACAACAGACGACCCGGTCCCCTCACAGGGAAGAGATCCTTCTGCTGTAGAGAGGATTGCAGCAAAGGTGTTGTAATCTCTATTTTTTTTTGTGATTTGGAAAATTCAACCTTATAGATTGAATCTTAGATTAATGATCTATATATCCGCCAAATTTCACTTAAATCTTATATTATTTGGTATTTTTTTAATGATCAAATATTCGGTCAAGATCTAAGCAATTTAAACTCCATTAAAAAGATCCGAATCTTCAAACATTAAGATAAAATAGCAAACAATCTCGCATTTAAGTGAAATTTGGAAGATGTACAGATCATTAATCTAAGATTCAATCTATAAGGTTGAAATTAAAAAATCTAAATCATAAAAAAAATATTAAAAATTACAACACCTCTGTTACAATCCCTCTACAGCAGACGATCCTCTCCCTACGTCACATCCCACGCACCATCAATATCATTGCAACGGGAAGGTTTGAAAAAAACATATTAGATTGAAATTCCCTCAAGGCTATAAATTACAGGCTAACACGGGCAGAAGTCTACTCGTGTTCCAATACAGGATAAGCACATGCATAAATGCGACATCCGACCAACCAACACTCCATCCCTCAAGTGACACATACTATGGGCTTGCACTGTGGGCTTGCTTGGTTGCCTGTATATCCTCTTCTTTATTTCTAAGTCCATGAGTTGGAATTAATTGTATTTATCGTATGTTTCTTTTATAATATTTTTAAACCAAGTTCAAATAATAAAATTAATATAAAAATATATTATAATAATTAAAAAAATTAATATAACACATAATTAATATCACATCGCATTTATCATCCCAATCATCCCAACCATCTAAACACTTACTATTCACTAGATGATGTACTAACCCAACTCAACCCGGTTTACCTTCCTCCATTCTTGGATTGGAATTTCATACAAATCAATGTGACATCACATCACATTCCTTATTCCAATCATCTATAACCATCATAATCATCCAAACAACTATTATTCACGGGAGGTTACCCCAACTCACCTCGTCCCAGTAACTAAATAGATCCTAAGAGGATATGTACCATCCATAGGTGGGTGGGATGGTGCGTAGGCCATGTCCATTCACATAAGGGGAGCAAGAAGTCTGTTGGGCGATCTTACTGTGCATTTCCGATGGGGGTATGGTTCCTCTTTAATTATTATATGTTATTTGTAGAATTTATTAAGTTTTTAATATGTCCCCTACTTTAACTATATAATAAGTAATTATATTAGAGAGAGGTTGTAAAAATGTTAAATGGTCGAGTTTTGAAGACCATGGTTCGAACTTACCTTATTCAGTTTTACTTTCTTTGATATAGTTTATCCAATCACTTCTAAAGTGTCAAAACTATAAGTATAATTTGATATAAAACTGTACTCGAATTCATCTATCTCTCCCATTATTTCAAAATTTGTACTTGATAAGTTTTTAGGACAGATTTTAAGAGGCTTAAATTATTAGATTTATCAAATTTTACAAATCACCATTAGAAAATAATAATCTATTTGAAAATCTAACCTTATAATCGATTTAAATGATAAGTTTATCAAAATTGAAAGAGGTTTATATTAAAAATATTAACTCTAAATAAAATTAGTATATATAATTATAATGATTTTTCCATTTTTGAACATACATAATAAATGTATACCTACTCCTCCATGATAAGATTCCTGCTTATGTCCCTGGTTGTTAGGTTTGCTTCGAGAAAAGTCGGGGGTGGACCCTTACATTGATGAGGATGGTCTCATTGAATTAGAACTTCGGGGAAACTCTCTCTCTCTCTCTCTCATGCAACAACTCTACAGTTGGGTCCAACATAATTGTTGCTGGGTCAGCACGTATCACTTCATTATCTGCTAATTGAATATATCCAATGCTTGGAACTACATCTAGCACATTATTTCGCTCATAAGTAGGTGTAAAAGCATCATTTGTAACTTCTTTTATAGGAGTGTCTTCTTTAGAAATATAACTCCACAAATTTATCGTTACGACGGTGAAAGATTCTATATTCTTTCTCTTCTTTAACACTTCCTGAAGATAACAAACGTGGTCCACTTGTGAAGTACAAACGGATGGTTCAAATCTACGTAAAAATTTTCTTTGTATAACATCAATGATAATATTCCTCCTATCGATCACTATGTCTTCATTTGGATCATACAAATCGAGTAAAAAATAACTAGTTTGTTTATGCATGGAAGGTTATATTCTACATTCAGTACATCTTTAAGATTTTATAATAGTCCAGATTGTCCTCTCCATAAGAAGATCCACAAATCATCACTCCGCAATTCTAAGAAGTTAAGTTTCTACCAGAATTTACGGTAAGAAATCAGTAATCGGTATTCCAACAACAATTAAAAGATCGGGCCTTATAAATAGGAGCCCTTAGAAAAATTTATATATGCAAACTATAATCACCATCATCTAATTGTTTTGTTAGATTCTTAAACCATTTCGGAAATTCATTCAATATGTGCTCACAACTTAATCTTCTAAATATATTAGATTTTCTTTAACAATTTTATTTCTAAATTCCCTAAAATGAGTGCACAAAATTAAAATGTGAGGAGAAATAAATAATCATTTATTTTAAAAATTAAATAAAGATACATAATAAACATTTGGTATTATTTCCTCATATATGTATAATACGTATAACTCAACAATATCTTTCTTTTGTTTCGATAGTAGACGCTCCTTGGCCTTTCCTATTGGCCAAGCTGATTGTCGAAAGACACTGAAATGAGGTTCTTAGTCTGATTAAATTATCCATGTCCTGTTGTAGATAGACTCCACATCGTCACGAAAGTACCTAGCAAAAATTGTTTCTATTTCTTCATAAGTATACTGAGAACTTATGGATTTGTCCACTCTACTTTTCTTTCGGACCTTTCTTTTTAGGAAGAACATGAACCTATGTACAACAGATTATATTTTTAAGATAATCAAAAATATTAAAGTAAGAAACTAGTATAAACAAATACCTTTCAAATGGATACATGCATCGGTATTTAACGAGCCTGTCTACATTGCTCTCGTATGAAAGGTGAATCATCAGATGTTCCATTGAATAAAAAAGATGGTAGAGATATTTTCTCCAAATTACACATAATCACACGAACATTTTTTCAAGATATTCCATCTCCATATGTGATGGGACGAAAAATCCTGAACGACTAAGGCAGGTAGATAACTAAGGTCGTTGCGACCTCAATCACCCGGAATCGACTCAATCAAGAAAAATAAGATCAGACCACCAAACAAGAAGATAAAATAATCCAAACTGAGATAGCGGTCCTGGCTATGAGATTAGCCTGGTGTAGCACCCAGGGTCGGACTCAGGGAGCACGAATTGGCCATGCGGCCTACGAAGTAGTCAAATCGAAAATAAGGGAAGAAAATATTTTTGGTGGGTTTTTATAATTTTTTAATGTTTTTGTATTTTGATTTCTTTAAAGAAATGGTAAAAGCAAGCAACACTCAACAATTTATTTAATTAATCAAATGGCTCCAAAAATTCAAACAAAAATGTTTTTATGTTTTTTAGGTTTTTTAATATTTTTGATGAATTTTTCAGATTTTTATGATTTTTATATGATTTTCTAAAAATCAAGAAAGCCAAATATAGTAAGCTATTGTCCAACCATACTTGAAAAATCCATTTAAAATACAAAATGGATCTATAAAAGTCTGGAGATGATTTTTATGAGAAATATAAACAACAAATAAAATTCAGAAAAAGAGTTTGTATTTTTTAATTTTTCTAGAAATTTATAGGATTTTTATGAGTTTTTTAGAGTTTTTCAAATTTTAAGGTTTTTATATATCCAAAAATCACAAAAATTAGATAGAAATTAAAAGATACTAAATTAAGTTACACTAATTTTTTGTAATTTTTAAAAGAGTTTTTCTATTTTCCTTTGATTTTCTAAATCAAACAGTAGCAAAAACCACTGTTTTTGAATTATTAAAAATATCAACACGCCTCAAAACTGTACCAAATTTTTAGGGAAATTTTTACACAGCGGCAGGAGCCACGTATCCAAATTTCACGTAATTTGGATTTGATTTGATATTTTATTTAAATCAAATAAAAGCTCATAGTGCACATGGACCTATATGTAAGAAAAAGTATTTCCAGGGGCTCAACAATAACAAATCAAGAAGGTGCAGGGTCCCTCGCGCAAAATGTCCAAATATGCACGCGCGATGCACATGTACCGGGCACGGAGGGACCTAAATGTAAGGAAATATAGTTTCAGGGACTTAATAGCAACACGTGTTAAAAGTCCAGGGAACAAAATGCAACATGCCCAGATAAATCAGCACATGTCGAATAAAACCATTCACATGGGCATGGATGCAAATATCAGAAAGTTAATTTCATTCCATAACACATAGAAACTTTAAGCCTATACAATGCAATTTGTCCAAATACCACGTGACGAAGCACGTGTATCACACATACAGGGACGAAAATGTCCTAAGTGCAATATACCCAAAATAAAAAGAACTGAATAAAGTATTTACAGGACTTAACATTAAATGCAAGAAACAGAGGGGCCTAAGAGTAAATTACCCCACTTATTATCGGAGGGCTGAAGGGTGGCCACGTGGATGATCAGACGGTGGCTGGAGGCGTGCCAACCCTTCGCAGGATCAACGGCGAGGAGGACGCCACGTGGATGATATGACGGTGCTGAGTAGCTGGTGCCTCTTCGCTGGATAGGCGATCACGATCGAGCCTCTGATAGATCCGACGGTGGAGAGCTCGTGTGGACGGATGGTCAGGATCAGAACTGGGGTTGAGGTGTTGATCGGACGGTGGTTGGACGATCTCCAAGAACTCGACGCCAGCGAACTTCGCCGGCCTAATGCACATGGTGGAGACGTCCTCTGGAGCCGCTGAGGTGGGGAATAGCTTCGCCTCGATGGTCCGCAGCTAGTGGATGCCTCCGACGAGGCCGAGGAGCTCTAGAGAGTCCCGGCGACGTTGGTGGCTGGGAGCTGCTGTGCCCGAATGTTCGGACCCTCAGATTGGCCTCTCTCGACCTGCAAAACACACAGAACAACTCCTGGGTTGAGGGCAAAGTGCCTCGACCCAGTAAGAAGTGAAATGGGTGAATGGGTGAAGTGGGATGGTGCCCTCCTGCGAGGCGACGGCGGAGGACGGCGAGGGACCTGCTCCGGGGCGAGACAATGGGGGATGACTGGGTAAAGAAGGTGGAGAGGGGTCAGGCGAAGGTGGCGGTCGGGTCAGATGGGCAAATGGGTGGACTAAATGGAGTGAATTAGTCTGCGAAGCCGGCGGTGCAATTTGGGGGAAAACCAAAATTACGCTAACCTACAAGTATCTACGTTACCTGGTGGAGAAAGTCGACTAGGCTAAAGCTCAGGGAGATCCGGGGTCATTGCCTCAAGGGTTCGTCGCTTCCCGAGGCTGAGCGCACCTCGCGGCGGCGCACGGCGATGATCGTCGCCGGATCAGTGGTTCCCGGCTGCCCGGGCCTCGCTGCAACCCTCCTCCGCACGGCTGTCACTCAGACGGTGGCGAGGAGCTCACTGGCGTCGAGGGGGAATGCCAAAGATGGCGTGAAAAGTTGGCCGGAGGTGAGGATATATACAGTTAGGGGTCCGAGAAGAAGGAGGTCAGGCGAGTTGTCGGAGCTCGGGTCCCGAGGATAAACCACCGGGCGAGGGTCTCGGATCTACAGGGAACAAATGGAGCCCGGGATTTGGGTATTTGGTGCTCGGATCATGGTGCTAAAATTGGAAGAAGTCAGGTCAGGCGCACGGATCCGCGAGAAAGAGGTCCGCGGGGGAGAGTTGACCGAGGGTCAACATTTCCCCGAGGACCTATCAGAATTCAGCTTTTAATAATTATTTGAAATTTCGATTGAAAATATTAAATGATTTTATTTCGAAAAACTTAAAACATGAAAAATGTTTATTTATTTTCAAATTATTTTTTAGTGATTATTATTTATTTTTTTGAAAAATAATTTATGTATTTACATTATATTATTATATACAAGTATATACATGTATTTATTTTTTATTTTTAATGATTTATTTTTATAATATTATTCCAATTTTATATTTTATTTATTTATAGAATAAAATTTGGAATAAAATGGTATTTTTATTTTATTTTTATTATGTATTTACATAGGTGAAATAAATACTTTTATATACATATTTACATGGTATATATACAAGGTAGATTTTGATTTTATTTCTTTTTATTTTTATTTTATTTTTATTTTTCTAATTTTTATTTATTTATTTACACCATGAAATGTGGAATATGGAAATATTTTTATTGCATTTTTATTATTTATTTACAAGGAGGAAATAAATAGATGTGTTATTCTATACACATAGTCTATATACACTGGTGAGAGAGTTTTATTTCTTTTTATTTTTCTTGTATTTTTCCATTTTTATTTTTGGTTTTATATTTACAAATGTGTACAAATCAATAAACACACATTTTCCTTTTTATTTAGAGGAAAATAATTTTATTTTATTTACATAGGTATATGTACACATGAGATTGACCCTGTCTCCCTCTACTTGGATTCTTTTGCGGTCAGGCCCATGCTGAGCCCTACCTTGGTTTTAGGTCACTCAATATTTATTATAAATATTTCCCTCTTTTTCTTTTATTTCTTTGTTCTTTTATTTATGCACAAAAACATGCTAAATATGCATATTTACAAGATGCATGTAATTTGATAAATTATTCTTTTTACACATATATACATGATGTTTTGCAAGGGTTTTGTAGCTAAAATAAAAGAATAAAAAGTGATTAATGGGTATTCATCACCCCCTATACTTAACTTTGCTAGTCCCTTAGCAAATAATTATTTGAAAAAGAAGTGAAAAAGAAAAGGAAAAAGAAAAAGAGGAGAAATGCATGGATCAATGCTGATTATTAAACTTGCCTTCATTAAATTGAAATATGGAGCTCGGTCAGACCTTTGGATTATTATTTTGTCGGAACCTTATTTGGACTTGAGCTTAAAACTTAACAGTCTCTAAGTTCTGCCAATCTATGGTCAAGACTCCTCAATAAACCAGATCAGAACAAGTCTACATACACAAACTCTAATGACCATGAATCTTTCCTTGTACGGTATAAGTGATATGTAGCTCCCCACCTCAGAAGTAACAAAGAAACAACCTCCTCAACTCGGTAACTCTAATGCCTCGGTCTAGCAACTCTTTCCTCGAGAAGCAGGGTATTCCCTTCTAAGTTCAAGTGCAACTGGCTCAAGAAGAGGGGGAAGAAGAGAATGGACCATGGCCAGTGTAAACATGTATCCTTAGGAGCTCTAACCAGTGTAGTTGAGTCTCCCGCTGCAAGCTTCATGAGATGGAACATGTATACCATAAGCTTTTGCTTTATTTGACTATATACACTCCAGCGGGATTATTAAATTTTCAATCCGACCCACCACTTTTTTGGAGCTCTTTTCTTTTTGCACATTTTTTTCATGTGCATCTGTACAACATATCTACATGGTGCATCATATATACAAGGAGTTTTTCCTCTTGAGCCAGTAGACTATCCCTCTTTTGAAGCTTTATTGCAACCCACGGCTTCTGTCTTTAGAGTTCATAACCACCAGACCAAGTTGAGACGCACTTCCATCACTATAAGAAGAAGAGAGGTTCCGCCTAGAAGTACTACCCTCATATGTTACCCCAAGCCAAAGGAAACTGCCTCTTCACAACCTCATCCGTGGAGAGCTCGGTGTATAGTGCGGGTCCAAGTCAAGCCATTGTCTATATGAGTCATGTGTGTGTTGTTAAGTGCTCTACTTAGGTTCATTGAGATGATATATGATCATAGCCTACTGGACTCAAAGAATTAAGTCACCATGGACCTGAAAAGCCTTAACTCTAAGCCCTATAAGGTTCCTCTTATAATTAGGTGGATTAAGATCTTAACCAAGCCCCATTTTCCAATTTAATTCCAGGCTAGTTTAAATGTCAACTATAATCCAGGAAAAACTATACAAGTATTTACAAAGATGCTATTTACAAAATATTTACACATGTGTAAAAATTTTTGAAAAATGTTTTGAAACCATGGATGTATGCATGAATGCAAGATTTGCAAAATATTTACACAAATTTACACAAAGTTTTTGCAAACTTTTGATTTTCAAAACATTTTGGAAAAAAATTTGTATTATATATATAATTTTGATAAGAAAATATTTACACACTATTTACACAAAAAGTTTTTGCAAACATTTTTACAAAAATAATTTGTACAACAGCTATGTATGTGCAATAAAAGAATGTTTATTTACAAGGAATTTTTTTTAATTTTTATGGATTTTTGGGCTTTTAGCCATTTTTATTTATTAACACACTCACACAAAGTACGAGTTATGGCTAAAGTATATATGAAATATACACACACCCCCCTATACTTAGCTCGAACGATGACCTCAGAGTCAAGAGCGATGAAGAAGACATAACTCGTGCTTAGTATAAGAAAGTGAAAAGGAAGGCTATATACAAAGACGAATAAAAGAATAGAAATCAAGAGGATCTGGGCATTTCCCCCTATACTTAGGATCAACTAATCCTAAGTATAGCAGGTTGTACACAAGGGGAAAGCCGAGTGAAGAATGTACGGGGTCTACCCCCCCCCCCCTATACTTAGGGTAAAATATCCCTAATTATAGGCAGCAAAACAGAGGTAGAAAGACACGAAGAATATCAACAAATATATACAAGATGGAGGGGCATCACTCCCCCTATACTTAAGGTGAAGAATCCTTAAGTATAGGCAACAACAGAAGTGATGAAACAGAACGGAAGAACAACTTGGTGTTTCCACCCCCTATACTTAGGATGAGGTATATCCTAAGTATAGCAAAGATAATCCTAGGCGAGACCTGGGATGAAAACAAAAAGGGAAGAAAGAATGATCAAACTAAGACGAAACACGTATATACAAAAGGTACAATGTTGAGGTGCCTCTCAACAAGCGCTAGGTTTTATGCCCCTAGCTGGGCGCAAAGGCTAGGATAATGTTGTGTCAAGGTTTAGGACGGCATCTATAAGGCGAATGTCGTACTGTCGTCGCAGTCTCGGTATGAGAACAGTGACGAAGTCAACAGTGTAAAGAATGACACCCAAGTATGCAATCAGGCGGGTGTCTGCTACTGACCAAGGATATGGGAAGATGTGATCGGGATCCGATAGCACAAAAGAAATCATCGTCTCAGGATCAGACCGGAGTGGAAGTGTAGAGCCGAAGAAATCAAATGTGGAGAAGGATGGATCAATCATGGAGTCCTCCACATCGATCAGTGTCTCGAAGAGGTATGGAAAGTGAAGATCAGGAGACTCTCTAAGGAAGCTGATATCCGATGTATATAATGAAGAGAAATCAGGAAAATCATCGAATATTTCAAGGATCGACTCATCCTCGCGAGGGTCGTCGAGGTGAGATGACTCAGAATCAGAATGATCAGAAGACTCGATTTCGTGATCCGCCGGATCGATACACGCTCAGAAGGTGAAACCAAGTACTCATCGTGTGTGGCATTCTCCCGCAGATAACCCTCGAGGAGAAATGCAAGATCAGAGGTGAGAAATAGAGGATCAGGATCTAGAAGGGAATATGCGATGTTGTCACGTATCCACTCGGTGCACCAGGCTGCATCATCATCTGAAGTGTGGCTGTCGGCAATCTGGAAGCAGGAGAAGGTGCTGGTCAACATCGCGGAGGCTGGCAATGTGTCTGCGGCTGATCCTCGCTCTGTGGCAATGCTGGCTGCCATCTGGTCCTCAGCAAGTGTGTCTGTCTCGTCAAAGTGGAGGATAAAATGCTCGAATACGGGACTCTCAATGTCTGGCCTCTCGAAGTGGTGTCCCTTATCGAACTGTGGCTGCTGGGCTGAGTCATGGTGTCTATCTGACTCCGAGAAGTGTCTCTGCAGAAAAGAAGCTGAATCATCAGGGACCGGACACTGAAGTGGCTGAATCAATGGTTGTAATAGCGGGGGCTCCTCCGGCCTCTGGAGTATCATAAGATCTGATATCCAAGACTCGTCAACTGAGAACTCTGGGGCTGACTCGAACTCTAGATGAAAGACCAACAGGAACTCGAGTAGACTCTGGGTCAGAACCTATGCTATCGTAGTCATCTCCTCTGTACTCTGTGGTGCTGGAGTATCCAAGTCCTCGGGCTGGTGTGTAGAAGCTGTATACTCATGTAATGTAACACACCGCACTGGTACTGCAACGTCCTCATGTGTTGTCCCGACTACGTCATCTCATGAAGATGGTCTCTGTGAAAGTAACCGCGAGATGGTATCCAGTAAGTGAATGTCGGAACTGCGGTGTGAACCGCCACATGTGGTAACCACCAGTGCTATCTGGTCTGCGGTCATCCCCCGCATGGAGATCTCAATAAGGTCTGTCAATGGAAGTCCATGGTCGGGAAATCTCCTCAAGAGGTCAAGAAACCTCGGCCATGCCTCATGCAGTGGCTCCTGGGGGTCTACTGAAAACTCGGTGATCAAAGACCGCATCAACTCTGCTCTACGCTGGGGAAAGTATCTTTGTAGAAACTCTCGACGTAGCTCTCCCCATGTAGCGAATCTACTCCCCAATCGTCTGTGCCATCGCATGGCTCTGTCCTGAAGTGTGAACGGGAAGGTCCTCAGCATCATCTCCTCTACAGTGACATCTGAATAAGGCTGTGTCCTGCAAAACTCCTCGAACTTGGACAAGTGAAGATAGGGCTCCTCGTGCACCTCCCCTGAAAATGACGGCAGTCTCTGAATAAGGTCCAAATCCAGAATGAATGGACCTAGTGTAGAAGTTGACTGAGCTCCCTATCCTATCTGCTCCTCCATCAATCTGGCATAGGATCTATCTGATAATCCCATCTTCTCTCTAATATCACGAACGGAGTGCACTCTCAACTCAGCAATGGCATCGTCTGGGTCTCGTATCTGCTCCGTCTGATATCCACGGACGTCTAGTGTAGCATGCCCAGAGTAGTGAAAGTAATGGGAGGGAGGGAGCGGGAGGTTGGTCGGAGGTCCGACCTCCCTCGAAGGTGGACTGGACTGATGTCAGAAGGTGAAGAAGAAGCCGTAAGAGTCGGCTAGGAGTGAGGGGGTCCATCATCCAGGGGTGCAGAAGGGGAAGAGAAGAAGAAGACTGAAGGGAGGGTGGGAGAAAGATAGATGGGAAAATGGGAGGGATCTGGAAACACACAAGATGAGAAAGCAAACCCCCGATTCACCTACGCACACTGAGCTGAAGACCGTAAGAGATCGGTCAATTATCTTGTCAATTTTATTTTAGGTGATCAAATCAGTCTTTCAGAGTGATCACGTGAGCTGATAGGAATCCAATATTCTTAATCGACTGTCCCGAATAAAAGGCCGGTAGTCAGTCAAGAAATCGGATATGGCTCTAGCCTAGGATGCGGGTCACTCTCTCGCTCATCCAAACCAAACAAGGAGGGGGTTACTCTCACAAGACAGATTTTGGAATGATGTGTCTTTTAGATCAAGTGTGATTAGCAGTCCCGATTTTATTGTTTTTCTTTTTATGTATTTTTCAAGAAACGTCTAACGAATTTTCCGATTTCCTTTTATTCCTAAGTCCAGAAAAACAGGGGGAGGAAAGCGGAAAAGCCGATGCGCGGCAAATCAATGATACATGCACGAGATAGAAGGCGTACCTGACTCCAGCAGTCTACATGCAATTATGATCCGTGCATAAATGTAAAACTAATCTATATGGAATGCAGTGTGAGAACCGTCCTAAACAGAAGCTCCTATTATCGTGAAGTACTGATTTATTTGCCTAAGTCCAAGCACGATCTATAGGAACATATATTCTATTAGGGTTGTGGACCTAAGACTACATGTCTCAACAAAATAAAAACCTAAGACTAGCGGCTCAAGCACAGAAATACACGTGAAATCAAATAAAAGAAAAGTGGTCAAAACAAAACCACGGTGGGGTCCCCCGAGCACATCGGTGCTCGGCGAAACAGACCCCGCAAAGTCCACAAGTCTGAGAGTCTGGATACATGTATTATTACAAATTAATAAAAGTCTGAAACTGAAAGGGAAACTAAGCTAAACTACACTATTGCTATCTCCGCGGCTATTCCGCAGCTCCCGCACTCCTGCTCGGCTCCTCGCATCCTCCTGCGGCTCAATAGAGAAGATAGCCTCCTCCGACTCTCGCGGTTGCTTCGGCTTCCGAAAAAGCCACATCGGTCCTCGAGTCCTCGCAAGAAAGAAAACAGAAATGTATCAGACACATTTATTTGAAAAATTATGCAGATAATATCAGATAAAAATATCTACAAAGCTATGCACAAAAATCCGCGAAAACCGTGTAAAAGAAAAGACTACTAAGCTGTGCTTCCCGGCAACGGCGCCATTCTGATGGGCCGAAAAATCCCGAACGACTAAGGCAGGTAGATAACTAAGGTCGTTGCGACCTCAGTCACTCCGAATCGGCTCAATCAAGAAAAATAAGATCAGACCACCAAATAAGAAGATAAAATAATCCAAACTGAGATAGCAGTCCTGGCTATGAGATTAGCCTGATGTAGCACCCAGGGTCGAACTCAGGGAGCACGAATTGGCCTTGCGTCCTATGAAGTAGTCAAATCGAAAATAATGGAAGAAAATATTTTTTGTGGGCTTTTATAATTTTTAATGTTTTTGTATTTTGATTCTTTAAAGAAATGGTAAAAGCAAGCAACACTCAACAATTTATTTAATCAATCAAAAGGCTCCAAAAATTCAAACAAAAATGTTTTTATGTTTTTTAGGTTTTTTAATGTTTTTGTAAATTTTTCAGATTTTTATGTGATTTTCAAAAAAAATCAAGAAAGCCAAAAATAGTAAGCTACTGTCCAGCCAGACTTGAAAAATACATTTAAAATACAAAATGGATCTATAAAAGTCTGGAGGTAATTTTTATGGGACATATAAACAACAAGTAAAATTCAGAAAAAGAGTTTGCATTTTTTTGATTTTTCTAGAAATTTTTAGAATTTTTATGAGTTTTTTAGGGTTTTTCAATTTTTAAGGTTTTTATATCATAAATCACAAAAATTGGATAGAAATTAAAAAACACTAAAATTAACTTACACTATTTTTTGTAATTTTTAAAAGAGTTTTTCTATTTTTCTTTGATTTTCTAAATTAGACAGTAACAAAAACCACTGTTTTTGAATTATTAAAAATATCAACACGCCTCAAAACTGTACCAAATTTTTAGGGAAATTATTACACAGCGCAAGAGCCACGTGTCCAAATTTCACGTAATTTGGATTTGATTTGATATTTTATTTAAATTAAACAAAATCTCACAGTGCACAGGGACCTATATGTAAGAAAAAGTATTTCCAGGGGCTCAACAAATCAAGAAGGTGTAGGGTCCCTCATGCAAAATGTCCAAATATGCACGCGTGATGCACGTATACCGGGCACGGAGGGACCTAAATGTAAGGAAATATAGTTTCAGGGACTTAATAGCAACACATGTTAAAAGTCCAGGTAACAAAATGCAAAATGCCCAGATAAATCAACACATGTCGAATAAAACCATTCATAGGGGCATGGATGCAAATATCAGAAAGTTAATTTCATTCCATAACACATAGAAACTTCAATCCCATACAATGCAATTTGTCCAAATACCACGTGACGAAGCACGTGTATCACACAAGCAGGGACGAAAATGCAAATATCATAAACATTAAGGTCCTAAGTGCAATATACCCAAAATAAAAAGAACTGAATAAAATATTTACAGGACTTAACATTAAATGCAAGAAACAGAGGGGCCTAAGAGTAAATTACCCCACTTATTATTGGAGGGCTGAAGGGTGGCCACGTGGATGATCAGACGGTGGCTGGACGCGTGCCAACCCTTCACGGGATCAACGGCGAGGAGGACACCACGTGGATGATCTGACGGTGCTGAGTAGCTGGTGCCTCTTCGCTAGATAGGCGGTCACGATCGAGCCTCTGATAGATCCGACGATGGAGAGCTCGCGTGGACGGACGGTCAGGATCAGAACTGGGGCTGAGGTGTTGATCGGATGGTGGCTAGACGATCTCCAAGAACTTGACGCCGGTGAAGTTCGTCGGCCTAATGCACGCAGTGGAGACGTCCTCTGGAGCTGCTGAGTGGGGAATAGCTTCGCCTCGATGGTCCGCAGCTAGTGGATGCCTCCGACGAGGCCGAGGAGCTCTAGAGAGTCCCGGCGACGCTGGTGGCTGGGAGCTGCTGTGCCCGAATGTTCGGACCCTCAGATGGGCCTCTTGCGACCTGCAAAACGCACAGAACAACTCCTGGGTCGAGGGCAAAGTGCCTCGACCCAGTAAGAGGTGAAATAGGTGAATGGGTGAAGTGGGATGGCACCCTCCGGTGAGGCGACGGCGGAGGAAGGCGAGGGACCTGCTCCGGGGCGAGACAGGGGGGATGGCTGGGTGAAGAAGGTGGAGAGGGGTCTGGTGAAGGTGGTGGTCAAGTCAGATGGGCGAATGGGTGGACTAAATGGAGTGAATTAGCCGGCGAAGTGGGCGGTGCGATTTGGTGGAAAACCAAAGTTACGCTAACCTACAAGCTATCTATGTTACCTGGTGGAGGAAGTCAACTAGGCTGAAACTCAGGGAGCTCCGGGGGTTATTGCCTCAAGGGTTCGTCGCTTCCCGAGGCTGAGCGCACCTCGCGGTGGTGCACGGCGATGATCGTCGCCGGATCAGTGGTTCCCGACTGCATTGGCCTCGCTGCAACCCTCCTCCGCACAGCTGTCACTCAGGCGGTGGCGAGGAGCTCACTGGCATCGAGGGGGAATGCCAAAGATGGCGTGAAAAGTTGGCCGGAGGCGAGGCTATATACAGTTAGGGGTCTGAGAAGAAGGAGGTCGGGCGAGTTGTCGGAGCTCGGATCCCGAGGATAAACCACCGGGCGAGGGTCTCGGATCTACAGGGAACAAATGGAGCCCGGGGTTTGGGTATTTGGTGCTCGGATCATGACGCTAATATGGAAGAAGTCGGGTCAGGCGCACGGATCCGCGAGAAAGAGGTCCGCGGGGAGAGTTGATCGGGGGTCAATATTCCCCTGTGGACCAATCAGAATTCAGCTTTTATTAATTATTTGAAAATTCGATTAAAAATATTAAATGATTTTATTTCGAAAAACTTAAAACATGAAAAATGTTTATTTATTTTCAAATTATTTTTTAGTGATTTTTATTTATTTTTTTGAAAAACAATTTATGTATTTATCATTATATTATTATTATATACAGGTATATACATGTATTTATTTTTTATTTTTATTTTTAATGATTTATTTTTATAAAATTATTCCAATTTTATATTTTATTTTTTTATAGAATAAAATTTGGAATAAAAGGGTATTTTTATTTTATTTTTATTATGTATTTACATAGGTGAAATAAATACTTTTATATACATATTTACATGGTATATATACAAGGTGGATTTTTATTTTATTTCTTTTTCTTTTTATTTTATTTTTATTTTTCTAATTTTTATTTATTTATTTACACCATGAAATGTAGAATATGGAAATATTTTTATTGTATTTTTATTAATTATTTACAAGGAGGAAATAAATAGATGTGTTATTCTATACACGTGGTCTATATACACTGGTGAGAGAGTTTTATTTCTTTTTGTTTTTCTTGTATTTTTCCATTTTTATTTTTGGTTTTATCTTTACAAATGTGTACAAATCAATAAACACAAATTTTCCTTTTTATTTAGAGGAAAATAATTTTATTTTATTTACATAGGTATATGTACACATGAGATTGACCCTATCTCCCTCTACTTGGATTCTTTTGCGGTCAGGCCCATGCTGAGCCCTCCCTTGGGATTAGGTCACTCAATATTTATTCTAAATATTTCCCTCTTTTTCTTTTATTTCTTTATTCTTTTATTTATGCACAAAAACATGCTAAATATGCATATTTACAAGATGCATGCAATTTGATAAATTATTCTTTTTACACATATATACATGATGCTTTGCAAGGGTTTTATAGCTAAAATAAAAGAATAAAGAGTGATGAATGGGTATTCATCAATATGATATACGAATGAGGGACATAAAATCTGGATAAAGTTGACCTTTGATTAAACATCGATGATATTCTTTAAAAATGCTCTGAAGACTATTGGTAGCAGTCTTTGCATAAATACATCATAGTCATTACTTTAATTACTTTAAATGGGAACTTCTTCAAATCAACTAAATTTGAAAGATTTGATGCACATCCGTCTGAAAATTTTAATTTAGTTGCTCATTCGCATACACATTTCACTTGATTTCTTTCTAATATATACTTCGCTTTTGAAAATTCAACATTTCCACTATTAGGATCTTTTATATATAACTATGAACGATCGCAAATGGTCAATAAATCACGAAGAGAATTTATTATATGTTTTGTACGATTAGTTACATTCAAACTATATAAAAGATGTTATCAAAGACTTTTTTCTTGATATACATAACATCTAAATTTTATCGTATCAATAATTTTCACTAATAAGGTGATAACTAGGGGATTTCGAGTATCGTACGGTTTCACAAGGTAAAGTCGCAGATGTGTTGACCGCTCAATAAACCCTAATCAAACAACAATTAACCCACAAATAAATCAAACAATGAAAATATTCCTCCTATCACTCACTACGTCTACATTTGGATCATACAAATCGAGTAAAAAATAAGTAGTTTGTTTATGTCTGGAATGTTATATTCTACTTCCAGTACCTCCTTAAGATTTCATAATAGTCTAAATTGTCCTCTATGTAACAAGATCCACAAATCATCACTCTGTAATTTTAAGAGGTTAAGTTTCTACCAGAATTTATGTACGAAATCGATAACCATTATTCCAACAACAATTATAACATCGGGCCTTATAAATAGGAGCTCTTGAAAAAAAATTAATATATGCATACTATAATCATTATCATCTAATTGTTTTGTTCGGTTCTTAAACCATTCCGGAAATTGATTCCAATATGTGCTCACAACTTGGATCTTCTGAATATATTAGATTTTCTTTAACAATTTTCTTTCTAAATTTCCTAAAACGAATACACATAATTAAAATGTGAGGAGAAATAAATAATCATTTATTTTTAAAAATAAATAAAGATACATAATCAACATTTGGTATTATTTCCTCATATATGTATAATACGTAAAGGTCAACAATATCTTTCTTTTGTTTCGATAGTAGACACTCCTTGGCATTTCCTATTGGCTAAGCTGACTATCGAAAGACACTAAAATGAAGTTCTTAATATGATTAAATTATCCCATTCCTCCTTGTTCTGTTGTAAATACTCTCCACGTCGTCAGGAAAGTATCTAGCAAAATTTGTTTCTACTTCTTCATAAGTGTACTGAGAACATATGGATTTATCCACTCTAATTTTGTTTCGGACCTTTCTTTTTAGAAGAACATGGACCTTTGTACAACAGATTGTGTTTTTAAGGTAATCAGAAATATTAATGTAAGATACCAGTATAAACAAATTCCTTTCAAATGGATACATGCATCGGTATTTAACGGGCCTCTCAACATTGGTCTCGTATGAAAGATGAATCATCAGATGCTCCATTGAATAACAAAGATGGTAGATATGTTTTATCCAAATTACACATAATCACACGAATATTTTTTCAAGATGTTCCATTTCCATATGATATATGAATGATTGACATAAAATCTGGATAAATCTGTTGACATTTGATAGAACATCAATGGTATTTTTTAACAATGCTCTGAAGACTATTGGTAACATTCTTTCCATAAACATATCATAGTCATGACTTTAATTCTTTTAAATGAGAACTTCTTCAAATCGACCAAATTTGAAAGATTTGATGCAAATCCGGCTGAAAATTTCAATTTAGTTGCCCATTGGCAGACACATTTCACTTGATTTCTTTCTAATATATACTTCGCTTTTGAAAATTCAACATTTCCATTATTAGGATCTTTTGTATATAACTATGAACGATCGCAAATGATCATTAAATCGTGATGAGAATTTATTGTATCTTTTGTACGATTAGTTACATTCAAATTATATAAAAGATGTTATCAAAGATGTTTTTTTCGATATGCGTAACATCTAAATTATGTTGTATCAATAATTTCCACTAAGATAGATAAGGAATTTCGAGTCTCATATGGTTTCACAAGGTGAAACTGCGGTCGATGTGTTGACCCTCAATAAACCCTAATCAATAAACAATTAACCCACAAATAAATCAAATAATGAAAATACTCCTCCTATCGATCACTACGTCAACATTAGGAGCATAAAAATCGAGTAAAAAATAACTAATTTGTTTATACTTGGGATGCTATATTCTACTTCCAGTACCTCCTTAAGATTTCATAATAGTCCAAATTATCCTCTCGTAATTAGATCCACAAATCATCACTCCATAATTCTAAGTGGTTAAGTTTCTACCATAATTTACGGTATGAAATCGATAACCATTATAATTTACGGTATGAAATCGATAACCATTATTCCAACAACAATTATAAGATCAAGCTTTATAAATAGGAGCTCTTAAAAAAATTAATATATGCATACTATAATCATTATCATCTAATTGTTTTGTTCGATTCTTAAACCATTTGGAAATTGATTCCAATATATGCTCACAACTTGATCATCTGAATATATTTGATTTTCTTAAACATTTTCCTTTCTAAATTCCCTAAAATGAATGCACATAATTAAAATGTGAGGACAAATAAATAATCATTTATTTTAAAAAATAAATAAAGAGACATAATCAACATTTGGTATTATTTCCTCATATATGTATAATACGTGTAACTTAACAACATCTTTCTTTTGTTTCGATAGTAGACGCTCCTTGGCCTTTCCTATTAGTAAGTTGACTGTCGAAAGACACTGATATGAGGTTCTTAGTCTGATTAAATTATCTCATTCCTCTTTGTTCAGTTGTAGATAGTCTCCACATCGTCAGGAAAGCACCTAGCAAAAATTGTTTCTACTTTTCATAAGTATACCAAGAACATATGGATTTGTCCACTCTAATTTTGTTTCGGACCTTTCTTTTTAGGAAGAATATGAACCTATGTACAACATATTGTGTTTTTAAGATAATAAAAAGTATTAAAGTAAGAAACTGGTATAAACAAATATCTTTCAAATGGATACATGCATCGGTATTTAACGAGCTTGTCAACATTGCTCTCGTATGAAAGATGAATCATCAGATTCTCCATTAAATAAAAAAGTTGATAGAGATATTTTCTCCAAATTACACATAATCACACGAATATTTTTTCAATATTTTCCATCTCCATATGATATACGAATGATGGATATAAAATCTGGATAAATATGTTGACATCAGATAGAACATCGATGATATTTGTTAACAATGCTCTGAAGACTATTAGTAGCAGTCTTTCCATAAATACATCATAGTCATGACTTTAATTCCTTTAAATGAGAACTTCTTTAAATCGACCAAATTTGAAAGATTTGATGCACATCCGTCTGAAAATTTCAATTTAGTTGCCCATTTGCATACACATTTCACTTGATTTCTTTCTAAAATATACCTTGCTTTTGAAAGTTTAACATTTTCATTATTGGGATCTTTTATATAACTACGAACGATCGAAAATGATCATTAAATCAAGATGAGAATTTATTGTATCTTTTGTACGATCAGTTACATTCAAACTATATAAAAGATGTTATCAAAGATGCTTTTCTCGATGTGCATAACATCTAAATTATGTCGTATCAATAATTTCCACAAATAAGATGATAGCTAGGGAATTTGGAGTATCGTACAGTTTCACAAGGCGAAACCGCAGTCGATGTGTTGACCCCTCAATAAACTCTAATCAATCAATAATTAATCCACAAATAAATCAAACAATGAAAATACTTCTCCTATCGATCACTATGTCAACATTTGGAGCATACAAATCGAATAAAAAATTACTAGTTTGTTTATACCTAAAATGTTATATTCTACTTCCAGTACCTCCTTAAGATCGTAATAGTCCAAATTGTCCTGTCCGTAAAAAGATCCACAAATCATCACTCTGTAATTCTAAGCGGTTAAGTTTCTACAAGAATTTATGGTACGAAATCGATAACCATTATTCCAACAACAATTATAAGATTGGGCCTTATAAATAGGATCTCTTTAAAAAATAATATCTGCATACTATAATCATTATCATCTAATTGTTTTGTTCAATTCTTAAACCGTTCCGGAAATTGATTCCAATATGTGCTCATAACTTGATCTTCTGAATATATTAGATTCTCTTTAACAAATTAATTTCTAAATTCCCTAACATGAATGCACATAATTAAAATGTGAGGAGAAATGAATAATCATTTATATTAAAAAAAATAAAGAGACATAATCAACATTTGGTATTATTTCCTCATATATATAATACCTATAGCTCAACAACATCTTTCTTTTGTTTCGATAGTAGACACTCCTTGGCCTTCCCTATTGGCTAAGATGACTTGTTGAAAGACACTGATATGAGGTTCTTAGTCTGATTAAATTATCTCATTCCTCCTTGTTCTGTTGTAGATAGTCTCCACATCGTTAGGAAAGTACCTAGCAGACCTTTCTTTTTAGGAAGAACATGAACCTATGTACAACAGATTGTGTTTTTAAGATAATCAAAAATATAAAAGTAAGAAACTATTATAAACAAATACCTTTTAAATGGATTCATGCATCGGCATTTAACGGGCCTGTCAACATCGGTATGAAAGATAAATCATCACATGCTCCATTGAATAAAAAAGATGGTAGAGATATTTTATCCAAATTACACATAATCACACCAATCTTTTTTCAAGATATTCCATCTCCATATGATATACGAATGATGGACATAAAATCTGGATAAATATGTTGACATCAGATAGAACATCGATGGTATTTTTTAACAATGCTCTGAAGATTATTGGTATTAGTCTTTCCATAAATACATCATAGTCGTGACTTTAATTCGTTTAAATGTGAACGTCTTCAAATCGACCAAATTTGAAAGATTTGATGCACATCCGTCTGAAAATTTCAATTTAGTTGCCCATTCGCAGACACATTTCACTTGATTTCTTTCTAATATATACTTCGCTTTTAAAAATTCAATATTTCCATTATTACGATCTTTTATATATAACTATGAACGATCGCAAATGATTATTAAATCGCGATGAGAATTTATTGTATCTTTTGTAACAATCAGTTACATTCAAACTATATAAAATATGTTATCTAACACATTTTCCTCGATATGCATAACATCTAAATTATGTCGTATCAATAATTTCCATTAATAATGTGATAACTAGGGAATTTCGAGTATCGTACGGTTTGACAAGGCAAAACCACAGTCGATGTGTTGACCCCTCAATAAACCATAATCAATCAACAATTAACCCACAAATAAATCAAACAATGAAAATACTCCTATCGATCACTACGTCAACATTTGGAGCATACAAATCGAGTAAAAAAACTAGTTTGTTTATGCCTGAAATGTTATATTCTACTTCCAGTACCTCTTTAAGATTTCATAATAGTCCAAATTGTCCTCTCCGTAACAAGATCCACAAATCATCACTCTGTAATTCTAAGCATTTAAGTATCTACCAAAATTTATGGTACGAAATCGATAACCATTATTCCAACAACAATTATAAGATCATGCCTGATAAATAGGAGCTCTTGAAAAAAAATAATATCAGCATACTATAATCATTATCATCTAATTGCTTTGTTCAATTCTCAAACCATTCCAGAAATTGATTCTAATATATGCTCACAACTTGATCTTGTAAATAAATTAGATTTTCTTTAACAATTTACTTTCTTAATTTCCTAAAATGAATGCACATAATTAAAATGTGAGGAGAAATAAATAATCATTTATTTTAAAAAATAAATAAAGAGACATAATCAAGATTTGGTATTATTTCCTCATATATATAATATGTATAACTCAACAACATCTTTCTTTTGTTTCGATTGTAGACGCTCCTTGGCCTTTCCTATTGGCTAAGCTGACTGTCGAAAGACACTGATATGAGGTTCTTAGTCTGGTTAAATTATCTCATTCCTCCTTGTTCTGTTGTAGATAGTCTCCACGTCATCAGGAAAGTACTTAGCAAAAATTGTTTCTACTTCTGCATAAGTATGCAGAGAACATATGGATTTGTCCATTCTAATTTTGTTTCGGACCTTTCTTTTTAGGAAGAACATGAACCTATATACAACAGATTGTGTTTTTAAGATAATCAAAAATATTAAAGTAAGAAACTAGTATAAACAAATACCTTTCAAATGGATACATGCATCGGCATTTAACAGGCTTGTCAACTTTGGTCTCATATGAAAGATGAATCATCATATGCTTCATTGTAAAAAAGCTGGTAGAGATAATTTCTCCAAATTACATAATCACACGATTATTTTTTCAAGATATTCCATCTCCATATGATATATGAGTGATGGACATAAAATCTGGATAAATCTGTTGACCTCTGATAAAACATCGATGATATTTTTTAACAATGCTCTGAAGACTATTGGTAGCAGTCTTTCCATAAATACATCATAGTCATGACTTTGATTCCTTTTAAAGAGAACTTCTTCAAATCGACCAAATTTGAAAGATTTGATGCACATCCATCTGAAAATTTCAATTTAGTTGCCCATTCGCAAACACATTTCACTTGATTTCTTCTAATATATAATTCGCTTTTAAAAATTCAATATTTCCATTATTACGATCTTTTAATATAACTATGAATGGCAAATGATTATTAAATCGCGACGAGAATTTATTGTTTCTTTTGTACAATCAGTTACATTCAAACTGTACAAAACATGTTATCAAACACATTTTCCTCGATATGCATAACATCTAAATTATGTTGTATCAATAATTTCCATTAATAATGTGATAACTAGGGAATTTAGAGTATCGTACGGTTTGACAAGGCGAATCCACAGTCGATGTGTTGACCCCTCAATAAACCCTAATCAATCAATAATTAACCCACAAATAAATCAAACAATGAAAATACTCCTCTTATCGATCACTACGTCAACATTTAGAGCAAACAAATCGAGAAAAAAAATAACTAGTTTGTTTATTCCTGGAATGTTATATTCTACTTCCAGTACCTCCTTAAGATTTCATAATAGTCCAAATTGTCCTCTCTGTAACAAGATCTACAAATCATCACTCTGTAATTCTAAGCAGTTAAGTTTCTACCAGAATTTATGGCGCGAAATCGATAACCATTATTCCAACAACAATTATAAGATCGGGCCTTATAAATAGGAGCTCTTGAAAAAAATAATATCAGCATACTATAATCATTATCATCTAATTGTTTTGTTCGATTCTTAAACCATTCCGGAAATTGATTCCAATATGTGCTCACAACTTGATCTTCTGAATATATTAGATTTTCTTTAACAATTTTCTTTCTAAATTCTCTAAAATGAATGCACATAATTAGAATGTGAGGAGAAATAAATAATCATTTATTTTAAAAAATAAATAAAGAGACATAATCAACATTTGGTATTATTTCCTCATATATGTATAATACATATAGCTCAACAACATCTTTCTTTTGTTTTGATAGTAGACGCTCCTTGGCCTTTCCTATTAGCTAAGTTGACTGTCGAAAAGCACTCATATCAGGTTCTTAGTCTGATTAAATTATCGCATTTCTCCTTGTTCTGTTGTATATAGTCTCGACATCGTTAGGAAAGTACCTAGCAAAAATTATTTCAGCTTCTTCATAAGTATACTGAGAACATATGGATTTGTCCCCTCTACTTTTGTTTCAGACGTTTCTTTTAGGAAGAATATGAACCTATGTATAACAGATTGTATTTTTAAGATAATAAAAAAATATTAAAGTAAGAAACTATTATTAACAAATACCTTTCAAATGGATACATGCATCAGTATTTAACGGGCTTGTCAACTTTGGTCTCGTATGAAAGATGAATCATCGGATGCTTCATTGAATATAAAAGGCGGTAGAGATAATTTCTCCAAATTACATATAATCACACGAATATTTTTTCAAGATATTCCATCTCCATATGATATACGAATGATGGACATAAAATCGAGATAAATCTGTTGACCTTTGATAAAACATCGATGATATTTTTTAACAACGCTCTGAAGACTATTCGTAGCCGTCTTTCCATAAATACATCATAGTCATGACTTTAATTCCTTTAAATGAGAACTTCTTCAAATCGACCAAATTTGAAAGATTTGATGCACATCCGTCTGAAAATTTCAATTTAGTTGCCCATTCGCAGACATATTTTACTTTATTTCTTTCTAATATATACTCTGCTTTTAAAAATTCAATATTTCCATTATTATGATCTTTTATATATAACTATGAACAATCATAAATGATTATTAAATCAAGACGAGAATTTAATGTATACTTTGTACGATCAGTTACATTCAAACTATATAAAATATGTTATCAAACACGTTTTTCTCAACATGCATAACATCTAAATTATGTCGTATCAATAATTTCCACTAATAAGGTGATACCTAGGGAATTTCGATTATTGTACGGTTTCACAAGATGAAACCGCAGTCCATGTGTTGACCCCTCAATAAACCCTAATCAATCAATAATTAACCCACAAATAAATCAAACAACGAAAATATTCCTCCTATCGATCACTACGTCTACATTTGGATCATGCAAATCGAGTAAAAAATAACTAGTTTGTTTATGCATGTAATGTTAAATTCTAATTCCATTTCCTCCTTAAGATTTCATAATAGTCCAAATTGTCCTCTCCCTAACAAGATCCACAAATCATCACTCCATAATTCTAAACGGTTAAGTTTCTATCAGAATTTATGGTATGAAATCGATAACCATTATTCCAACAACAATTATAAGATAAAGCCTTATAAATAGGAGCTCTTGAAAAAAAATTAATATCTGCATACTATAATCATTATCATCTAATTGTTTTATTCGATTCTTAAACCATTCCGAAAATTGATTCTAATATGTGCTCACCAGAATATATTTGATTTTCTTAAAAAAAATTTTATAAATTCCCTAAAATGAATGCACATAATTAAAATTTGAGGAGAAATAAATATTTATTTATTTTAAAAAAATAAATAAAGAGACATAATCAACATTTGGTATTATTTCCTCATATATGTATAATACGTGTAGTTTAACAACAGCTTTCTTTTGTTTCGATAGTAGACGCTCCTTGGCCTTTCCTATTGGCTAAGTTGACTGTCGAAAGACACTGATATGAGGTTCTTAGTCTGATTAAATTATCTCATTCCTCCTTGTTCAGTTGTAGATAGTCTCCACATCGTCAGGAAAGTACTAGTAAAAAAGTGTTTCTACTTTTTCATAAGTATACCGAGAACGTATGGATTTATCCACTCTAACTAGGAAGAACGTGAACCTATGTACATCATATTGTGTTTTTAAGATAATCGAAAATATTAAAGTAAGAAACTAGTATAAACAAATACCTTCCAAATAGATACATGCATCGGTATTTAACTAGCTTGTCAACTTTGGTCTCGTTATGAAAGATGAATCAACAGATGCTCCATTGAACAAAAAAGCTGGTAGAGATATTTTCTCCAAATTACAAATAATCACACGAATATTTTTTCAAGATATTCCATCTCCATATGATATACGAATGATGGACAAAATTTGGATAAATCCGTTGACATCTGATAGAATATCGACGATATTTTTTAACAATGCTCTGAAGACTATTGGTAGCAGTCTTTCCATAAATACATCATAGTCATGATTTTAATTCCTTTAAATGCGAACTTCTTTAAATCGACCAAATTTGAAAGATTTGATGCACATACATCTGAAAATTTCAACTTAGTTGACCATTCGCAGACACATTTCACTTGATTTCTTTCTAATATATACTTCACTTTTGAAAATTCAACATTTCCATTATTAGGATATTTTGTATATAATTATGAACGATCGCAAATGATCATTAAATCGAAAAGAGAATTTATTGTATCTTTTGTACGATCAGTTACATTCAAACTATATAAAAGATGTTATCAAAGATGTTTTTCTCGATATGCATAACATCTAAATTATGTTGTATCAATAATTTCCACTAATAAGGTGATAACTAGGGAATTTCAAGTATCGTACGATTTCACAAGGTGAAACCGCAGTCGGTGTGTTGACCGCTCAATAAACTCTAATCATTCAACAATTAACCCACAAATAAATCAAATAATGAAAATACGGCGTGAAGTTAAAATTTATTATACTACAATAATGATTTGTATTGATTCAAGTATGCAGAGGTCGAACCTAGTGAGCAAAACAGGACAGATCGGGCAGATGAATCCCGAAAATTATTGTGAGCTTCTTTGTCTATTTTTTCATGTGAGTTTTGAATTTCATATTTTTTAGTTTATTCTTTTATTTTTTTATTTTGTTTATAGTTTTATATTTTTATATTTTCTTTTTATATTTTTTAGTTTTTTTAAAATTTTTCCTTTTAAAATTATAATATAGCAATATAGGAGTATATATACAATATACCCTATTATAGATATAATAATAATAAATGCAGTAAAAATATAGAAAATAAAATATTTTTGTATTTTTAAATACTTTTTACTATTTCTGAGATTTTTTAGAAAATTTTGCTCAATTTTATATATTTTTAAAATAAAAAATACCTCAAAACATGGATTAATTAAAAACCTGGAAATGAAATGGAATTTAAAAATTTAAAGTTAAGTCCAAATTTTTCCAAATTAAATTTAATATATAGATTATAATATAAATAAAATTATAAAATATAAGAATATATTTTTATATTTTTTAGGAATTTTATATAATTTTATAAGGGATTTTGGGTTTTTTATTTTTAAGAGTTTTCTTTTTCTATTTTTAGGGTTTTTAATATATTGAGTTAGAAAATAATAAATAAACACAAAATATATTTTTTGGAATTTTCAAAAAGATTATATATTTTTTAGGGGTTTTATACTATAGATAGGGAATATTCATACTATTTTTTTATAAAATAATAAAAATGTCAAAAAAATCAAAATAAAATATTATGTAGAATTACAATGAAATGGGAATCTAAATATATTTTTAGGAATTTTTCGAGCATTGTAGCTATATTTATGTATCAAGTAAATACACAAAAATGTTAGGCCTAGCAGGAGCATTTATGTAAATAAAATAAAGTACGAGGATTTTACAAAATTTCACAAAATAAAATAACATGCCTAAAAAGATAAAAGGGCCAAAATGAAACACATAAAAGTTACGAGGACCCCCTACAAAATGTCGATACCCCACGCGCATAGGTACGTGAGGTGACGTAGGGGAGGACCTAATAGTGATTACAATAAATTTCTGGGCTCAAATGCAAATATTCCAAAAAGTTTAAACTAATTATAATACTTACAAAATTATTTCATAAAAATATGAAAATGCGGGGGTACATGTGATATTTACCATCACTGATAAATCCCTCATGGATCATCATTATTCTTTATTTTTATCCTCGATTAATAAAAACTTCCTGAGAAATTTTCATTAATTCTGCATCTTTAAGAATGAACCTATATGTGTATAATTACCTATATTTGCTAAATAATTTTTATTGTATTTAATTACTAACATTTTTCCTTATTTTTTATTTTATTAAAAACCTATAGAAATTAAAGTAAATATTTTTTATATTTATCTTGATGATTAAAAGAAATTAAAAATACAAAAAAAAGCTCTAAACCCCGAAAGCAGTGTTTTTATCCCATTAAAAATACTTCCAAAAATACATTTTTGTATAAATTACCTCTTTTGACTTTTGTTCAACATGAAACTTGTAGATCTCATCGAGATCTACAACTTTCATGTTTTGATTTTTTTTCTTAATTTTGCCTCTAACTATTTCTTTTGGATTTTTCTTTACTTTCATATTTTTTGAATTTTCTGGTGCATCCACGTGGCGCCCTCTGGGCTGCCCATGTAGCCTCTTCTTCCTTTCACCACCCAGCTTCTCTATTATCCGTGGATGCCCCTTTTCCCACCTCAATCTCGATCGTCCACTCCCGCTTCACTATCATCCATCACATCTTATCCGAGATCTAATCTCAGCCATTGCTTGCTTTCTTCCTTGCCTTGAGCCATTGGATGCCCTAGCATCCAATGCCACCTCCACTTCCACATCAGCCCCCACATAGTCATCGTTGGATGAGATCACTAGATCTCATCCTAGCTGGTCTCATGCACCTTACTCTCCTCCATTCGATCAGGTCAAGGATTTTGATCTAGACCCCTCATCTGCGCCCCAACCTTAGCCGTTGGATCGAGAAATCCAACGGTTAGGGCTTCGTCCCCTACCTCAAGTGTCCACACCCCCAGCCGTTTCACCTCGCGCCCTCTCCGCCCTCTCCATTTTTTGGTCGTCTCCATGCCCTCTCTCTTCTCGAATCAACACTCCCTTTTGACACCCCTGATGTCCGTTACTCTCATCAGACCATCAATGGTCCTCATCACTCCTCCACCTCCATCGGGAGACCATTGCAAACCAACCCCGTCACCACCCAAAATGGCCGACCTCCTCCTTCTATAAAACTCCACCTCTGCCACCGATAACCCTTATCCACTAACCATGGACAGAGACCCAGCTTACTCCGCCCTTAGGTGACAGTGGAGGGCAGTTGTTGAAGCGATAAAGACCCCGCAGCCCTGGTGAGATCCTTGGTTGCTTTGACCAAGTAATGGCAGCTTCGCTTGCTGTCCGAGCTCTCCGGCATGGATGACCGTCTTCGAGCGAAGACCCCGAGCCTCAAGCGAGCTCAACACAAGCCTCTGACCATCATCTTCCTCTCTGACCTCTAGGTTCTTCTTCTCCCATGTTTTCTTTGACTTTTATCTCAATTTTTTCCACTGCCCACAACCATCCTCACCATCTCTGGACCATCCATTTACCTTGACCATGTCACCTTCACCTTCGCTGATCCATTCACTCACCGTCTCCCCCTCTCCACAACCTAATCACCTCCGCCCCACCATCTCTACAGCTCGCCGGAGAAGACAACCAGGTCCCCCGCTCCTCCATCTCCCTAGGACTTCACTCCACCTCACAAATCTCGTAAACAATCGTATTTTGTGGCTTCACCTATGCTAATCCATGCAGGATATATATATAAAGATGTTGTTAAATAATCTGAAATATGTTGTTCAAAATGTTGTCATCCCCATTCTGACCTCCCCCTTATCCTTAATTTATTTTATGAGAATACCTTCTCCATGCATCCTCTGCTCTCGTTCGAGCCCTCTAATGATGCACCTTACTTTTGCCTGACTTTTTGACCATTTTTACCCTCTTCTTTCAAAACTAGTTGCTCTCGCTTGACTCTTCTAGTGAGCAAGCGTCATACGAGATGTCAAGGTTCTTATCGAAAGTCTTGTTCAAAAACTCAAGAAAGACTTTTGCGAACACTTAGTCTGATTCCAAAAGTTGATTCTTTTTGGGGTTTTCAAACCTCGAGAGTGAGCAAGCTTTTAGAGAGCAGGACTATGTCAATTGAAAGAAGGGAGAGTCTATCTTTTTCTTTTTCTCTATAGTACATCTAAGCATATTGGAAGTGAATATATAGCATCTCCCCTTTTTTCGTATCGATTCGAGTGTAGTCCCCCTAGTCATGCCTCGTCTCTCAAATATAGAAAAGTCGAGAGGAATGTCTTTATCAGAACATTTTTGCTTCCGCAATAATCTTTATGTGGACATCTGGAAACCTCTTTCATGTACACCATTTTGAATCATGGGTACATGATCCCTTACACGTTAGATTCATTGCTCATGCAATTTGGGATCTCGTCAACCCGTTGTAGAAGCATTTACTCGAGGGGGTGCTCTTGGACCGGTGAATATTGCTTATTCTGGTGTCTCAGTGGTGGGATTATGCACCATGAGGATCAAAGCTCTTCGCTTCTTCCTCGGAGAAAGACGAGGACCATAATATTTGTTAAAGCTGAGAAAGTTCATATATTAGCTATCTTTCTCTTTGAATGAGATCTCAATTTACGGTTTCAGACCAAAACAACAAGAATCCCTTTTTTTCCAACCCTCCATCCCTTTTATATATAGTTTCTAGAAATCATGCCTTGAAAGATCTTACCATTAAATTTAACATCTGAGTGCATAGTTGCGTAGGACATCAAGTCTTTTACACATAGTCCAAGTTTTGTATCATGTGGATATCGTTTGACAGATCAAATATATATTCTCTTAAAACTGCACAAAACGAAATGATAATGCTCTCGTTTCCAACAAGGGGGCACCATGTGACGTTCATGCATGCACAATAGGTTTAAATTGTAAATTGTGATTAATTACTGCTTTTACTACGGATTGTAGAGTCATAATTGCACTACTCGATGATGTTTAGGCTTCAAAATTATCTCCTTCTAAGAATGTTATACCTTTTTCTAACTTAATGATTGTGCTGCAACATTAAAATTTAATTAACATGCTTGTAACGATTAATGGGAATCTAGATATATTTAACATGGTAATGACTTAGATGCTTTGTGATCCTCGTATTGCCTTGATTTTTTTTCTAGATAGCATGCTAAGTTTAGGAGATGCTTTGAGTTCCTCTAGAATAGTAAGTCACTTTCCTGGATGAAATTTGTGCTCATAGTTAAATATTACATCTTAAAGATCACTCAAATGTAGTTTGCAGAGACATGGATTTAGATTTGTTGGGATAGTGATGCACGGAGGACCCCTATCCTTAAGTTCTTTATGTAAATTGGAGCCGTACCACTTTTAACTTAGATTATTTAAGATATGGGTTAATCTTTCACTATATTTTAGAAAAGTATCCCAAGAAAAATATTAAGCAATGTGACAATTAAGTTATAATATTTCACTTAAGTATCTAGACTAATATGAAGAAAATATCCAACAGGAGTCTTAAACCCAATGAGCTTTGCATATATTGTGTGGTGGATCAAAACGGACTCAGAGGAAAGGAAAGAGATTAAGTCATGTTATCTTTCATGTGACAAGGATGGCTTATTTAGTCACCATGTGAAGCCTCCTAGTTACAAGCAAAACCTTATAACCATACTGGTGTATCTATAGTGTGGAAAATAAGTTCAAGAATAGCCAATCAATAATGCATAGTAATGGGGCTTGATAGTTCTTTTTTATTCTTGCTGCAATATGAATATGGTTGTACTTTCTTCTCTCGTACTTAGTGAGCAAAATATGATTGATAAGTTTTTAAATGAAGGAATTGGAATAGAAATGGAAGTTTATTATTCATATTATTATATATCGATATGGTATGATTTAAGCTTTCAGTGTGATTAAATGCCACCACGTTGCTACTTATCTGTTCATATACAGTTTATTGCATCTATTTACTTGCAAGTGAAATTGGATAGAATGCATGTCAACTCTTAATGTAAAATTTGATATTATTATTGCCAATTACTCGCTAAATGGATTCTTGTTGAAGTTATATATAAATAAATAAATTATCTAATGGGCCATGTGCCATTTAGAGATGGGATGATGCACCAGACACCAGATTTCAATCCCCCAAAGATAGAAATCGTATTCGTAATGGAAAGAAAAGAAATTAGGAAATTATACACATTTCTAAAAATACTATGCGTTTATGGAAAGATGAAGGCTTGGGAATACGATTCCGAAGGGTACAGAAATGAGATCAAATATTAATGAAGAATTGTTGAGAAATACAAAACCTATTTTAAAAATTATTGATGAAATGTAGAGAAATTATAATCAAATAATTACTGAAGGTATAAGTTAGAGTAACTTCATTTTATTTACTAAAGCTATGATATCACTTATTGAATCTTTGATATATATTACTGAAGCCGTCTATAAAGTTACTTTGTTAAAACTATAATATCGTATTTACTTGTAACTTCATATAAGTTACTAAAGTTGTGATATCACTTAAGGAAGATTAAATATTTACTAATGAATCAATCTATAGAGTTCGTATTTTCTTGTAACTTCATATAAATTACTAAAGCTATGATATCACATTTACTTGTAACTTCACATAAGTTACTAAAGATGTGATATCACTTATTGAAGATTGAATATTTATTACTGAAACAATCTATAGAGGTCACATTTATTTGCAACTTCATATAAGTTACTAAAGTTATGATATCACTTACTAAAGCTTGGATATATATTATTGAAGCCGTCTATAGAGTTCGTACTTACTTGAAACATCATATACTTTACTAAAGTTATAATAACTCTAATTGAAGCACGTATTTTTATTATTGAAGTTGTTGGAGATCACTTACTGATGAAGCGTACTTATCCCATCTCTAAACGGCACAGGACCCATTGATAAACCATATATAGGGAAAAAGGAATATGCTCCATATGAGTATATAACTTACATGCTTCCACCTTTTTTACCCCATATTTTAAATTTTTTTAAAGGAAATATGAGGGAATTTAGATGATGATGATGAAGATATATAACCATGGTACCATTCAAAATTCAACTTAATTTGAGACTTTTGTCTCATACACCAAGATTATCGAATTTTAACGATCTCAAAATTGTTGAAATTGACCCCTTCCATATGACTATGTTAGAAATGTCTATTTTTCATAAAATTTAAAATACATAGTATCCATATTATTCTAATAAAATCCCTTATTGGTTTCATTTAAAAAAGAGGAAAGAGGGGTGGAAACATACTCTAAAGCATATACATTTAATCCATATATGTGTGTGTGTGTTGTTTCATCGAGCTACCTTTCAATTTATGATATCAGTAAAGGGATTGTTCAAGAGGAAACACTTGGTGACTATTTAGAGAATCATACACTTTTGCTAAAGAGGAGGACTTGTGCTTCAAATTTTCTAGCGTAATTTGCTTTTGTTATAATTAGGATGTATATTTGACTAAGGTTGGCTACTAAGTCAAGCTCGGGCTCGGCTCAATAAGGGCTAATGTCCCTTGCTCATTAATCTATTGAACTGAGCCCGAGCCAGAATTTTGGGCAAGATACCTTAACAAGCCAAGTTCGAGCTGAGCCGCTCAGCTCGATAACTCAATAAGGAACTCAATAAGGAATAAATATAATACTTATTTTTATATTTTATAATACATACAAGAGGAGTTTCTTGTTCAACAATCGGTACCTATATCTATAGTTCTAGATGTCTATGTATGTAATAATTAAATATACATATCATACCCAACTAAGCTGTAGATGGATATAATTTTATGTCATAGACACCTTAGAAGTTAGAAGTATATATGTTGGTATATGTGAATGTGAAATCCAACATGACAATGTTCCGTATATTATATTGTAGACTTAATTATGATCACGTGTTATTATATGTCTTTAGATAGGAACATATTCGGTAATACATATTACCCACTAACATGCCAAACAATATTATATTTTTCTAAGGAACATATAGCTATAGCTATATTTATGTTTTTCTAGGTTATAATTAGTACATTTGTATTATTTATTAGCAATTACAAGGCATGTTTTTCTAAGGAACATATAGCTATATTTATTCTAGGCATACTCCTTATCAAGCATGAGCTGTGTCGATAAGAGGCTCGGGCTCACCAAGCTAGAGCCCGAGCCCTACTGGGCTTACCAAGCCCGAGCCCGAGCCAAGCATGGCTCGACTCATTGGGTCGATAGCCAACCCTATATTTGACGTCATGTAATATGAGCTTTCTAAGTACTCATTTTCTTTTGAGATATTATTACATATCATGTTATATACTTTCATGTAAAATATATGTACATATTTCATTCATAATGAAATTGATTGTAGTTGGTAATGTAAATGCTTCGTAATTGATGTTGGATGACTCAATTTGTGCATGATTGATGAGATTAAATCTCAGTACGGAAGCATTCGGGACTGGATACAGATCGGCACGAGCGGGTTGTTACCATCTCTAAATTTTAGCTTGAATCTCTGAATAAAACACCAAATCGTGTTCTCATCCAACTTCATTTGCATCCCTCCCGTCCACTCTCCCCATCCTTCAGGTAATTGATCATTCCTCTCCTTCATTTTTTGTGGTGTATGTGTGTATGAGGTTGGAAAGCTTGCACCAAGTTGCATGTAACTTTACATGCACATGCGCCATAGACGAATATTTTTTAAATGAAACCCTAGGGGATTTACTTAGAACTGTTAGGGGAATACATGTTTCAAATTTTGTGTAAAATAGACGTTCTTAAATGTCCATCTGGAATGACTAAATTTCAGGTATTTTGAGACCATTAAAATTTCGCGGTCTCGGTGGATGAGTTACAAGTTTCGAATTAAGGATAATTTTGATTGGCATCATTATGATATATGGTGATCTAAATCCCACATGATTTCATTTCAATAAAAAATAAAAAATAGGCATTTGTGATATCGGTGCATGTAAAGTTGCATGCATCTTGGTGCAAGCTTCCGAACACCCCTATCTCTCTCTGTATGTGTGTCGCGCACACGCCCCAGTGCATGTATGGGTGTGCATGTTTGTTTGTTTATATATATATATATATATATATATATATATATATAGGGCCGATCCTATGAGATGGAATTTTGCTGAGATGGTGAGATGAGAGATTCTGGACCACAAGTTTCAACCAGGAGAGAGAAGACATAAACTATTGGTCCAGAATCTCCCATCTCACCATCTCATAAAATCTCATCTCATAGGATCACTCCTCATATATATATATATATGAGGTAAATGGGGCTGCCCTCAGGGAGTAGCCAACTTGGCTACTCCCACCCATATTTTTCCCTCATTTTTTTCAATTTTTTGGAAAATAAAAATATATATATATTCATCTTATATCCCTCTCACATTCTATTAAAATTTTGTCAGAAACAGAGACTCCTACGGCCTCCATCCAAACATGGTCGATTTAAAAAATCCTGCGACCGTTAAAAAAATGACGCCTGGATGGAGGGCTTAGGAGTCTCTGTTTCTGAAAAAATTTTAATACAATGTGAGAGGGATATAATGATGAATATACAAATTTTTATTTTCTAAAAAAATAAAAAAATGAGGGAAAAAGGGTGGGAGTAGCCAAGTTGGCTACTCCCTGGGGGCAACCCCATTTTACCCTATATATATACCCATATATATATATAGGGTAAAATGGGGCTGCCCCCAGGGAGTAGCCAACTTGGCTACTCCCACCCCTATTTTTCTCTCATTTTTTATTTGTTTGGAAAATAAAAATTTATATATTCATCTCTATATCCCTCCTACATTCTATTAAAATTTGTCAGAAACAGAGACTCCTACGGCCTCCATCCAGACGTTATTTTTTTAACGGTCGTAGGATTTTTTTAAATCGACCATGTTTGGATGGAGGCCGTAGGAGTCTCTGTTTCTGACGAAATTTTAATAGAATGTGAGAGGGATATAATGATGAATATATAAATTTTTATTTTCCAAAAAAATAAAAAATGAGGGAAAAATAGGGGTGGGAGTAGCCTAGTTGGCTACTCCCTGGGGGAAGCCCCATTTACCTCTCTCTCTCTCTCTCTCTCTCTCTCTATATATATATATAGAGAGAGAGAGAGAGAGAGAGAATAATGGGGCTGCCCCTTGCGGGCAGCCAAGAATGGCTGCCCCCGCGCCGTTTCGGCATGTTTTTTTATTTTTTTCTGAAAAATCTCGCCGTGTAAATTCATCACTATATCCCTCCTATATGTCATTCGAATTTCGTCAGAAACAGAGGATCCTACGGCCTCCATCGAGATGGTGTCGATTTAAAAAATCTTGTTACCGTTAAAAAATGTCTGTCTCGATGGAGGCCGTAGGAGCCTCTGTTTCTGACGAAATTCGAATGACATATAGGAGGGATATAGGGATGAATATACATGGCGATATTTTTCAAAAAAAAATAAAAAACGCGCCGAAACGGCGCGGGGGCAGCCATCTTGGCTGCCCGCAAGGGGCAGCCCCATTAATCTCATATATATATATATATATATATATATATATATATATATATATATATATGAGGAAAATGGGGCTGCCCCCTAGGGGGAGCTAACTTAGCTCCCCCCGCCCCATTTTCTTCAATTTTTTTTATTTTTTTTTTGAAAATTTTTTCCGTGAATATTCATCACTATATCCCTATATTATGTCATAAAAATTTCGTGTGAAACAGAGACTCCTACGGCCTCCATCCAGACAGTCATTTTTTTAACGGTAACAGGATTTTTTAAATCGACCCCGTTTGGATGGAGGTCATAGGAGTCTCGGTTTCGTATGAAATTTGAATAACATAATATAGAGATTTAATAATGAATTTACACGGTTTTAGATTTCAAAAAAAATAAAAAAATTTTGGGAAAAAGGGGCGGGGGGAGCTAAGTTAGCTCCCCCTAGGGGGCATACACATTTTACCCTATATATATATATATATATATATATATATATATATATATATATATATGAGGAGTGATCCTATGAGATGAGATTTGGTGAGATGGGAGTTTTTGGACCACTAATTTCAACCTCCTCTCTCCTAGTTTCTCTCAATTTTGGCTGAAACTAGTGGCCCAGGGCCAGAATCTCCCATCTCACTATCTCACAAAAATCTCATCTCATAGGATCGGCCCTCATATATATATATATATATATATGAGGTTGATGGGGCTGCCCCAACATGGCTGCTCTCAGCCTTATTTTGACTTTTTTTTATTTTTTTCGAAAAATATCGCCATGAATATTCATCCCTATATCCTCCTATATGTCATTCGAATTTTGTCAGAAACAGAGACTCCTATGGCCTCCATCCAGACAGTCATTTTTTAACGGTAACAGTATTTTTTAAATCGACACCATCTCGATGGAGGTCGTAGGAGTCTCTGTTTCTGACGAAATTCGAATGGCATATAGGAGAGATATAGGGATGAATATATATGGTGATATTTAAAAAAACAAAAAAACTTTGACGAAAAATGAGGTGGGGGCAACCCAATTTTTTCATATATATATAGATAGAGAGAGAGAGAGAAATGGGGCTGCCCCCTAGGGGGAGCTAACTTAGCTCCCCCCGCCCTATTTTCTTCAAATTTTTTTATTTTTTTTGAAAATTTTCTCCGTGAATATTCATCACTATATCCCTATATTATGTCATAAAAATTTCGTGTGAAACAGAGACTCCTACGGCCTCCATCCAGACAGTCATTTTTTAACGGTAACTTTTAAAGGATCAATTTAGTTCAAGACTCGGATGTAACGGTAACAGGATTTTTTAAATCGATCCCGTTTGGATGGAGGTCGTAGGAGTCTCTGTTTCGCATGAAATTTGAATGACATAATATATAGATTTAATAATGAATTTACACGGTTTTGGATTTCAAAAAAATAAAAAAATATGTGAAAAAGGGACGGGGGGAGCTAAGTTAGCTCCCCCTAGGGGGGCATACACATTTTACCCGTGTGTGTGTGGGGGGGGGGGGGGGGTTAAATGTGGCTGCCCCTTAGGGGGAGCTAACTTGGCTCCCTCCGCCTCATTTCGCCCAAGTTTTTTTATTTTTTTTGAAAAAATTCTTCTGTAAAATTTCATCATTATATCCCTATATTATGTCATTAAAATTTCATGTGAAACAGAGACTCCTACGACCTCCATCCAGACAATCCTTTTTTAACGATAACGGAATTGCTAAAAACGACCCCATCTGGATGGAGGCCGTAGGAGTTTCTGTTTTGCACGAAATTTTAATGACATAATATAGGGATATATTGATGAAAATCCACGGAAGAAATTTTCAAAAAAATAAAAAAAACCGGACGAAATGGGGCGGGGAAAGCTAAGCTAGCTCCCCCATAGGGGCAGCCCCATTTTACCCCCCCCCCCCCCCCCCCCGCTCTCTCTCTCTCTCTCTATATATATATATATATATATATATATATATATATATACATATATGGGGGGGATGAGATGCTCCTTAGGGACAACTAATTTAACTTCATCCGCCTCATTTTTCTCTCTTTTTAAATTTTTTTGAAAAATGAATCCATGGAAATTCATCACTATATCACGATATTATGTCATTCAAGTTTCGTGCAAAAAATAGACTCCTACAGCCTCCATCTAGATAATCATTTTTTAAAGATCGTAGAATTGTTGAAATTGACCCCCTTTGTATGGAGACCGTATGAGTCTATTTCGCACGAAACTTGAATGGAAAGATATAAAAATATAGTTATGAAAATCTATGGAAGCATTTCAAAAAATAAAAAAAGTGAGAAAAATGGGGCAGGGAAAGCCAAGTTAACTCCCCCAAGCGGACAGCCACTGAGCGTGTGTTGTGTGGGGGGTGCGTGTATGTGTATTGTGTGTGTGTGTGTGTCTCGGTGTGTGTTGTGTGCGTATGTGTTGTGTGTGTGTGTTCTATGTGTGTGTGTGTTGTGTGTGTGCGTACGTGCGTGTGTGTGTGTTGTGTGTGTGCGTGCGTGCGTGTGTGTGTGGTGTGTCTGTGTGCGTGTGTGGTGCGTGTGTGTGTGTGTGGTGTGTGCATGTGTGTGTTTGTTGTGTGCGTGTGTTGTGCGTGTTTTATGTGTGTGTTGTGTGTGCGTGTACACATGTGTTGTGTGTGTATGTGGGTGTCGTGTGCATGTGCGTGTGTTGTGTGTGTGCGGTGCATGTGTGTGTTGTGTGTGTGTGTTGGGTGCGTGTGTGCGTGTGTGCGTGCGCACGTACATGTGTGTGTGTGTGCGTGTGTGTGTGTTGTGTGTATGTGTGTGGTGTGTGTGTGTTGTGAGCATGTGTGGTGCGTGCGTGTGTGGTGCGTGCGTGTGTGGTGTGTGTGTGTGTTGTGTGTGTGCGAGCATGTTGTGTGTGTGCGAGTGTGTTGTGTGTGTGCGTGTGTGTTGTGTGTTGTGTGCGTACGTGTGTGTATTGTGCGTGTGTGTTGTGTGCGTGCGTACGTGGCGTACGTGTTGTGTGTGTGTGCCCGTGCATGTGCGTGTGGGTGCACACGCACGCGTATGGGTGCGTGTATGCGCGCGCGCACACGCACGTGTGCGTGTGTGTGGGTGCATGTGTGTGTGCGTGTGCGTGTGCATGTGGGTGTGTGCATGGATGCATGTGTGTGCATGTGGGTGGATATGCGTGTGGGTGTGGGTGTGCGTGCGTGTGTGTACGTGGGTGTGCATGCGCGTGCGCGTACCCGTGGGTGCGTGTGGTTCGTGTGTGCATGTGTGCGTGTGTGCGTGTGGGGAAAAATGGGGTGCTCCCTGATCATTTTTATGTAGAAAAACATATTTTTTGTAAAATATGACCATTATTTTCATCTATATATCCCTACAAAATATCATTCGAATTTCGTCAGAAACAGAGACTCATGTGTCCTCAATCAGGAATGAGTAATTTTAACGGTCTAAACATTGTTGTAATCGACCTATTCTAGATGGAGGGCATAAGAGTCTTCATTTCTGAGAAATTTGAATGGCATATTTGAGCGATATATAGATGAATATACATAGTGATATCTTTCAAAAAATAAAAAATTAGAAAAAATGATCGAAAGACAGCCCGTTGGCTGCCCTTCAAGGCATCCCCATCAAACCCTATACATACACATATGAGGAAAGGGAGCCTACTTCATCGAGTAGGTAACCTCACCTACTTCACATCCATTTTTGGCAATTTTTAATTTTTTTCTTTGAAAATACCACCATGAATTTTCATAACTATATCCCTTTAATATGTCATTCAAATTTCGTCAGAAACAAAGACTCTTAAATACCCTCCACCCAGAACAGATCAATTACAGCAAATCTAAGACCATTAAAATTACATGTTCCGAATGGAGGGCATAGAAGTCTCTATTTCTGACGAGACCCACACACACACGCACACGCACCTATGCACGCACACGCACGGCCACGCACGTGCGCGTTGCGTGTATATGAAGGATATTGAGAATCCTTAAGCGCATCACGGAAGCGTGTTGATCGCATCATATGCGATCGGGCGACTAGTCGCACTAGTCGCTAGATGCGGCGGAAATTAAATTTTTAAAACTAAAGATGAAACCACATGATCACGAGAACACTTCTCGGATCGTTTCATCAAACCACCAAGTATAAGGAATACCTCTTGAAGTGTGGTTGCGATCGTGAGATCCCAAAGTAGAGATCCTCCTGTCTCAAGTCCGATCCACGAAGAACAGACTCGCGGGCACGATGATGAGTCGCGTCCGTCCCGCAATCCTCGATGAAGATCCAAGCAATGGATCCCCTGATTTCATCAAACGAAATCCATCGTTTTCCTTTAGAGTAATAAACTCCAAAGAAGAAGGAGATGCTCGAGTCGTCGAAGAAGAAGACGGAGAGA